>CAMPQE020000233.1:0-419230 GCA_946902985.2 Meconema thalassinum
AACACCACCAGCCATAGCTTCGAAAAAGGCTGTGGTGAATATTGAAAATTTTGATGATGATTGCTTTCTGTGGGCTGTAGCTGCGTATTTGCAGCCAGCACAACGTGACAGTTGTCGACCAGGAATGTACAAGGCCAAGTTTGTCGAATTGAAACATACTTTAAATTTAACTCGAGTGTCGTTCCCTATGGACTTAACCGAGATCCATAGGTTTGAACGAGACAACCAGGACTTTTCGTTCATGGTGTATGGCCTTGACGGTGATGAGATTGTGGGTCCTCTTTATGCCACAAAAGAACCGAAACGACACCACATTCATCTTTTATATTTATCTGTAGGAGAAGTGAATCACTATTGCCTCATTAAAAGCCTGAGTAGATTGCTAAGCAGTCAAATGTCAAAGGACAAGCGTCCAAAACATATTTGTGACCGTTGCTTGCAATATTTTAAAACCCCTACGCTTTTGGAACGTCATAAGGGTAGATTGTGTTACTCAGGAAGCGGTGAGATTGATATTGCCACAAAGGGACAAGGCTGTGTTAAAGTTTAAGGACATTCATAAGCGTGACACTGTTCCCTATGTGGTATATGCAGATTTCGAAGCTCTCACTACACCCATGGCGGGATGTGAACCAGATCCCTCCATGAGCTCAACCACACCCATTCAAAAACATGAACCCTTTGCCATAGGATTTAATGTGGTGTGTGCCCATGACCCCACACAATCCGTTTACAAATACCGTGAGGGGCCAGATTGTGCCAAATGGTTCTTGGATGAACTTGTCAAGTTGGCTCATGATGTACAGGAATTACTAAACCACCCAGTACCCATGAGTCTATCTCCAGAACAGCAGCAGCAGTATGAGCATGCCATGACATGCCATATTTGCGAAAAGCCACTGATCAGTGCTGAAGACACCGTTCGTGATCACTCGCACTTTACGGGGGAGTTTCGTGGAGCTGCGCATAGTAAATGCAACTTGAACTTTCCAGCTCCTCGCTTCATCAGTGTCTTTTTCCACAATCTGGCAAATTATGACATTCAGTTTTTGATTCGTGAATTGGGGCCATGTTAACAAGGGCTCGTTTACCATTATTCCCCAAAACCATGAGCGTTTTACAGCCCTGACATGGTGGTTGGGCGACTTTAGCATTCGATTTTTGGATTCCTTTAAGTTTATGGCATCCTCGCTAGACAGCCTTGTGAATGGCTTGAATGAGGAGGAATTAAAAAATACTAGAATGCATTTTAATGATCCTGAGCAATTTCAGTTGTGCATTCGGAAAGGTATATTCCCGTATGATTTCTGCAACAGCTGGGACGTGTTAAAGCAAAGAAAACTCCCTCCACAAGAGAAATTTTACTCGAAACTAACACGCAGTACCGTTTCCGATGAAGACTATGCACATGCATGTCAAGTTTGGCGAGTGTTTGGCATGAACACGCTAAGTGAATATGCTTTGCATTACCTAAAACTGGATGTATTGCTGCTCACTGATGTGTTTGAAAAATTCCGTGAGTTGTGTCAACACATTTACGGTCTTGACCCGGCTCACTATTACACGAGTCCTGGACTCTCGTTCGATGCCGCTTTGAAATACACTCAAGTGGAATTGGATTTACTCACTGATGTAGACATGGTTCTATTTTTTGAAAAGGGCATTCGTGGCGGCTTTGTGTCGCTTAACCAACGCCATGCTGAAGCGAACAATGTCTACATGCCTGATTACTCACCAGACAAACCAGAATCGTACTTAATGTACTATGACGTGAATAATTTGTACGGTTACGCCATGAGTCAGCCTTTGCCCTATGGGAAGTTTGCTTGGCTGACAGAGAAACAAGTGTCAGAATTTCATGTGAACATGGCTAGCCAAGAAACAGGCCGTGGATATGTGCTAGAAGTGGATATTGAATATCCCTCATCCTTGTATGATGAACATGCCGATTTCCCATTCTGTCTTGAGCAAATGGTTCCCCCTGACAGTAAAGTGAAAACTGAAAAACTCATGGGCACACTTTACAACAAAAATCGGTATGTGCTACATATCCAAATGTTGGTGCAATGCCTCGCCCAAGGCTTGGTGTTGAAGAAAGTCCACAGGGGTATTTCTTTTGCTCAAAAAGCATGGCTTGAGCCATACATGCGACTCAACACAGAGCACCGACAAATGGCAACACAGCAGTTTGAAATTAATTTTTTTAAATTAATGAACAACTGCATCTATGGCAAGTCTATGGAGAATGTCCGCAAATACCGTGACATTAAATTGGTGAATGTCTGGGAGGGGCGGTGGGGTGCCCGGCGGTACATTGCCAAGCCAAATTTCAAATCGATCAAAATTATCGATGAGGATTTGGCTACTATTGAAATGAGTAAGACCAGCGTGACCATGGATAAGCCCATTTACTTGGGTCAAGTCATTTTAGACTTTTCTAAATCGGTCATGTATCGATTCCACTATGAGTTTGCGAAACGCCATTTTGAGGACGTCTCTCTTTTGTATATGGACACGGACTCATTCATTTACCACATTCGCCACTGCAACCCCTATGACGTCATGAGGCAACATAGTGACTGGTTCGACACCTCTTGCTATAGTGCTGACAACGTGTTTCAGCTGCCCATAAAGAACAAGAAGGAAATGGGCGTTTTAAAAGATGAATGCGGTGATTCCATTATGACGGAATTCGTAGGTTTGGCTTCAAAAATGTATGCTTACCGCACACTCGACTGTAAGGAAGCCAAGAGAGCAAAAGGTGTAGGTAGGGCAGTGGTAAAATCGCTACGTGTAGACGATTACTTAGCGGTTTTACGCACTGGCAAAGCTATGTCTCATACACAGTGCAGGATACAATCCAGCAACCATCATTTGTATCTTGTGGAACAGAGAAAACGCACCCTCGCCTCCATGGATAACAAGCGTGTGTGGGCTGATGACCTGCTCACTAGCCTGCCCTGGGGTTATGATCGCAACGAGGAGGAGGTGTGATTTCACTGTTTAATCGTTTATGGGACATAGCTTTATGTAACTTGTAGATTTAGTATTTTGTAAATATTGGTTTCTGCAATTGTAAATAGTAGATTTTGTAAAATAGTGACAACCCACTTGGACCTTTTGCTCTTTAAAAAAGTTGTGTGCAACCTTATTTTTTAAAAAATTTTTGATTGGTAAATAGTGTGAATCTTGTAACGCTGTACAAAGTTGAGTTTTTTTTTGTAAATATGAAATAAGTAAGATTTTTAGTAACTTTAATAACTAGTATTTAATTATTTTTTGAAATAGTAAAATGGTAAACTAAAAAGTTCTTTTGGAATGAGTGTGCATGTCGAGAATGTGCTTTTGGGAATAAATAAAGTGGTTGTGTTTGTTCCCAAAGACAGGTGTGAATGTATGAGTGGAAAGAGAAAGCTGATGTATATGATTGACCAGAGCAAACACAATGAGGTAGGGTGGGTGGGTGGGGAGGGGGTAAATGGTCACTTATATACTCATTTTGTTTTAAATAGTTTCGTTTTTCATTGAAATGTGGCAGACAATAGACATTATTTTTGCAAAAACAGTCTTACCTGCAGTAGTCGTAGACCTCGACGTTTCTCCAAACACACATCAACACATTGCAGTATTATCAAGGTCAAGCACTCGCATCAACATCATTGTCAAATCTCAACTTTCGACATACACCAAATGGAAAAAATGTGAAAACAGCAAAATGGAAAATCCATGTTTCCATATCACCAAAAACGCAAAACTTAAAACGGACATTTTTAAAAACTGGAAATGGCCATGTGTGAAATTTGAAAATTTAAAAACTTCAAACAGACATTGTTTAAAAAGTGTCATCAGCAAAATGGAAAAATCCATATCATCAAAAACGTTAAACTTGAAACGAACGTTTTCAAAAACTGTAAATTGCAAAATGATAAATGACAGTGTGTGGAATTCATCATGTGTGAAATGTGTAAAATGAAAAAATCAGCCATCAACATCACGATTTCTTAAAATTAAAAATAACAAAACATCGTGCTCTGGAAAACTTTTGTTTTTATTTCATAGTCATAGTGAATTGACAAAAGAAAAATAGAATACAAACAAATCCCAATTCCTCACTCCTCAATGTTTATGTCCATGCATCATCAACTTTCCTTTCATAGCACTCATGACAATTAGGGCTGCCATCCTTTCACCTACTGAGGCATCACTGGATGTGAAACGTTGTTTAGCTTTCTTCAATAACAATTTATCTGCCACATGTCTTAAACCAGAATGACTATGGCGATAAGAAAGGTCATGTTCCTTGCATGCTTGATCCAAAAGATTAATGGGTACATCACCACGTTGTAAACGTTTTCCGAGACGAGTTCCAGGGCCGCAAAAACGATAACCTGGAAGATGGATTTCGAAAGGTAAGTATTGAATCACTTTGTCAATGACGCCATTGCCAGTACAGGTCTGGCATATCCTTTTCCATCGATGGTAAAAAGGTTTGGTCTTCCTCCTCCTCTGTGGACGATGTTTGTGTTTGTTGTTGTTGTTGTTGCTTTTTCTCGCCATGACACCCGTGGAATGATTCAACAAAGTCTTTACATGGACTTTTATGACCGTGATACAGTTTCACTAGCTGGCAAGTCGCACACTGACGCATAGACGGTATTTTTGCCATGGCCACTTGCTTATGGTGATCGTAATCCGTACAGGGTTGCAATTCACTCAACACAGGGTCTTGAGTCCATGATTTTGGTACATGTTGCCAGATTTCTTTGACCGCGTTGGCAGCCACATAATAAATGAACGACTTGGGCAGCGCCAAGAGTTCCTCTTTGGTAAAACTGTCTAGTTTCTTTTTGCACACAAAGAACTTGCCGATGGCTTTGTCCGTAGCATTGCCTTTCTCCATGGTGTCACGTGCTGTAGATGTTTACACGTCGCTTGTAGAAATCTCACTGGCGTCATTCACAGGTAAATCATGAGTTATAATTTTGTTCAACAACTCCCAGCAGGCATGGGTGGTTAACCAATGAAAGAGATGCCACGCATGTGATAGGGCTGTATGGGTAATGTTGCCACAGGAACAAGTATCCATGAGCGTTTGCAGGGAGGGGCAGCCCAACTCCATGAGGTCGATACATTGGCAGTAAGACGCCAAAAATGGTTGCAACCATTGACGTTTTTCACTACCTTTCACAAATACCACATTGGCCGAGGACAAGTGTGCTTTCATGACCACGTCCAAATATTTATAGGAAATGGTTCCCTGATTCCAGTCTAGTTGCCTATGATTTTCAATCCACTGGGTTTGTTTACGGTCTTTTTCACACAATAAATCAAAAGCATGGGGTGGTTTAAATAGCAAATGCGTAGCTTGCGATATCCAAAACGTGGTACAATCGATCATGGCCACTTGTTTAAATATAAATTTGTTGTCACCAATTTTAAACCCTTGGCAATCCACAATGAGTGTGCGCAACATGTTGACGCTTGTCTGGACCAAGTTCAACTGACGACTGACAGACGATCAGGTGTGATCATGGCATGGACTTACCTGCCATGCTAGTTCCAAAAAAGAAGGTTAGGGTAGGACAGTGGGGGCATGCAAAAAAATAAGAATTTAAGAATTACATCATTTTATTATCATAACACGTCTTACAGGCTTTTCTCATTTTAGGATAAGGACGATAGCAACTGATACAACAATATAGTCTCTTGTGTTTGTAACGTCCATAACACCGATGATGTCCCAATGTCTCTAAACTAGGCGTTTTTGATGGTGAGCTGCTCACCGAAGCACCATGGATACCATACGGCCCACATGTATCGTAACTTGTTTCTTTTTCATCACCCAGAGACACAAGTGAGGGATAGCTTGAATGACAGGGTATATTTCCCACTTTCATTCTACACAGGTAGGGGCAGGTGGGTGACCAGCGCTGATGTTCCTGCATGGGTTCATCGCCCTCCTGCCATTGGTCTATGATGATGGGACAAAAGGCACATTTCACTTCATCTCTTGTTTTTAAATAGTAGAATCCAGCGGCCGCCAAGGCTTGAGGGTTTATGAAAGGCACTGGCCACGTGGCAAAAGTCTTGAAACGTTGTTCCTCAGAGTTTAAATTCATGGATGTAACGTCTCTTGAGGCTTTAAAGCAAGACATGACTGAGCGACTTGACGTGGGTTGAGCTATTATTTATACACTCGTCACTTGGTTGGACAGTGGATAATAGTTGACTTGTTTGTGATGAATAATTAAACAGTAGGCCGTCGTATTGGCTGGTACATTGTCATGCGTTTCAAAATCTAGTCGAATGTCGATATTGGATGGCTTGACAGACTCTTCCAGGTAAGAACAGTCAAAGACAATCAGTGGCGCTCTTGCCTTAAACGCTTGGGGTAGTAGCATGGGGCCGTTCTCTTTTTGATAATACGACCATCGAAATTTAGAAAACAAGTCGTACAGGGGGCCAAACTTATTTTTTGAAAAATCCAAATCCAGTCCTTCATAGGGAAACACAGCTCCGTTGAGGAAAAGACGTGCATTTCTCAATTGCAGGTGATCAAATTGCGTGGCATCTTTGGTTTGTTGATACTTGCGATTCGTTTGAAAACCCACAATCAGGTAGAGAGGTCTCTCTGTATAGCGAGCTGTTTTTACAGACCAACTGTGTGTGTTGGTGGTGGGCAATAGCGGATACTCATGGAGTGCCCAGCTTCTAAATTCCATAGGTAGAGGCATATCTCTCTTTACCATTTTGAGTATGTCCAGTTTTTTGCTATCTTCGAGGGTCACATGGGGGACTTTCCATAGCAAGCGTTGTAGTTGAATTTTTGAATCGATGGGGGCATTGTCGGCTCCCTTGAGTGCATTATTATCACTCCTGTCTCTCACTAGGTAAAGCACTTGCCTTGCGTTAACCACAATGCGTTGGTGATCTTCGGCAAAGCCGAGAACCAGTTTAAGAGGTAAATATCCAGTAAAGGTCCCATCGGTGTGTACCATCCAGTCATTGGTCGAGTCAGGACACCAACCTGCCATGCAAAGTGTTTTACCTTCTTCCTCACTATAAGAGGGGTATAGTTTCATGACACTGGAAATGCCCACATTTCGAGTGCTATCCACCACGATATCGTTAATGACATACCGCACTTCAGAAAACAGAAAGGCCAAACCATGGTTGGCCAACTTGGATGTGGTAGGTGTAGAGCCATCGGCTTTGGTGAGCCGACCTTCAATCTGAATGACACTTTCATGCGGTAGGGTGTAAATATCTTGGTTGTTGATAACAAATTGAATTTCATCATTGTTATTGAGTCCAGGTGTTTGAGCTTGATAGGAATGGAGATCAATTCTTACCACTCCTGGTTGCTCCTCGATGCGGTTTGCTATCTCTAGGATAGAATTCATCATGAGGGTTGACGTGGTAACCCAAATGCTGTAAAATCTGCTTGTTCTGAGATGTTAACGTGTATTCACGTGGCAAACAACTAACACCATTCCTAGACGGTGTTGTTGCTTTATACACAAACTTCATAGTGGTTTTAGCACCAACTTGTAAGTCACTGGTGTGGTAGAATCTAGATCAATGAGTTGTTGATCTCTATTGATCAGTCTTAATGTTATATTACTAATACTATCAACAGCCACAGCATGAAAAAGCACCACTGGAGGGTTTTCACGAATAATATACCCATTGGGCGATGTCGCAATAAAGTCATAAAGCGAATGCGATGGTTCTTGATTGGTGTACACTTGGCTAATAATATTACACGTCACCGACACATGATGGTCCTCAATGAATTTCACTTCATGGTCCGATTCATGTTTTTTGTTGGGCTCCAACACACGTGGTTTAAATCCGAGTAATGGGCCAATGGAATCGGGGTGTGTTTTAAAGTCAATGTTGAAGGTAGAGAAAATACTGCAGCGATGAGTGTTAGTATTGCCTACAAGTTCAAACTTGTGCGTTCCGTCGAGAAATGACTTTAAACCATATTGATTGATCAACACCACATAAATGTGTTCATAAATATCATCGATCGTGTATCCACCAGAGTTCAGGGTGAGCACAGAATCATCATAATAAAACTTGTTGTTCACATTTTCACGTATGTTGTATATTCGATTGTACGTTTCAAGAGAAACAAGTCCTAAACCATAGGGTTTTTCACTCAATTCGATAGGCGGGTAAAAGTCTAGGCTGACTTCAGGTCCACGTCCATGCACTGTAAACGTTTTACTTTCTGCCGACATACTGGTGGCGTTTTTGCTTATGCTGCGTCTTATATAAAAAAATTAAACACAAACGTCCACACTGTTGGCTGTTAAACGTTTGCTCTCGTTTCACATTATAATATATCTTGATCCTGTTTCCAAAATAGGTCACTAGTTCCATGGGCGGGGGCAAATTCCCAAAACTGTCAAAGTACCATACCGTGGATCCCTCTTTGACATAAGCTACATAATGCGTTCCTGGTCCTCGGTGATCATCCAAATTGACAACAGCACATTCCTGTTTCCAGGGTCGTGGGGGTAATTGGTTTCGCATAAACACACCTCGAAAATGAGAAAGCTTTAGTTGTTTAGCATAGCTTTCCACTTGTTGATGCGTCAGGGCATGTCTCGCTATGGCTGAGGTTAAATTTTTTTTTTTTTAATATTTCGAAATGGTGTAATCCCAAATCCTTGTTGATAAAAGGCTGGCTTTAAATTGGCATTTCTAGCCCCCATGGCAATCGCTTCCATCGTTTCATTGTGTCGCTGACTTTCTTTGAGTTGTTGCTTGCCCTGCTGCGCGGCTTTAATGGTTTTCGCCACTGCACTGGCACCGCCCAAAAGTGAGCCCAGAGCAGCCAAACCAGCAAATAATGCAGGTAAAAATCCCGCTCGTTTGGGAACGGGAATCACTCGCCCTTGGTTTGAAACCTGTCGCCGACGTTTTGGAATAACCTGTCTCTGTGCTGCTCGAAGGGCTTTCCTTATGGTCAATACATTATTTTTTCTTTTTTTCTTTTGCAAGGGCTTGTCCTCGAATGTTGTAAGCCCTGGCTTTGCCAAGGACAATGTCCTTTTTTTAGTCTTTCTCACTGCATACCTTTGTTTCACCATGATGATAATGACCAACAACCTTTCACACGAAAGTTTAAATCACAACTAACGTCAGATGGTTATTTCATGGCTGTATATTCCAATTCCACATAAAGTGGGAAATCGTTTATGGTTTTCCCCGCTTGCTTTTCATCCCATGTCAACATGAGATAAAAGGATAATTCGTCACCTGCATTGACCATTTCATGGTCATGGACCAACATCCTATGACCATTTATCTTTATTTGTAAATGGTTCTCATCAGGTATGGCATATTTGATGTGAATGGTTCCATCATAGTGTAATCGATAGTGGCTTAAACCCGAAGCAAGCACATAGGTCAAGTGCTGATCATGGAATAGCGGTAAATGGTTTCTGTCATTCACAGGTTTTTCATTTGTCAGATACACTAAAAACACAGATGGGATAAATTTATAAAGCCTTTTCATTTCATGGGTCACGTAACGCTTGGTACAAACATCGTCTTCGTCTTGTGGGTCTTCCACGTGAATAATCCGATGGTGATTAGCGCTATAGCCATTCACCATAAGCTGGGGCACTTTGTCATAAAACTCATACACTTTGTTATCCACATACTTTTTCGTAGTAACGTCTGTAGACACTTGAGGATGTTTTACATGGGTTAACCGCTTTCCCTTAAAGTCATAATCTCCCTGTTTTGTGCGTGGCACTACTGACCTATCCACATAGTGTTTATTAGCAGGATCTGTTTCCTGTTTAGGATCATGTATGAGGACAGGCCTATCTTTGGCCATCAACGCACGTCCAAAGACATCCATCGTCAACCTGTAGTAGCAGTCTACTGTTTCTATGACAAGGTTCGGTGTCCTGTATATAGACAGCCGGCTAGCCTGTCTAAGCCTTAGTTGACATGAAGATTATTAAGCAGCAAGAGTCATTCCCCGTGGGGGACATGGTTTCCCATCTCTGTCCCACATCACGTGAACAACGCCATGGTTCACTGTTTCCATCTTCCATTCGCTGCATCATTGTGGGGCCTTCCGGCTGTGGAAAGACAAATCTTTTGCTAACGCTCATTACAGCGCCCAATGGTCTGCGTTTTCAAAATATTTATATTTTTGCAAAATCTCTCTACCAACCCCTTTACGTGTTTCTGGATCAAGTCATGTCTGGATTACAAAAAGAGAATATGGGTTATTTTACATTTTCCATGCAAGAAAATGTGATTTCACCGGATGAGGTAAAGCCTGATTCACTCATGATTTTCGATGATGTATCCACTGAACGTCAAGGCATCATTCAAAGCTATTTCAGCATGGGTCGACACAAACATATCGATTGCTTCTATCTTGGGCAAACGTATTCTAAAATGTCCAAACAGTTGATTCGTGACAATGCCAATGTCATTGTTTTATTTCGTCAGGACGAGAGGAACAGTCGTCACATTTATAATGAACATGTGAATCCGGATATGACCTTTCAAATGTTTACAGAATTGTGTGCCAAGTGCTGGAACACTCAACGTCATGCCTGTTTAGTGATTGACAAACAAAGTGAACTCAACCAAGGACGGTATCGCTTAGGGTTTGATCATTTTATTGCTATTTAAGGCCCTGTCTCATTCCCCATCAAGTCATTTGTCAAGACACCATGGCGTTAGCAGAGAGTCAATTGAAAAAGCATATTATTAAAGCAAAACATACTATTCGCCAAAAGTTTCGTCAATTGAAACAATCACGTGCCAATCATGCTTTGTTTATTCAACAACATTTAGCACCTCCGCTAAAAGCCATGTTGAAACCCTCTTTCAAGCCATCTGAAACGCTACCCACCGTTTCACAAGCCACGCAGACGCTGCACGAGGACCCTGAGGAAGAGGAAGAGGAACAGGAAGATTTGACTAGTGTTAGTGAAGTTGAGGATGAGGAGGAACAAGTGTTTACGCCTCAAAAAAAGGCCGCACCCCTTGCAGAGTTTTTGAGAAAAAAGAAATCCTTGGCCATGGTCGAAACACCTTGCCCTTCCAGGGCGTCTCCGTTTTCACAACTCTTGGCCACCCCTCAACATAAAGCTCAACTGAAAACCATTTTAATAAAATATTATGGATCAACATTGGAACCCTATTTCACCGATCTATTTATTGGAAACACAGATACCACGTATGGTGTTCGCTATGAGGATGATAGTTTTAAAATTGGCGATTCATCCATTAAATTTGCTCGTACTAAAGCTGTCATTAAAAACATCAACTATAAATTAACGCCAGGACTGTTAAAGCTGCTCTTTTCTCGGACCCCCTCTTCCCATGATTATACGTCAGAGGATCTTGACAAATATAAATCCATTTTATTGGATACCCATGCTCACAAAAGACAGTATGATCCCACGCAACAAGTGAATGCCAATATATCTCAAAAATATAAAACCATCATTGCAAAAATGTTTCCCACCAGTCAAAGTACTCGTCGTAAAGTGTCCGCTTCGGGAGTGACATTTAAACCATTAAAACCCCTTGTGGATGTTACCTACTGGCACAATCCCAATAAGCTCGTCCAGCGGCTACAGTTGTTGCATGCCTCACGTCAAGCTGGCCATACCGGTCACGATTGGGAAATTCAAGAAATTGAACAAGAACTTCGAAATGCCAAAATTATTGTTTAAGCCCTCACCCATTAAAATGGGTATTGCTCACGAGTTGCATCGCCCAGCTAGGCGTCACTATCCGCGACTCAAGGTGATTTCACGAGGTGTGGATGAACTTTGGCAGGCTGACTTGGTTGAAATGATACCCTATGCTGGCGTTAACGACGGTGTACGCTATATGTTGACCGTCATTGATGTCTATTCCAAAATGGCCTTTGTTGAACCTGTGCGTCGCAAGTCTGGCCCACTAGTTACCAAGGCCTTTCAACATATTATTCAACACTCCCAACGTCAACCTCAGTTGCTACAAACTGACCAGGGGAAAGAATTTTTCAACAAGGATTTCTCCAGTTTTCTCAAATCTAAGGATATTCACCATTACACCACGTACAGCAATCTCAAAGCCAGTGTGGTCGAGCGGTTCAACCGAACATTGAAAACCCATATGTGGAAAGCGTTTACCGCTCAGGGCAGTTATCGCTGGTTGGACATGTTACCTGAGCTAGTATCACGTTACAATGACACCAAACATAGAACGATTGGGACCAAGCCACGTCTCGTAACTAAAAATATTCAGCGATTGGATAAACTGTTTAACCCCATAAAAACAGCCGATCCTAAACGTCACCGACTGAACATTGGGGATTTTGTTCGTGTGAGCAAATTTAAGTCTGCCTTCAATAAGGGCTACACGCCTCAGTGGGGGACTGAACTATTTCGAATTCGTCGAGTCTACTTGGACAGTCCAGTCACCTATTTACTCGAGGACCTCAACCATCAACCCATAAAAGGTAGATTTTATCTCCATGAACTTCAGAAAACAGCATTTCCTCAGCATTACCTTGTGGAAAAAGTGTTGAAACAAAAAGGAAATAAACTCTACGTCAAATGGTTAGGGTTTAACTCTACGTTTAATTCTTGGATCAATAAATTACATGTTGTGTGAACCTGTGTACTTTTTATTTATTCACACATGTTGTACACCACCTTTAGCTCTATGTGTACAGCGCCCCGCGCTTCATGCATGTTCATACATGTTTGTCTTTCCCTTTCCTCCTGTGTTCTCTCATACATTACCCCTCCCCTCTCCCTCCCTTCACCTCCCACCACTACTGTTTGCAGCTCTTGCCTATCTATTGGTTGTGACATCATTCCGACAAGTTGCATCATACTTTTTACTGATTCAGCGATTCCCACGCTTTGAACATTCTCTTATCGTGCACGTGGACAGATAACACCCAAGCGAACACCTGTGCCGGATCAAATTTCACCTGAACTTGCATTTTGTCACGTACGAAGCCAGACAGGATGTAACTTGTTAACAGTTATCGCGCACGTGGACAGATAACACCCAAGCGAACACCTGTGCCGGATCAAATTTCACGTCAACTTGCATTTTGTCACGTACGAAGCAAGACAGGATGTAACTTGTTAACAGTTATCGCGCATGTAGATAGATAACGTCCCAAGCGAACACCTGTGGAAGATCAAATGTCACCTGAACTTGCATTTTGTCACGTACGAAGCAAGACAGGATGTCACTGGTTTAGCCTACATGTGGTTTCACAAATGTGTGTGCATGCCTTTCGCACTTCCCTGCCAGCACAATGGTCAGATTATTTCACCTTCAAGCGTCACCTGTTGTCAAGTCAGATCAACGCCTTCCAATAATCTCAAATGACCTTCACCTCCTGCAAGTTTGTTTTTCGGTACTCGCTTCGACCAACATAGAACCTAGTTCTCATCACCGTTTACACGTTAAAGGTAAAAAGTGTGAAAAAACGTACCCTCGCTCTGTCATACACCGACTCGTCGAAATATCAATTGATCTATTGAACACAGCCACCTTGGTCAGCGACAAGTTCGTTGAAACACACACATCCAGCCGTATCGTCTCTCTCAACCACTACGCTCCATGAAAATTATAAACAGGTAAAGAAAAAGAAAACGTTTTTTCAACATGTATGGCGTTAGGCCCTTTGTGAATTATCTTTTTGGAAAAAAAATATCTACCACATTTGAAAGGGGGCGTTAGCCCGAGTCCTAGGACACCTCGTACACGTCTCTACGGTTATTGGTTCGTGACATATCGGCAAAAATCATAAAAAACACGTGTTTACCCCAAAATCGCGTTTCCAAATTTTTTAAAAAAATATAACGAGTGGTTCATAGCAAAGAGGACGTCTGCCCGAATCCTTGGACCCGTCGTACATGCCTCTAGCGTTATTGCTTCGTGAGATATCGACAAAATCACAAAAAACACGTGTTTACCCCAAAATCGAGTTTCCAATTTTATTAAAAATTATAACGAGTGGTCCATAGCAGAGAGGACGTCACCCCGAGTCCTTGGACCTGTCGAACACGCCTCTAGCATGATTGGTTCGTGAGATATAGCAAAAAGTTCAAAATCACGTTTTCCCCCCAAAAAAACATGTTTCCAAATTTTCATCTTTTCGACACCGACATTCCCGTAAAGAGCACGACGAGACGAAAAAAACGAATCCAAGCACGCCTTCCTAGCATGACTCGTTCCATTCCAAGGTCGCAGGGGCTCACCACTTGCTTTTATAAGCAGCTCTGTCCTTACCACACTACTACACACAATTTTTTTCTCTAGAGACTTGAAATTTATTTTGGGGGTAGAGGGGGTAGGGACCATTGATTTACGTTAAACAATGTTTTTTGTAGAGTTCCTAGTTTCCAAAATATAGGATTTTCAAAATTCGAGTGTTTTCAAAAAAATATAAAAAATAAAAAAATTTTATTACAAAAAATAAAGTTCATAAATACCATTTGTTTAAGCCATGGCACAACGTACTATCCTGTTTGGTTTTCAAACTATAGCCTATTTTCAAAAACGAAAAATTTAAAAAAAAATTGAAAAATATAATACATGGTCCATAGGAAAGAGGACGTCAGCCCGAGTCCAACGACACCTCATTTGTCAAAATCGGACCATGCGTTCGAGAGATATTAATTATTTTAACTTGTACAGTCGGGTACAAATAAAATGAGTGCGTTAGAAACCGCCTTACTCCACTACTCAAATACTCTCTGACATAAGCAATTCAAACATTAACCTTTGTGTTAGCGCTTCTTACTCATCCTGTAACAATTCGTTGCTCCACATAGCAATATATTCCTTCCTTCCGCAATACAGTGAGCAATACTTATCAATGGCATTTACTACTCTCCAGACATGTCATACTTCCTTCCTCTCCTTACTATAAACAATCATCAAAACTCCGCACGGCATCACTTCCATGAAAAACCCATCTTGCTACACACTTCTAGAAGAATTAGTGATTTTACTAGGTAACTACGCTAGAGTATATTACCGTTCAAAATGCACTCCTAACTCCCAACTCTTGTCTAAATTATTAAACCTCGTGCATCAAATTACAACAATTACATGTTCGTTCACAATAATACAATTCACAAAGTACTTCTTATTCCTTTCATTAGCGCTATTCGTTCTTTGATCCATAACAAACTTGTTCTTCCACGTTACCAAACGTTAACAATGTTAATTTGTAGTTCGCTCGTCTTTTAGTTGTTAATAAAAATAAATACATATCCTCACGCTTCTGGTGTACATTTCAATATATGAACAATTCATATTTAAATTGTTTTTAACATACTAGACCGCAGGTAGACTAACATATCTCCTGGTCTATTCATCTCAGTTAAACAATGCTTCCACTATAATTGTTGATAAATATAGGCATCATTTGACCTCAATTGTCACTACCATGATCCTATTTTATAGTGGACTAGGTGAAGTACCCGTGCTTTGCTACGCGTCATAAATAAATTAATATGTGAAGGTGACAGTTAAAACAGGGGATAGGCGAGGTGCTGCGCAGAGGGAGATTAAGGATGGAACATTTTGTCCAACTACATCGCTCGGCGTTGACCGGGTTTTATAACACAAATTTAGGTTTTACTCGCTAACCGTTGGAGATACCTTTTGGATAGAAAATGTAATTTTAATCCTCGTATATGCCATCAAATGTTTGCTATTTCTTAGCGTTCTCTTGTTATTTGAAATGGAATTATAAAAGTTTGAAACCAAAGGGTGTAGTGACGTCACAAAAATGGTCACCATATTTAAATAGTGCAATGTATTGAAATCAAAAGTAACCTATATGTTAACGAGGTAAATCAGCTACTTCCATGTAAAATTCGTACTTGCGTGATTGAGTAATACACAGACACACACCATCTCATTTTAGCCTCGCTTCGCTCGCGTCATAGTCGTGTCATATTGTTATTCAATGACTTTCAGGTTTAACCCTGTTAACACCCCTTTAGAACCTGAATATCCAAAATCCCTCCTTAGTAGACGTTTTCGACACACAACAAACATATCCCCAAAATATCATTCTTCTAATTTTAATAGTTTTGGTTGGTCGATGAGAGTGAACATCCAAAAATCCTTCTTTAGTGGAAGTTTTTCTTCCAGAATTTCACCCCTCCCCATGAACCCCTTAAATTGGATTTATGAAACAAACGGTCGAACACCTATTTACTTATTTAAAGCTGTTTTCCCCCTGAGTTTGATGAGTGATTAAGTGAGTCAATCCGTTAGGACACTTTCTTTCCTGTTTTTCCCCCCGAATTTCACCCCTCTCCAAAAGCCCTTTAAATTGGATTTATGAAAAAACGGTCGAACACCTATTTACTTGTATTTTAAGCTGTTTTTTACCGCCGAATTTCAAACTTCTCGCCTATGTCGTTTAAGATATACACGCTCCGTTAAGAATCCCTCAACCCCCAATTTTCACCCCTTTCACCTCATAATAATACACCACATCGAAAAACCCTTAGACACATGTCTGCTTATTTTTAATGATTAGTTTATATGCCGAGTATCACAATCACAAATTAAACCACTCGTGAGATATTGTTATTCAATGAAATGCAGGTTTAACCCCCTTAAGACCCCTTTAGAAACTGAATAACCAAAATCCTCCCTTAGTGTACGGTTTTGATATACAACGAACATATCCCCAAAATGCCATGTCTCCAACTTCAATATTTTTAGCTGGGCGATGATGAGTGAGTGAATGAGTCAGGACATTTTCTTTCATTTTTTTCTTCAGAATTTCACCCCTCGCGATGAACCCCTACAATTTGATTGATGAAAAAAAAACAGTCGAACAGCTATCTATCTACTGTAAAGCAGTTTTTTCCCCTGAGTTTGATGAGTGAGCCAGTCAGTCAATCAGTTAGGACACTTTCTTTCCTGTTCCCCCTCCCCCAGAATTTCACCCTTTCCCATGGGCCCCTTAAATTGGATTTATGAAAAAAACGGTCAAACACCTATTCACTTATTTTTTATGCTGATTTTTTCCGCTGTGTTTCAAACTCCTCGCCTATGTCGTTTTAGAGATACACGCTCCGTTAGGAATCTTTCAATCCCCACTTTTCACCCCTTTCACCTCATAATATACACCACATCGAAAAACCCTCAGACACGTGTCTTCTTACTTTTTAATGATGAGTTAATATGCCGTGTATCACATCCCCCAATGAAACCTATCGGGAGATATTGTTATTCAATGAAATGCAGGTTTAACCCCCTTAAGACCCCTTTAGAACCTGAATAACCGAAAATCATCCCTTAGTAGACGGTTTTGATATACAGTGAACATATCCCCAAACTGTCATGTTTCTAACTTCAATAATTTTGGCTGGGCGATGATGAGTGAGTGAGTGAGTTAGTAAGGACATCTTCTTTCAATTTTCATTTTTCAGAATTTCACCCCTCCCCATGAACCCCTTAAATTTGATTTATGAAAAAATACTGTCGAACAGCTATTTACTTACTTTTAAGCAGTGTTTTACCTCTGAGTTTGATGAGTGAGTGAGTCAGTCAATCAGTTAGGACACTCTCTTTCCTGTCCCCCCCCCAGAATTTCACCCCTCCCCATGGGCCCCTTAAATTGGATTTATGAAAAAACGGTCAAACACATATTTACTTATTTTTTATGCTGATTTTTTCCCGCTGAGTTTCAAACTCCTCGCCTATGTCGTTTAATAGATACACGCTCCGTTAGGAATCATTCAATCCCCAATTTTCACCCCTTTCTCCTTATAATATACACCACATCGAAAAACCCTCAGACTCGTGTCTTCTTATTTTTAATAGTAGTGGGGTGATGAGAGTTCTAACGAGTGTCATGGCCGCCGCGTGAGTCCAAGCCAATATCTCGTGAACCCACGGTCGAATGTAGACAAATGTGGTGTCATTGGACTCGGGCTGACGTCCTCTTTGCTGTGGACTACTCGTTATATTTTTGAAATTTTTTTTGAAAATTTTTGTTTTCAAAAGTTGGTGATAGTTTGAAAACCAAAGATGATAGAACGTTATGCCATGGCCCAAACGAATGGTCTTTATGACCTTTATTTTCTATAATGAAACTTTTTTACTTTTTATGTTTTTTTGAAAACACTCGAATTTTGAAAATCCTATATTTTGGAAACTAGGAACTCTACAAAAAAAAATTGTTTGACATAAATGAAAGGTCCCTATGCCCTCTACCCCCCAAATAAATGTCAAGTCTCTAGGATGAAAACCTGCAGTAGTGGGATGGGAACATAGCTGCACCATTTCTTATTGAGCCACCCTCGTATTTGCCCCGAACCTGATATCTCGCTAACCAATGGTCGGATTTGAACATACAGGGTGTCCTAGCACTCGTAGTGATGTCCCCTACTTTTCTATAGGCTCTTTATTTAATTAAACGACCAAAACTAAAAGGTCATGTGCTTTTAATATCTCGCGAACCAATCATGCTAGAGGTGTGTTCGACAGGTCCAAAGACTCGGGCTGACGTCCTATTTGCTATAGACCACTCGTTATAATTTTTAATAAAATTGGAAACTCGATTTTGGGGTAAACACGTGTTTTTTGTGATTTTGCCGATATCTCACGAACCAATAACGCTAGAGGCATGTACGACGGGTCCAAGGACTTGGGGTGACGTCCTCTTTGCTATTGACGACTCGTTGTAATTTTAAAAAAATTGGGAAACGCGATTTTGGGGGTAAACATGTGTTTTTTGTGATTTTTGTCGATATCTCACGAACCTATAACGCTAGAGACGTTTACGAGGTGTCCTAGGACTCGGGCTAACGCCCCATTTCGAGCGTGGTAGATATTTTTTCCAAAAAATAATTCACAAAGGGCCTAACGCCATACATGTTGAAAAAACTTTTTCTTTTTCTTTACCTGTTTATAATGTCCATGAAGCGTGGTGGTTGAGAGAGACGATACGGCTGGGTGTGTGTGTGTGTGTGTGTGTGTGTGTGTGTCACTGACCACGGTGGCTGTGTTCAATAGATCAATCGCTATTTCGACGGGTCGGTTTATGACAGAGCGAGGGTGCGTTTTTTTCACACCTTTTACCTTTAACGTGTAAACGGTGATGAGAACTTGGTTCTATGTTGGTCGAAGCGAGTACAGAAAACAAACTTGCCGAGGAGCAGGAGGTGAATGTCATTTGAGCTTATTGGAAGGCGTTGATCTGACTTGAAAACAGGTGACGCTTGAAGGTGAAATAATCTGACCATTGTGGTGGCAGGGAAGATCGAAAGGCATGTGAACACATGTGTGAAACCACATGCACGCTAAACCAGTGACATCCTGTCTCGCTTCGTACGTGACAAAATGCAAGTCCATGTGAAATTTGATCTACCGCAGGTGTTCACCTTGGACGTTATCTGTCCACGTGCATGGTAACTGTTAACAAGTCACATCCTGTTTTGCTTCGTACGTGACAAAATGCAAGTTCATGTGAAATTTGATCCGGCACAGGTGTTCGCCTGGGACGTTAGCTGTCCACGTGCACGATAAGAGAATGTTCAAAGCATGGGAAAAAAAAGATTATACATGCAACATAGCATATATAAAGACATGTTGTTATCATTTCCACGCTCACTTAAGTGACTACCTTTGAACACATTGCGTTGCATGAAACCCCTGGTCTTGTTTAACAGTTTTGGTGTTGGTGGAAAATACTTAACCTTGTTGTGGGGCAGGTATATATTTATTCATTTATATATTTATTGATTTTTATATAAATACATGCAATTATTTATTGATTAGGTAATTAATGATTTTATTTATTTATTTGTTTGCAGATAACGTGTATAGCCGATCTGTCGTGTGTCGGTGGGAAATATATTAAAGAAAGAGAAAGACAGACAGATAGAAAAGAAAACCATTTCCACACTAGCCCACGAGACGGGAATATAGCAAAGCATTACACGTCAAGGCGAGATTTGTTTTATTATGTAATATAACCTGTTTGATTTTGTTTTGTTTATGAAATGCATAAACTATATGGAATGGATATACTTATGGTGGTTTATTTTATTTCTTTTTAGAGTGTTGGAAAACGCTTGACCTTTGTTAATAACCAGGAACGTGTGTGTTTGGGACCATTGTCAAGCAGTCTACAGCTGAAAACTCAGGTGAGAGTGTTCTTTCTAAAATAATGTAATTTGCTACTGCTACCGATAGCCTAACTTGGGAACCTCTAAACAGTTGTTTCAAATCGCGTGTGTGCTCTGGCCGCGTGGTCAATGTTAGAAAAAGTTTGATTCCCAAAGAATTTTTAGAATCTTGTTTTGAAATTTTTAAAATTGAAATTTGTACAGCGCAAAGGTTGCATACGGCTTTAAAGGTGAATACAGAACTGGTGTGCGATTTCATATATAAAAAGAAGGACGTAGAGCATAAAGAGACATTCTATATTTGCAGTAAAATGCAAGAGCTATTCATAGCCCATAATTTGGAACAGTGGTGTGAAACCCACGCGGTGAATGTCTTGCTATCAAAATTTGATAAACTGCAACAAGGACCGAGTGGCCTTGCCTTAGACAAAATTCATCATTTACAAATCAACATTTGTCAATTCAACCCGTTGAATGCTGGGTCTAGCTATATTAAAACACCACCAGCAATAGCTTTGAAAAAGGCTGTGGTGAATATTAAGAATCGTGACAATGATTGCTTTCTGTGGGCTGTGGCTGCGTATTTGCAGCCGGTACAACATGATGGTTGTTGGCCGGGAAAGTACAAGGCCAAGTTTGATGAATTGAAACATACGTTAAATTTAACTCGATTATCGTTCCCTATGGACTTAACCGAGATCCATAAGTTTGAACAAGACAACCAGGACTTTTCGTTCATGGTGTATGGCCTTGATGGTGATGAGATTGTGGGTCCTCTTTATGCCACAAAAGAACCGAAACGACATCACATTCATCTTTTATATTTATCTGTAGGAGAAGTGAATCACTATTGCCTCATTAAAAGCCTGAGTAGATTGCTAAGCAGTCAAGTGTCCAAGCATAATGGTAAGAAGTACATTTGCTACCGTTGCTTGCAATATTTTACAACCCCTACGCTCTTAGAACGTCATAGGATAGATTGTGTTACTCAGGAAGCGGTGAGATTGATATTGCCACAAGGGGACAAGGCTGTGTTAAAGTTTAAGGACATTCATAAGCGTGACACTGTTCCCTATGTGGTATATGCAGATTTCGAAGCTCTCACCACACCCATGGCGGGATGTGAACCAGATCCCACCATGAGCTCAACCACACCCATTCAAAAACATGAACCTTTTGCCATAGGATTTAATGTGGTGTGTGCCCATGACCCCACACAATCCGTTTACAAATACCGTCAGGGGCCAGATTGTGCCAAATGGTTCTTGGATGAACTTGTGAAGTTGGCCGACCATGTACAGGAATTACTGGACCACCCAGTACCCATGAGTCTATCTCCAGAACAACAGCAGCAGTATGAGCATGCCACGACATGTCATATTTGCGAAAAGCCACTGATCAGTGCTGAAGACACCGTTCGTGATCACTCGCACTTTACGGGGGAGTTTCGTGGAGCTGCGCATAGTAAATGTAACTTGAACTTTCCAGCTCCTTGCTTCATCAGTGTCTTTTTCCACAATCTGGCGAATTATGACATTCAGTTTTTGATTCGTGAATTGGGCCATGTCAACAAGGGCTCGTTTACCATTATTCCCCAAAACCATGAGCGTTTTACAGCCCTGACATGGAGGTTGAGCGACTTTAGCATTCGATTTTTGGATTCCTTTAAGTTTATGGCATCCTCGCTAGACAGCCTTGTGAATGGCTTGAATGAGGAGGAATTAAAAAATACTAGAATGCATTTTAATGATCCTGAGCAATTTCAATTGTGCATTCGGAAAGGTATATTCCCGTATGATTTCTGCAACAGCTGGAATGTGTTAAAGGAAAGAAAACTCCCACCACAAGAGAAATTTTACTCGAAACTAACACGCAGTCCCGTTTCCGACGAAGACTATGCACATGCATGTCAAGTTTGGCGAGTGTTTGGCATGAAGACGCTAAGTGAATATGCTATGCATTACCTAAAACTGGATGTATTGCTGCTCACTGATGTGTTTGAAAAATTCCGTAACTTGTGTCAACACATTTACGATCTTGACCCGGCTCACTATTATACGAGTCCTGGGCTCTCGTTTGATGCCGCTTTGAAATACACTCAAGTGGAATTGGATTTACTCACTGACGTAGACATGGTTCTATTTTTTGAAAAGGGCATTCGTGGCGGCTTTGTGTCGCTTAACCAGCGCCATGCCGAAGCGAACAATGTCTACATGTCTGATTATTCACCAGACAAACCAGAATCGTACTTAATGTACTATGACGTGAATAATTTGTACGGTTACGCCATGAGTCAGCCTTTGCCCTATGGGAAGTTTGCTTGGCTGACAGACAAACAAGTGTCAGAATTTGATGTGAACATGGCTAGCCAAGAAACAGGCCTTGGATATGTGCTAGAAGTGGATATTGAATATCCCTCATCCTTGTATGATGAACATGCCGATTTCCCATTCTGCCTTGAGCAAATGGTTCCCCCTGACAGTAAAGTGAAAACTGAAAAACTCATGGGCACACTTTACAACAAAAATCGGTATGTGCTACATATCCAAATGTTGGTGCAATGCCTCGCCCAAGGCTTGGTGTTAAAGAAAATCCACAGGGGTATTTCTTTTGCTCAAAAAGCATGGCTTGAGCCATACATGCGACTCAACACAGAGCACCGACAAATGGCAACACAGCAGTTTGAAATTAATTTTTTTAAATTAATGAACAACTGCATCTATGGCAAGTCTATGGAGAATGTCCGCAAATACCGTGACATTAAATTGGTGAATGTCTGGGAGGGGCAGTGGGGTGCCCGGCGGTACATTGCCAAGCCAAATTTCAAATCGATCAAAATTATCGATGAGGATTTGGTTACTATTGAAATGAGTAAGACCAGCGTGACCATGGATAAACCCATTTACATGGGTCAAGTCATTTTAGACTTTTCTAAATCGGTCATGTATCGATTCCACTATGAGTTTGCGAAACGCCATTTTGAGGACGTTTCTCTTTTGTATATGGACACGGACTCATTCATTTACCACATTCGCCACTGCAACCCCTATGACGTCATGAGGCAACATAGTGACTGGTTCGACACCTCTTGCTATAGCGCTGACAACGTGTTTCAGCTGCCCATAAAAAACAAGAAGGTAATGGGCGTTTTAAAAGATGAATGCGGTGATTCCATTATGACGGAATTCGTAGGTTTGGCTTCAAAAATGTATGCTTACCGCACACTCGACTGTAAGGAAGCCAAAAGAGCAAAAGGTGTAGGTAGGGCAGTGGTAAAATCGCTACGTGTTGATGACTATCTAGCGGTTTTACGCACGGGAAAAGCTATGTCTCATACACAGTGCAGGATACGATCCAGCAACCATCATCTGTATCTTGTGGAACAGAGAAAACGCACCCTCGCCTCCATAGATAACAAGCGTGTGTGGGCTGATGACCTGCTCACTAGCCTGCCCTGGGGTTATGATCGCAAGGAGGAGGAGGTGTGATTTCACTGTATAATCGTTTATGGGACATAGCTTTATGTAACTTGTAGATTTAGTATTTTGTAAATATTGGTTTCTGTCATTGTAAATAGTAGATTTTGTAAATAGTGGCAAACCACTTGGACCATTTGCTTTTTGAAAAGTTCTATGCAAACTTATTTTTTAAATTTTTTGATTGGTAAATAGTTTGATTCTTTTAACGCTGTACAAAGTTGAGTTTTTTTTGTAAATATGAAATAAGTAAGATTTCTAGTAGCTTTTTTTTCTTTTTTTTTTGAAATTGTAAAATGGTAAACTAAAAAAAGTTTTTTTGGGATGGGTGTGCATGTCGAGAATGTGCTTTTGGGAATAAATAAAGTGGTTGTGTTTGTTCCCAAAGACAGGTGTGAATGTATGAATGGAGAGAGAAAGCTCGTGTGTATGGTTGACCAGAGCAAACACGGTGAGGTAGGGTGGGTGGGTGGGGAGGGGTAAATAGTCTTTTATATACTTATTTTGTTTTGTCATTAGTTTTTTTTTATTGAAATGTGGCAGTCAAAAGACATTATTTTTGTAAAAACAGTCTTACCTGCAGTAGTCGTAGACCTCGACGTTTCTCTAAACACGCATTAACACATTGCAGTATCGCCATGGTCAAGCAATTGCATCAACATCATTGTCAAATCTCAACTTTCGACATACACCAAATGGAAAAATGGAAAATCCATGTTTCCATACCACCAAAAACGCAAAACTTAAAACGGACATTTTTAAAAACTGGAAATGGCCATGTGTGAAATTTGAAAATGTAAAAACTTCAAACAGACATTGTTTAAAAAGTGTCATCAACAAACTGGAAAAATCCATTTCATCAAAATCATAAAACTTGAAACGAACATTTTTCACATCTGTAAATTGCAAAATGACAAATGGCAATGTGTGAAATGTGTAAAATGAAAAAATCAGCCATCAACATCACGATTTCTTAAAATTAATAAAAACACAAAACATCGTGCTCTGGTAAACCTTTGTTTTTATTTCATAACCATAAGGGGATTGACAAAAGAAAAATAGAATACAAACACATCCCAATTCCTCACTCCTCAATGTTTATGTCCATGCATCATCAACTTTCCTTTCATAGCACTCATGACAATCAGGGCTGCCATCCTTTCACCCACTGAGGCATCACTGGATGTGAAACGTTGTTTAGCTTTCTTTAATAACAATTTATCTGCCACATGTCTTAAACCAGAATGACGATGGCGATAAGAAAGGTCATGTTCCTTGCATGCTTCATCCAAAAGATTAATGGGTACATCACCACGTTGTAAATGTTTTTCGAGACGAGTTCCAGGGCCGCAAAAACGATAACCTGGAAGATGGATTTCGAAAGGTAGGTATTGAATCACTTTGTCAATGACGCCATTGCCAGTACAGGTCTGGCATATCCTTTTCCATCGATGGTAAAAAGGTTTGGTCTTCCTCCTCCTCTGTGGACGATGTTTGTGTTTGTTGTTGTTGTTGTTGTTGTTGTTGCTTTTTCTCGCCATGACACCCGTGGAATGATTCAACAAAGTCTTTACACGGACTTTTATGACCGTGATACAGTTTCACTAGCTGGCAATTCGCACACTGACGCATAGACGGTATTTTTGCCATGGCCACTTGCTTATGGTGATCGTAATCCGTACAGGGTTGCAATTCACTCAGCACAGGGTCTTGAGTCCATGATTTTGGTACATGTTGCCAGATTTCTTTGACCGCGTTGGCGGCCACATAATAAATGAACGACTTGGGCAGCGCCAAGAGTTCCTCTTTGGTAAAACTGTCTAGTTTCTTTTTGCACACAAAGAACTTGCCGATGGCTTTGTCCGTAGCATTGCCTTTCTCCATGGTATCACGAGCTATAGATGTTTACACGTCGCTTGTAGAAATCTCACTGACGTCATTCACAGGTAAATCTTGAGTTATAATTTTGTTCAACAACTCCCAGGAGGCATGGGTGGTTAACCAATGAAAGAGATGCCACGCATGCGATAGGGCTGTATGGGTAATGTTGCCACAGGAACAAGTATCCATGAGCGTTTGCAGGGAGGGGCAGCCCAACTCCATGAGGTCGATACATTGGCAGTAAGACGCCAAAAATGGTTGCAACCATTGACGTTTTTCATTGCCTTTCACAAATACCACATTGGCCGAGGACAAGTGTGCTTTCATAACCACATCCAAATATTTATAGGAAATGGTTCCCTGATTCCAGTCTAGTTGCCTATGATTTTCAATCCACTGGGTTTGTTTACGGTCTTTTTCACACAACAAATCAAAAGCATGGGGTGGTTTAAATAACAAATGCGTAGCTTGTGATATCCAAAACGTGGTACAATCGATCATGGCCACTTGTTTAAATATAAATTTGTTGTCACCAATTTTAAACCCTTGGCAATCCACAATGAGTGTGCGCAACATGTTGACGCTTGCCTGGACCAAGTTCAACTGACGACTGACGGACGATCACGTGTGATCATGGCATGGGCTTACCTTCCATGCTAGTTTCAAATTGAGGTTAGGGTAGAACAGAGGGACATGCAAAAATAAGAATTTAAGAATTACATCATTTTATTATCATAACACGTCTTACAGGCTTTTCTCATTTTGGGATAAGGACGATAGCAACTGATACAACAATATAGTCTCTTGTGTTTGTAACGTCCATAACACCGATGATGTCCCAATGTCTCTAAACTAGGCGTTTTTGATGGTGAGCTGCTCACCGAAGCACCATGGACACCATACGGTCCACTCGTATCGTAACTTGTTTTCTTTTCATCACCCAGAGTCACAAGTGAGGGATAGCTTGAATGACAGGATATATTTCCCACTTCCACTCTACGCAGGTAGGGGCAGGTGGGTGACCAGCGCTGATGTTCCTGCATGGGTTCATCGCCCTCCTGCCATTGGTCTATGATGATGGGACAAAAGGCACATTTCACTTCATCTCTTGTTTTTAAATAGTAGAATCCAGCGGCCGCCAAGGCTTGAGGGTTTATGAAAGGCACTGGCCATGTGGCAAAAGTCTTGAAACGTTGTTCCTCAGAGTTTAAATTCATGGATGTAACGTCTCTTGAGGCTTTAAAGCAAGACATGACTGAGCGGCTTGACGTGGGATGACCTGTTATTTATACACTCGTCACTTGGTTGGACAGTGGATAATAGTTGACTTGTTTGTGGTGAATAATCAAACAGTAGGCCGTCGTATTGGCTGGTACATTGTCATGCGTTTCAAAATCTAGTCGAATGTCGATATTGGATGGCTTGACAGACTCTTCCAGGTATGAACAGTCAAAAACAATCAGTGGTGCTCTTGCCTTAAACGCTTGGGGTAGTAGCATGGGGCCGTTCTGTTTTTGATAATACGACCATCGAAATTTAGAAAACAAGTCGCACAGGGGCCCAAACGTATTTTTTGAAAAATCCAAATCCAGTCCTTCATAGGGAAACACAGCTCCGTTGAGGAAAAGACGTGCATTTCTCAATTGCAGGTGATCAAATTGCGTGGCATCTTTGGTTTGTTGATACTTGCGATTCGTTTGAAATCCCACGATCAGGTAGAGAGGTCTCTCTGTATAGCGAGCTGTTTTTACAGACCAACTGTGTGTGTTGGTGGTGGGCAATAGCGGATACTCATGGAGTGCCCAGCTTCTAAATTCCATGGGTAGAGGCATATCTCTCTTTACCATTTTGAGTACGTCCAGTTTTTTGCTATCTTCAAGGGTCACATGAGGCACTTTCCATAGCAAGCGTTGTAGTTGAATTTTTGAATCGATGGGGGCATTGTCGGCTCCCTTGAGTGCATTATTATCACTCCTGTCTCTCACCAGATAAAGCACTTGCCTTGCGTTAACCACAATGCGTTGGTGATCTTCAGCAAAGCCTAGAACCAGTTTAAGAGGTAAATATCCAGTAAAGGTCCCATCGGTGTGTACCATCCAGTCATTGGTCGAGTCAGGACACCAACCTGCCATGCAAAGTGTTTTACCTTCTTCCTCACTATAAGAGGGGTATAGTTTCATGACACTGGAAATGCCCACATTTCGAGTGCTATCCACCACGATATCGTTAATGACATACCGCACTTCAGAAAACAGAAAGGCTAAACCATGGTTGGCCAACTTGGATGTGGTGGGTGTAGAGCCATCGGCTTTGGTGAGCCGACCTTCAATCTGAATGACACTTTCATGCGGTAGGGTGTAAATATCTTGGTTGTTGATAACAAATTGAATTTCATCATTGTTATTGAGTCCAGGTGTTTGAGCTTGATAGGAATGGAGATCAATTCTTACCACTCCTGGTTGCTCCTCGATGTGATTCGCTATCTCTAGAATAGAATTCATTATGAGGGTTGACGTGGTAACCCAAATGCTGTAAAATCTGCTTGCCTTGAGATGTTAACGTGTATTCACGTGGCAAACAACTAACACTATTCCTAGACTGTGTTGTTGCTTTATACACAAATTTCATAGTGGCTTTAGCACCAACTTGTAAGTCACCGGTGTGGTAGAATCTAGATCCTTGAGTTGTTGATCTCTATTGATCAGTCTTAATGTTATATTACTAATACTATCGACAGCCACAGCATGAAAAAGCACCACAGGAGGGTTTTCACGAATAATATACCCATTGGGCGATGTCACAATAAAGTCATAAAGCGAATGCGATGGTTCTTGATTGGTGTACACTTGGCTAATAATATTACACGTCACCGACACATGATGGTCCTCAATGAATTTCACTTCATGGTCCGATTCATGTTTTTTGTTTGGCTCCAACACACGTGGTTTAAATCCTAGTAATGGGCCAATGGAATCGGGGTGTGCTTTAAAGTCAATGTTAAAGGTAGAGAAACTACTGCAGCGATGAGTGTTGGTATTGCCTACAAGTTCAAACTTGTGCGTTCCGTCTAGAAATGACTTTAAACCATATTGATTGATCAACACCACATAAATGTGTTCATAAATGTCATCGATCGTGTATCCACCAGAGTTCAAGGTGAGCACAGAATCATCATAGTAAAACTTGTTGTTCACATTTTCACGTATGTTGTATATTCGATTGTACGTTTCAAGAGAAACAAGTCCTATACCATAGGGTTTTTCACTCAATTCGATAGGAGGGTAAAAGTCTAGGCTGACTTCAGGTCCACGTCCATGCACTGTAAACGTTTTACTTTCTGCTGACATACTGGTGGCGTTTTTGCTTATGCTGCGTCTTACATAAAAAAATTAAACACAAACGTCCACACTGTTGGCTGTTAAACGTTTGCTCACGTTTCACATTATAATATATCTTGATCCTGTTTCCAAAATAGGTCACTAGTTCCATGGGCGGGGGCAAATTCCCAAAACTGTCAAAGTACCATACAGTGGATCCCTCTTTGACATAAGCTACATAATGCGTCCCTGGTCCTCGGTGATCATCCAAATTGACAACAGCACATTCCAGTTTCCAGGTTCGTGGGGGTAATTGGTTTCGCATAAACACACCTCGAAAATGAGAAAGCTTTAGTTGTTTAGCATAGCTTTCCACTTGTTGATGCGTCAGGGCATGTCTTGCTATGGCTGAGGTTAATTTTTTTTTTTTTAATATTTCGAAATGGTGAAATCCCAAATCCTTGTTGATAAAAGGCTGGCTTTAAATTGGCATTTCTAGCCCCCATGGCAATCGCTTCCATCGTTTCATTGTGTCGCTGACTTTCTTTGAGTTGTTGCTTGCCCTGCTGCGCGGCTTTAATGGTTTTCGCCACTGCACTGGCACCGCCCAAAAGTGAACCCAGAGCATCCAAACCGGCAAATAATGCAGGTAAAAATCCCGCTCGTTTGGGGACGGGAATCACTCGCCCTTGGTTTGAAACCTGTCGCCGACGTTTTGGAATAACATGTCTCTGTGGTGCTCGAAAGGCTTTCCTTATGGTCAATACATTATTTTTTCTTTTTTTCTTTCGCAAGGGCTTGGCCACGAATGTTGAAAACCCTGGCTTTGCCAAGGACAAAGTCCTTTTTTTAGTCTTTCTCACTGCATACCTTCGTTTCACCATGATGATAATGACCAACAACCTTTCACAAGAAAGTGTAAATCACAACTAACGTCAGATGGTTATTTCATGGCTGTATATTCCAATTCCACATAAAGTGGGAAATCGTTTATGGTTTTTCCCGCTTGCTTTTCATCCCATGTCAACATGAGGTGAAAGGATAATTCGTCACCTGCATTGACCATTTCATGGTCATGGACCAACATCCTATGACCATTTATCTTTATTTGTAAATGGTTCTCATCAGGTATGGCATATTTGATGTGAATGGTTCCATCATAGTGTAATCGATAGTGGCTTAAACCCGAAGCAAGCACATAGGTAAAGTGCTGATCATGGACTAGCGGTAAATGGTTTCTGTCATTCACAGGTTTTTCATTTGTCAGATACACTAAAAATACAGATGGGATAAATTTATAAAGCCTTTTCATTTCATAGGTCATGTAACGCTTGGTACAAACATCGTCTTCGTCTTGTGGGTCTTCCACGTGAATAATCCGATGGTGATTAGCGCTATAGCCATTCACCGTAAGCTGGGGCACTTTGTCATAAAACTCATACACTTTGTTATCCACATACTTTTTCGTAGTAACGTCTGTAGACACTTGAGGATGTTTTACATGGGTTAACCGCTTTCCCTTAAAGTCATAATCTCCCTGTTTTGTGCGTGGCACTACTGACCTATCCACATAGTGTTTATTAGCAGGATCTGTTTCTTGTTTAGGATCATGTATGGGAACAGGCCTAGCTTTGGCCATCAACGCACGTCCAAAGACATCCATCGTCAACCTGTAGTACCAGTCTACTGTTTCTATGACAAGGTTCGGTGTCTTGTATATAGACAGCCTGTCTAAGTCTTAGTTGACATGAAGATTATTAAGGAGCAAGAGTCATTCCCCGTGGGGGACATGGTTTCCCATCTCTGTCCCACATCACGTGAACATCGCCATGGTTCACTGTTTCCATCTTCCATTCGCTGCATCATTGTGGGGCCTTCCGGCTGTGGAAAGACTAATCTTTTGCTAACGCTCATCACAGCGCCCAATGGTCTGCGTTTTCAAAATATTTATATTTTTGCAAAATCTCTCTACCAACCCCTCTACGTGTTTCTGGATCAAGTCATGTCTGGATTACAAAAAGAGAATATGGGTTATTTTACATTTTCCATGCAAGAAAATGTGATTTCACCGGATGAGGTAAAGCCTGATTCACTCATGATTTTCGATGATGTATCCACTGAACGTCAAGGCATCATTCAAAGCTATTTCAGCATGGGTCGACACAAACATATCGATTGCTTCTATCTTGGGCAAACGTATTCTAAAATGTCCAAACAGTTGATTCGTGACCATGCCAATGTCATTGTTTTATTTCGTCAGGACGAGAGGAACAGTCGTCACATTTATAATGAACATGTGAATCCAGATATGACCTTTGAAATGTTTACAGAATTGTGTGCCAAGTGCTGGAACACTCAACGTCATGCCTGTTTAGTGATTGACAAACAAAGTGAACTCAACCAAGGACGGTATCGCTTAGGGTTTGATCATTTTATTGCTATTTAAGTCCCTGTCTCATTCCCCGGCAAGTCATTTGTCAAGACACCATGGCGTTAGCAGAGAGTCAATTGAAAAAGCATATTATTAGGCAAAAAATACTATTCGCCAAAAGTTTCGTCAATTGAAACAATCACGTGCAAATCATGCTTTGTTTATTCAGCAACATTTAGCACCTCCACTAAAAGCCATGTTGAAACCCTCTTTCAAGCCATCTGAAACGCTACCCACCGTTTCACAAGCCACGCAGACGCACCACGAGGACCCTGAGGAAGAGGAAGAGGAACAGGAAGATTTGACTAGTGTTAGTGAAGTTGAGGATGAGGAGGAACAAGTGTTTACGCCTCAAAAAAAGGCCGCACCCCTTGCAGAGTTTTTGAGAAAAAAGAAATCCTTGGCCATGGCCGATACACCTTGCCCTTCCAGGGCGTCTCCGTTTTCACAACTCTTGGCCACCCCTCAACATAAAGCACAACTGAAAACCATTTTAATAAAATATTATGGATCAACATTGGAACCCTATTTCACCGATCTATTTATTGGAAACACAGATACCACGTATGGTGTTCGCTATGAGGATGATAGTTTTAAAATTGGCGATTCATCCATTAAATTTGCTCGTACTAAAGCTGTCATTAAAAATATCAACTATAAATTAACGCCAGGACTGTTAAAGCTGCTCTTTTCTCGGACCCCCTCTTCCCATGATTATACGTCAGAGGACCTTGACAAATATAAATCCATTTTATTGGATACCCATGCTCACAAAAGACAGTATGATCCCACGCAACAAGTGAATGCCAATAAATCTCAAAAATATAAAACCATCATTGCAAAAATGTTTCCCACTAGTCAAAGTACTCGTCGTAAAGTGTCCGCTTCGGGAGTGACATTTAAACCATTAAAACCCCTTGTGGATGTTACCTACTGGCACAATCCCAATAAGCTCGTCCAGCGGCTACAGTTGTTGCATGCTTCACGTCAAGCTGGCCATACCGGTCACGATTGGGAAATTCAAGAAATTGAACAAGAACTTCGAAATGCCAAAATTATTGTTTAAGCCCTCACCCATTAAAATGGGTATTGCTCACGAGTTGCATCGCCCAGCTAGGCGTCACTATCCGCGACTCAAGGTGATTTCACGAGGTGTGGATGAACTTTGGCAGGCTGACTTGGTTGAATTGATACCCTATGCTAGCGTTAACGACGGTGTACGCTATATGTTGACCGTCATTGATGTCTATTCCAAAATGGCCTTTGTTGAACCTGTGCGTCGCAAGTCTGGCCCACTAGTTACCAAGGCCTTTCAACATATTATTCAACACTCCAAACGTCAACCTCAGTTGCTACAAACCGACCAGGGGAAAGAATTTTTCAACAAGGATTTCTCCAGTTTTCTCAAATCTAAGGATATTCACCATTACACCACGTACAGCAATCTGAAAGCCAGTGTGGTCGAGCGGTTCAACCGAACATTGAAAACCCATATGTGGAAAGCGTTTACAGCTCAGGGCACGTATCGCTGGTTGGACATGTTACCTGAGCTAGTATCACGTTACAATGACACCAAACATAGAACGATTGGGACCAAGCCACGTCTCGTAACTAAAAATATTCAGCGATTGGATAAACTATTTAACCCCATAAAAACAGCCGATCCTAAACGTCACCGACTGAACATTGGGGATTTTGTTCGTGTGAGCAAATTTAAGTCTGCCTTCAATAAGGGCTACACGCCTCAGTGGGGGACTGAACTATTTCGAATTCGTCGAGTCTACTTGGACAGTCCAGTTACCTATTTACTCGAGGACCTCAACCATCAACCCATAAAAGGTAGATTTTATCTCCAAGAACTTCAGAAAACAGCATTTCCTCAGCATTATCTTGTGGAAAAAGTGTTGAAACAAAAATGAAATAAACTCTACGTCAAATGGTTAGGGTTTAACTCTACGTTTAATTCTTGGATCAATAAACTACATGTTGTGTGAACCTGTGTACTTTTTATTTATTCACACATGTTGTACACCACCTATAGCTCTATGTATACAGCGCTCCGCGCTTCATGCATGTTCATACATGTTTGTCTTTCCCTTTCCTCCTGTGTTCTCTCATACGTCACCCCCTCCCCTCTCCCTCCCTTCACCTCCCACCACTGCTGTTTGCAGCTCTTGCCTATCTATTGGTTGTGACATCATTCCCACAAGTTGCATCATACTTTTTACTGATTCAGCGATTCCCACGCTTTGAACATTCTCTTATCGTGCACGTGGGCAGCTAACGTCCCAGGCGAACACCTGTGCCGGATCAAATTTCACATGAACTTGCATTTTGTCACGTACGAAGCAAAACAGGATGTGACTTGTTAACAGTTATCATGCACGTGGACAGATAACGTCCAAGGTGAACACCTGCGGTAGATCAAATTTCACATGGACTTGCATTTTGTCACGTACGAAGCGAGACAGGATGTCACTGGTTTAGCGTGCATGTGGTTTCACACATGTGTTCACATGCCTTTCGATCTTCCCTGCCACCACAATGGTCAGATTATTTCACCTTCAAGCGTCACCTGTTGTCAAGTCAGATCAACGCCTTCCAATAAGCTCAAATGACATTCACCTCCTGCTCCTCAGCAAGTTTGTTTTCTGTACTCGCTTCGACCAACATAGAACCAAGTTCTCATCACCGTTTACACGTTAAAGGTAAAAGGTGTGAAAAAAACGCACCCTCGCTCTGTCATAAACCGACCCGTCGAAATAGCGATTGATCTATTGAACACAGCCACCGTGGTCAGTGACACACACACACACACACACACACCCAGCCGTATCGTCTCTCTCAACCACCACGCTTCATGGACATTATAAACAGGTAAAGAAAAAGAAAAAGTTTTTTCAACATGTATGGCGTTAGGCCCTTTGTGAATTATTTTTTGGAAAAAATATCTACCACGCTCGAAATGGGGCGTTAGCCCGAGACCTAGGACACCTCGTAAACGTCTCTAGCGTTATAGGTTCGTGAGATATCGACAAAAATCACAAAAAACACATGTTTACCCCCAAAATCGCGTTTCCCAAATTTTTTAAAATTACAACGAGTCGTCAATAGCAAAGAGGACGTCACCCCAAGTCCTTGGACCCGTCGTACATGCCTCTAGCGTTATTGGTTCGTGAGATATCGGCAAAATCACAAAAAACACGTGTTTACCCCAAAATCGAGTTTCCAATTTTATTAAAAATTATAACGAGTGGTCTATAGCAAAGAGGACGTCAGCCCGAGTCTTTGGACCTGTCGAACACACCTCTAGCATGATTGGTTCGCGAGATATTAAAAGCACATGACCTTTTAGTTTTGGTCGTTTAATTAAATAAAGAGCCTATAGAAAAGTAGGGGGCATCACTACGAGTGCTAGGACACCCTGTATGTTCAAATCCGACCATTGGTTAGCGAGATATCAGGTTCGGGGCAAATACGACGGTGGCTCAATAAGAAGTGGTGCAGTCTGTTCCCATCCCACTACTACAGGTTTTCATCCTAGAGACTTGACTTTTATTTGGGGGGTAGAGGGCATAGGGACCTTTCATTTATGTCAAACAATTTTTTTTTGTAGAGTTCCTAGTTTCCAAAATATAGGATTTTCAAAATTCGAGTGTTTTCAAAAAAACATAAAAAGTAAAAAAGTTTCATTATGGAAAATAAAGGTCATAAAGACCATTCGTTTGGGCCATGGCATAACGTTCTATCATCTTTGGTTTTCAAACTATCACCAACTTTTGAAAACAAAAATTTTCAAAAAAAATTTCAAAAATATAACGAGTAGTCCACAGCAAAGAGGACGTCAGCCCGAGTCCAATGACACCTCATTTGTCTACATTCGACCGTGGGTTCACGAGATATTGGCTTGGACTCACGCGGCAGCCATGACACTCGTTAGAACTCTCATCACCCCACTACTTTTAATGATGAGTTTATATGCCGAGTATCACATCCCCCAATGAAACCACTCGGGAGATATTGCTATTCAATGAAATGCAGGTATACACCCTTAATACGCCCTTTAGATCCTGAATATCCTTTCTTAGTGGGCATTTGCGGCCCTTGAGGGAGCTGCATACCAAATTTCATTCCTATCCGTTCGGTGGTTTCTGAGATTTCGTGATGAATGAATGAATGAGTGAGTGAGTGAGTGGTATTTGACAAATATATAGTAGATTGTGTCAAGTCTTTGTTATGCTAAACTCGGTTGACAGTGCTGTGTGAGCAGTTGAGTAACTAACGGGATTTGAAGTAAAGATCCTCATTTTCTATACCGGTAGTGCAGAGCGCAACCGGCATCCTGTCGGCCGTGACTCGACTTGAGCTATGTTGCCATGGAAACTATCTGCCTTGCCATTCCTTCATGAGTATATTTTATAATTTGATAGCCTGTGGTTGGGTGCAAAAGGGCCGAAATCAGAAGAATGAGAAAGACTATCGAAAATTCATGTAGCCAGCGGTTCCTTCTGGGTCCTAAACTATGTGTATGCAAAATTTGGTTGAGATTGGTGGAACGGTGAAGATTTGTATACGGAACAGACCCGCCCACCCACATACCCACATACAGACTTTCACTTTTATATATAAGATATTCTTAATATAAATAGTCCAAGATTATATAGTTGTCTAATAAGTTGTATTCCGCTATTGGAATTTTATATCATTCAAATTGTTATATATAAATATTTCAGATGTATATTAACATCGTAATGTCTGTTAAATAATATTACAGCATCTCACAATAATGCTTTACTTGATAACAATGTAATATAGATATATAAATGTATACTTTCGCTGTCACGCATAGAAATTGTTAATAACAATTATAATGTTTAAATGTTCTTACAATTTGTCATTATTGACGCTCTCCTCTCCAAAATACAGTGTAATCGAAGCCTTCTCTCCGAGATTCAATATTATCGAATAATCGACTAATCGAATAACCTCTTTGAGATACCAAATAATCGAAGTATTCCTTTTATAAAACGAGTATCTTTCGAACGTGAGTATCTTACAACGTTTCCTTCAAAGTAAAAATACGAGAAACGCAAATCTAAGTTAAATATGTATGAAATAACGTCTTAAACGACACACGAAGACGTATCAAAAATTACAATGAAACTCTAAAATGTTAGCTATTAAGAACAAAGACTAAAGGTAAGAATTTCTTCAAATGAAGTTGGTCACTCCAAAAATGGATTTCTACTGATACAACAAAACTACAGATATTAGAGCAAACGGTCGTTCTACCTTGAGATGTCTTCTACAGGCAAGCAATACCTCTATCTGCTGTTCTTGATATTCCGTCGAAGCTGCAATCGTTCGCCTCCTCGTGAAACCAGTCACTGCCAAGCACATGCAAATCAGCTGTGAACGACCCCATCTCAGTCGGGCTGCAATCAACTGCTCTGCGTCTCGGCTGGAGCTGCTAACGGCCATCTTCACGGCCAGCGACCTGGGAACTGCGTTTCTTGGTTCGATTGGCTGCAAACGGTCTTCTGCTTCTTATCTCTGATCTGCAGAGTGGTCTCGCCATCGTAGATCCGCAAGTCCTGAGTTGACATCTCGTCATGATGTTGTTGGACATCTTGCTTGTACTGTAGAAACTCATATTGGAATACTGCAAGTTGTTGCGCAGTTGAAGCTGTGTTGATCCTTGATTTTCCAAGTCACTCTGACTTCCCAATCCATAGTATATATTAACCTCCTTTCATTTATTTAGTTCTCCATAATATTCTCTTCAGTATACGTAGAATAAGCTTTTCCTCCCTGACTTAAATTCGCTGTAATCATGTAGACCATAATGTAGACTGTGATGTAATAATGTTGAATTATATAGTTGAATTCGTTGTTGCAATATTGTAGCTTGCAATAGACAATACTCTTAGTTATTGCTTCTCTATAAAGTGCTGTTTTATAAACGAAGTCTCGTTCTGATGATGTTATACTTTCATAAACGCTGGTCTCTCCAATACTAATGCGATTTCACTTTGCCGTCTCTTCTTCTAAACTTCCTCGGCGATTCCTCGGTCATTCGACAGTACAACATTGCTTGTCGACTGGGCTTATGTTGCGTGCAATAAATACTTCTCTTCTATGCGCGTGTGTCAAACGCGTCCGCTCGTGCCAAGTAGCTGCAAGAGAGTCACGCTGCTCTGCTCGGCGGCGCGTGTCACTGCTAGCCTTCCTCAGCCTTTAATAGAAATATACTCATAGTTGCTCTATTATTCAATAATTTATATTTCTTTTCAACCAAATAAATTTCATATTGCATTCTACACCTGTAGATGTGCTTATTTCACTTTATATGTGCCAAATTGATTGGTTTTCTAGTGCCAAACATGAAGCTTTGTACTATTTCCCGCTTCGAATGATCGAACTCTTCCTTAGTTAAAATCTCATTGCGGCTTCGGTGGCGTAGTTGGTAGCATGCTGAGCTTCTATTCCCAAGATAGCGGGTTCAAACCCGGCCGAAGCCGTCGGATTTTTTAAGAGCGTTAAAAATCCCTCAGTATGCCTTCCTTCGGAGGGGAAGTAAAGCCGGCGGTCCCATGTCATAGATTTATGGCATGTTAAAGATCTTTCCACTAATTACACCTGTGTGAAACTAAATTGGATAGGTTAAGAATATAAACAACGCTCTTAGGTTGCTACGTTCGTTGCCAAGAGCCGACTGCGGTGGCGTCTAGTAGCTGGTTCTGAACTAGGCCTAGTAGTCGTTGACGGTGGCGTTTGGCGGCAAAAGTAGTAACTATTTGAAAATTCAAAGTTGCAGTCCCTACTTGAATTAAAAAACAGATACACACACTAATACAGTCATCACAATTAACACCGGTTATCAGACAGATTCTACACACACCCAAAGTACACGGGGCTACATGACCGCGTTGTCGCAGCCCCTAAACTAAGGAACCAACCAACCAACCAAAATCTCATTCACCAGAATATTTCCAAATAATAAATTCCTCAAAATGCTTCAAAATTCTCCAAAATACTTACATTATGCATCATTTGCATCCCATAATACATATATAATTATTAAATTATTTTAATTCCAAATTTCCAATTTTTCCTTCCAATGGTGCACAAGTCGTTCGAACCTCGGCTCAGTCAAAGGTCCTAAGCTGGGCTGAATTCGAGTTCAGTACGCAGGACTTGTAGAGAACTATACATTGGGTAGGCATGACTTGTGAAGAAGTGCACATTGTTAAACATTGACTTGTAGGGCATTACACATTGGGTAGGCAGGACTAGTAGAAAAGTACACATTGGAAAGACAGTCTTGTATAGAAGTGAACACTGTGTACAAAGCACTTGCAGTTTAGTACACATTGGGGAAAGAGGACTTGTAGAGAAGCACACATTTGGTAGAGAGGTCTTGTAGAGAAGTGAACACTGTGTACAAAGGAGTTGCAGTGTAGTACACATTGTGTACACCGGTCTAGTAGAGAAGTACACATTGAGTAGGCAGGACTAGTAGAGAAGTACACATTGGGTAGGCAGGATTTATAGAGATGTACTCATTGGGTAGACAGGTCTTATAGAAATGTACACATCGAGTAGACAGGTCTTACAGAGAAGTACACATCGAGTAGACAGGTCATGTAGAGAAGTGAACATTGGGCGGACAGGTCTTTTAGAGAAGTACACATTGGGTAAGCAGGATTTATAGAGATGTGCACATTGGGTAGGTATAATTTATAGAGAAGCATACCTTGGCTTGGCAGGTTATAAAGAGAAGTAGACATTGGGTAGACAAGACTTGTAGAGAAGTACACATTGGGTAGACAGGAATTGTAGAGAAGTACAGGTTGGGTAGACAAGACTTGTAGAGAAGTACACATTGGGTAGACAGGAATTGTAGAGATGTACACGTTGGTTAGACAGGACTTGTACAGATGTACATATTGGGTAGGCAGGACTTGTTGATAGTTACAGATTGTGTAGACTGGACATGTAGAGAAGTACACATTGGGTAGGAAGGTCTTGTAGAAAAGGTCACATTGGGTAGACTGGACTTGTAGAGAAGTGCACATTGGGTAGACTGGTAGTGTAGAGAATTGCACATTGGGTACACAGGACTTGTAGAGAAGTGTACTTTGGGTTGGCAGGTATTGTATAGAATGCACATTTGTTAGCTAGGGCCTGTATATGAGTAGACGTTGGGTAGGCAGGTCTTGTAATGAAGTATACATTGGCTAGGCAGGACCTGTAGAGAAGTAGACATTGGGTAGGCAAGGCGTGTAGAAAAGTTCACATTGGTTACACAGGACTTGTAGAGAAGTGCCCTTAGGGTGGGCAGGACTTGTAGAGTAGTACACACTAGGTAGACAGGAATTGTGGAGAAGCACACGTTGGGTAGATGGACTTGTACTTAAGATTGGATGAGATTTTTATTAAATCCATTTGATCAATTACATGTATACAATACGTTTTTGATATAGGACACGTCTGAAATTGCATCTATAAAATAAAAGATTTAACAGGTATATATTACTAATACTATAACTATAACTTATTATAATAACATATCTTAAGAGATACAATCTTATTGAACAACTATTTACAACTTACTCTATTATCATAATATGAAAACTCAATTCTATTAATACAACAACTTACAGCTTGGTATTACAATTTAAATAGAAAAATAAAATATAATTATAGATTTCATCGCTCCTATACGCTAAGATATTCAACTACAGAGTAAAAATAATGGCACTGCAGATGAGCTTTCGACATTCTATCAAAGGTTTTTTTTGGGGCAAGTTTTATATACTGGGGTAGTTTATTGTATAATTTAACACCTGTGTGAAAAGTTCCTGTTTAATATATGCTTGTGTGTGTGAAATATGAATGTTTTGATTTTGTCTTGTGTTATACCTATGAACATCATTGCTTGCTTTAAGAAAAAAATCATTCTTCATTAAATTCTAAAAAAAACATAACACTTTCAAAGATATATATGCAGGGCAGTAGGAGAATGTTTAACTCTGTAAACAGAGGTCTACATGATTCTCTAGTGTTTACATTTGCCATAATTCTAATCGCCCTCTTTTGTATCCTAAACATCTGGTGACATACCCCAGAATATGACCCCATATCTTAAGTATGACTGGAAATAAACAAATTAAGTATTTCTTAATATGTGCATGCTAGTGCAGGGTTTCAAATTCCGTAACTCAAAGCACATCGAGTTCAGTCTAGTATTCAGATATTGTATATGTTTATTCCATTTCAAGTCATGTTGTATCCATAGTCCTAAAAACTTTGTTTCCGATTTATTTTATATTTGATGGCCATATAATGTTATATTTGGCTTCGCTGGATTCCTATTCTGTATAGTGTGGAAATTTAGAGACACTGTTTTTTATAGTTTATTATGAGGCGATTATCTTGTGACCATTCTGTTAACTCTTCTGTAACGGAGTCAGCAGACTGCTGTAAGACTTGTTTAGTTTCACCTTTTATTACGAGTGTTGTATCGTACGCAAACAAAATTTCCTTATGTGAATGAACGTTCTGTGTTATGTCATTGATATATAGAAGAAAAAGTAGTGGGCCCAAACCCGATCCCTGGGGTACTCCAAGTTCAATTGGGTAGGCGGGACTTGTAGATAAGTACACATTTGGTAGACTGGACTTTTAGAGAAGTACACATTGGGTATGCAGGTCTTGTAGTGAAGTTCACATTTGGTAGACAGGACTTGTAGAGAAGTGCACATTTGGTAGACAGGACTTGTAGAGAATTATGCATTGGTTAGACAGATCTTGTAGAGAAGTACACATTGGGTAGACAGGACTTGTAGAGAAGCACGCATTGGGTTGACGGGTCATGTAGAGGAGTACACGTTGGGAAGTCAGGTCTTGTGGAGAAGTACACATTGGGTAGACAGGCCATGTAGAGAAGTGCACAATGGGAAGTCAGGTCTTGTGAAGAAGTTCACATTGGGTAGACATGTCTTTTAGAGAAGTACACATTAGGTAGGCTGGACTTGTGGAGAATTACACATTGGGTAGGCAGGTCTTCTAGAAAAGTGCACCTTGGGTGGACAAGACTTGTAGGGAACTACACATTGGGTAGGGAGGAATTTTAGAGAAGTGCACATTGGTAAGGCAGGTGCCATGTAGAGAAGTTGGTTGCTTAGTTCCTTAGTTTAGGGGCTGGAACAACGCGGTCAAGAGAAGGAAACATTACAATGACATGTTTTGTTGAGAAATACAGATTGGTTATGCAGAACTTGTAGTGAATTATACATAGGGTAGGCAGGACTTTATGAAAAGTGCACATTGTGTAGACAAGACTTGTAGGGAAGTAAGCAATGGGTAGGCAGGACTTGTAGAGAAGTACACATTGGGTAGGCAGGTCTTGTAGAGATGTGAACACTGTGTACAAAGGACTTGCAGTGTAGTACACATAGGGTAAACAGGTCTTGTAGATAAGTACACATTAGGTAGACTGGACTTGTAAACATTATGTAGACATGTCTTGTAGAGAAGTACACCTTGGGTAGACAGGCCTTGTAGAGACGTACACATTAGGTAGACAGGACTTGTAGCGATGTACACATTATGTAGACAGGTCTTGTAGAGAAGTACACCTTGGGTAGACAGGTCTTGTAGAGAAGTACACATTGGGTAGACAGGACTTGTAGAGAAGTACACATTATGTAGACAGGTCTTGTAGAGAAGTACACTGAGCAGGTTGAAAAGTACAAAAGTACATATTGAGTACTTAGGTCTTGTAGAGAAATGAACATTGGGCACGCAAGTATTTTTGAGAAGTAGACATTGTGTCGGCAGGATTTATAGAGATATACACATTGGGGAGGCAGATTTGTTGAGAAGTACAGTTTGGGTTGGAAGGTTTTAAAGAGATGTGCACATTGGATAGGCAAGATTTGTTGAAGTGTACCCATTCTGTAGACAGGACTTGTAGAGAAGTGCACATTTGGTAGACAGGACTTGTAGAGAAGTACACATTGGGTTGGCTGGACTTTTAGAGAAGTGCACATTGGGTAGACAGGATTTGTATTGAAGTCCACATTAGGTAGACAAGACTTGTATAGAAGTATACATTTGGTAGACAGGCCATGTAGAGAAATGTGCATTGGTTAGGCAGGTCTTGTAAAGAAGTACACGTTGGTTAGGCAGGATTTGTAGAGAAGTACCTATTGGGTCGGAAGGACTACTAGAGAAGTGCACATTGGGTAGTCAGGTTTTGTAGGGAAGTGCACATTGTGTAGACAAGCGTTGTAGAGAAGTACACATCGGGTAGACAGGACTCGGAGAGAAGCGTACATTGGGTAGACGGGAATTGTAGAGAGTACACGTTGGGTAGACAGACTTGTAGAGAAGTACAAATTGGGTACACAGGTCTTGTAGAGAAGTACACATTGGGTAGACCGGTTTTGTAGAGAAGTACTGTGCCCGTTTAGACCGATGTCCAACGACCACATTTGCTAATTCCCGAAATCAGTTTAGCAGGAGATAAAAATATATCAGGGTCTATCTGGACGAAAACTAAGAATCAATAGCTGGCTTTACTGATCTCGGTAATATGCAAGCAAGGGAGAGAGGAGGAAAAATGAAAATATCACAATTTCTTAAAATATCCCATTTTATTACAAAGTTAAAAATTCATAATTTAATGCAAAACATCATCATCAAAAAATAATCACTCCAACATAAGAAATCAACACAAAAAAAACACTCGAAGTTTGATATCCAGAACATTCTCAGTCCATCTGCCGTCAAATTTATCGATTCATGATTTTTACTATTTGCAGTAGGTGGTCTAGAGTAAATTAGTTCGTCTGACCCCTTTCGCTATACAGTTGTCACTTTTATTTATGTTTAGAAAAAACAGAACACTATTAATTTATTTCCCAATGATCATTGTCTGTTCATAATGTTCAAGTTTGACAAATAGTAGTTTTCCCATTATGAAAATTAGAGTCTCATTCGAATTTCAAGAAGAATGCGTTTTCTAATTAGATCGTCATTGTTATACACAATTATTTCTTGTAGAATTATCAGTTTGTTTAAATACCAATATTTGACCAACATGAATGTCAAATATTAATATTGGTTGGCATTTCATGATGTTCCACATAACAATAATCAATTTATATGTGTATCATTGTCATTTCATTTGGTTGTTTTCAAATATAATTATATTACAAATTCTCATAATTCATTGCCCAAGTTGGTTCAACATTACGAAATAACTATTTATATTTCCATTCCCAATGATATTATTTTAATAACCACCTTATGTTACACTAACAGATATGGATGTAAACATTAATTAATAAATTTCTTTCATTATCAAATTAATTATTATTACTATCCCTTTTACTTCTCAACAATAATTTTGTTTAAAAAATCATTAACAGCAATATTATTATTATTAATAATAATTATTATTATAATTGGTATCACTTCTATCCAAAATATGGTATTGCAATGATTCACATCTATGCGAATCAATTCGTTCTGAGATTTCTTTATGCAGTCTCAATAATATTTTATTTACTGTTTAGGATCAGGTAAGGTTTAATCAATTCTAAAATTACATTATTTCATAGGCGTAAAATATAGAAAATTGGATAATTGACTCAGGTATCATTGAACAGAATCCCTCCGACAGTACCTGAATGGGACAAAAATATGGGGCTGTAACATGACTCAAGGCGGCTTCGGTGGCGTAGTTGGTAGCATGCTGAGCTTCTATGCCCAAGATCGAAGCCAGCCGAAGTCGTCGGATTTTTAAGAGCGTTAAAATCCCTCAGTATGCCTTCCTTCGGAGGGGAAGTAAAGCCGGCGGTCCCATGTCATAGATTTATGGCATGTTAAAGAACCTTCCACTAATTACACCTGTGTGAAGCTAAATTAGGTTAAAAATGTAAACACGCTCAGGTTCCTACGGTCGTCGCGCGGAGCCGACTGCGGTGGCTTCTAGTAGCCAAGTTCAGAACTAGTAGTTGTTGACGGTGGCGTTTGGCGGTAAAAGTAGGAACTACTTTAAAAATCCAAAGTCTGCAGTCCTTACTTGAATTAAGAAACAGAAACACACACTGATACAGTCATCACAATTAACACCGGTTATAAGACAGCTTCTACACACACCCAAAGTACTCGGGGCTATATGACCGCGTTGTCGCAGCCCCTAAACTGACGAGCCAACCAACCAACATGACTCAACCCATCTTTTCACAATAAGCAAACATGTACTCTATAACTAATTCATCCTTCGACTCAAGAATACATTTTCCCAGTGGACGACTCCTAGTCTCCACACAACTCATATATTTAAGAAGACACTTTTGCCACATAATATTCATCATTTCAATAATTATATCATATAATTCCTTTTCTTATCACGTTTGTGTAATATTTCTGTCATACAGACGACATCCTCTATTCTATACAAGCACCACTTGGTAGGTTTTTGCTGAGGATTAACACTACCTAAGGGAAGATAATAGGAGAGAAAAGGAGGTGGGTTTCGGCGTAGAGACAAGTATTGGCAGATAGGATGAGAATCCAGCCCAAAACTTTAAGTAAATTTATATATAAAAAGGAATTTATCCGTGCAAAACTTATGAGATGTCGTCTAACTTTAGAGGGGACCCGCACAAGGCAAGCGGAAAGCGTAGCATGAATTGAGGTTGCCTGCTAGCGCTTAGGAAGTGCTCTTTCCCTCCCGAGCCGATATTCCAGTACCATGGGGACGGGTGGTAGTCTGGTAAGACAAAGTATGCTAAAGGAAAACGATTTACTGTTCTTCCCTTCAAAAGGGTTCGATTTTGTTGAACGTTTTGAAAGGCTGAAATAATTTGAATTTGCCGTGATATTTTTTTATTTCTGGTAACTGTTGGATTTCTGGCAAAATAGTCGAATGCCTCCAGAGTGTGAAGGGACAATGCAGCTTTAGTGCTTTTAGCAATATTTTTACTGTTTTTTTTTGTGAAAATCCTGCTCTGAAGGCAGGCTAAACTTTTACCCAGCAGGATGCCGACTAAAAGTTTAAAGAAGAGGAAATCCTCAGACCTTATTTTAAAAAAAATTGAGATTTTGTAAGCAAAACATAAGTCAGAGGGAAAGTCCCTACAAGGAGGAAGCTGGCGGAGGCTTTGCTCGCCTTAAGGGGAGACTTGCACGAAAATGCATTGACTTTCTAAATTTTCTATAACATGGACGTTATTTGAGTTAGAATCATGAAACGTTGCACACTGATCTAGAATACATTGGTATTTGCTACTAAAATTAATCAGTTAATTTGGATAGAAAGTTTTTTTTAATTTGAATTTTGGTCACACAGATGTACCTTTTTCGCAGCAACACTAAGGTCTGGAGCTTGTAATTTATTTTAGTGGTTTCTATAACCTTGTTTATGCAATCCCTGCAGCCGATTTTAATTCCATGCCTATTTAGACTTTTTGAAATTGAAAGAACTTATGGATTTGAAAAATTCTCAAAAAATGCATACATATAAACCTCTGAAATCCATAAAATAACATATTTTGTAATTCTCTTCCAGTAAAATGTATAACAATGTTTTACCTGTCTGTCTACCAAGTTTTGAATTGATATCTTTAGTAGTTCAAGTGGAAAAGGTACATTTTTTTTGGAAAGAGGAAGTCCAGGCAATCACAATTGAATTTTAGCAAGTTAGACATGCTACTTGTCTCGACCATTGAACTCTAGGTAATACTGGAATGCCGACTGTATGGGAGCAAAGTGCGGCCTTTGCTGCGACTAGTTACGCCTGGTAGTGCACGTCAAGGAGGAGAGTTTGACGTATTCGAAAGCAAGGAGAGATACGAGAGATACAAGTAAACGAGGTACTTTTGAACATTTAGGCGAACGGTAAATTAACGGAACTTACGCCGAAATACATATTTCAAAATATCATAGTAATTTGATAATTAAAATGGCTAGGAATATACGCCAACATAAAATATTATATTGCAGCCTGATTGTTCATCATTTTTATCCTTAGGCTATATCAAAGGCTGCGTTAACAATAAGTATAGGCCTACTGGCAAAAAATACAAGCCGTACGTACATTAAAATAAAATAAAAATACGGCTTTACAGGGAATGACTAAGAATAAAGATTAACAATATGGCAACTGGTATTCAACATTTTTATTAACTCAAAGGCAGCATTCATGTGTGTGTGAAAATTCATAAGCCTACAACTAAACAATTAAATAGATGCTTAGTGAACAAAAAATACACACTTTATTTATACAAAACAACCACATGATCAATATTCTTCAAAGCGATTGGGCGTGATGACTCAGCGGTCAAGCTATTCGCCTCTCACCAAGGTGGACCGGGTTTGAATCCCGGTCATTGCATGTGAGATTTTCGAAGTGAAATGCCATGTCCTGTGGTTCGGATTTCACGTGACTCATGATCACAAGATTAACGGTCAGGTAAAACTACAAGCTTCTTTTTCTTCCAAGCAAGTTGAAACTTAGACCTCACATAAGTCATACAGCAAAATAACAGGGTCCTGCAGGGAAGTCACCTTTTTATCGTCTCCAAGACTGACATCATAAAATTATACTGGAAAATGTGAAATTTTATGCCTATGCTGATGAAAAAAGTAACAGTAAATATTAGGTCTACATAGGTACTTCAACTTCTACTTGTCATCCAATAACCCTCGGTCTTTTCTTGGATGGCTGAAGCAGATGCTGTGGGAAATTGAAAATTGCAGGTACTGTATCCTCTTTAAGCAGTGGTTTGTTTCAATTTGAATGAAACAAATAGCATGAAGGAAGTGTTCACTACAGATATAACTGAATTTTGTTGGGGTCCAGTCCTTCATCCTCGCAGCTATAACCCATTTATTTAATACATCTGGAAGTTTCCATGGAAATCTGTAGGCTAATATAAGCTAGGCCTAGGTTATAATTCTGTGACTAATAGCTTATAACCTATAATAGGGCCTACGTGTATTTGTCATATGTTATTTAGGTCTAAATTTGATGTAAGACGTATCCATAAATGCAAAATAGGCTACTTCATTGCAAATCTCAATTCGAAAATAAAGTAGACCGTAAACCCACCGTATTATTGGAAAATACCATACATATAACGGTGCACAGAGGTACGTACGATCAACTACATGAAAAGAATCACGACATATCAGCTGCCTTGCAACCTCGAGTTTTTGGTGCGACTAGTTACGCCTGCTAGTGCACGTCAAAGAGGCGATGACCAGGAAGAAGTTTTCAGCGAGGGTTACTAAGGGAGGAGTTGTTCCAATAGTACCTACAGTTCAATGGTCTCGACTCAACAACATCAAAATTGACCATATCCATAATGCTCATCATGTACCTCTTCAGCTGCTTTCCTCGCAAGTGTTTTCTTTTGCCTGGCCTCCTTATGGATGACATCCACAGCCTTGTTTGCAGAATCAATATGCCTCTTGTCGATGCCCTGTAGAATGTTCTATATGAAGAAGCGAGCGACTCACAGTCGAAAAAGTAGTTCCGTGGAGAACTAAATATCCTATTTACATACATCCTATTTACGTTAATTGCCTCTATCAACATAAAAATATCAGTTTGATTGCTGTAGGCCTAATAGATTCGTAGATATTGAAAACCGTCGAAATATTTCGGATTGTCGCCATGTTGGATGTTTATATATGTAAGCCATAGTGTTATATACTGTTAGATGATGATTATTGCATAGGATCAATATTCAAACGTTGACTTCGATCGTATGATTAGGACACAAGAAATAGAAACTTAATTTCAAAATTTCGCACAGCCGCCATCTTGCGGTATGTAAACAATTGGACTAAATTAGATAAGGACGGTGTATTTTTCTTTGTATTCAGTACAATAGATCTTTTAACGTTCTTGAACACTCCGGCAGACCTGTCCATTGTTATTAATAACGTTTCTTACAAATTTTGAAGAAATAAAAACCCCCATCCTCGCACTGTATCTCTGAAATCAAAACAAACTTTCCGCGGTAATCGCCATGCTTGATCAACCGGAAGTGCTCACGTCAGCCTTCATCAATAGTCCCAAGTGTGATACCGCCAACTGCCTGAGTAATATGACGTAAAGTGATCAGCGAAGATTAAAAAAAGCAATGCATTGAAAGGGGGGTGTGGCACCTGACGCGCATTTGTTAGGAATTTAAATTTTTAAATGGACTTAGGCATAGAATTCAACCAAATCCTTTTGGGAATAGATTCACAAGATAACAAGCTTGCAATTTCAGCAACAACAAAAAAATCATATTTCAGAAGGATTTCGTGCACGTTTCCCCTTAATGATTCGCTAGAATTAGCTGTAACAGCTAAGAGAAACTTTGAAAATGTTGTTGTTTGAAATTTCGATTCCAATGCAACAAGTGGTAAAAGTTTTACTGATACGAAAATTGTTGTTTTTTCGTAAATATAACTTAAGATTGGGGAAAGAATCAGGGAGGAGAAAGTCCTGCCTAATCGTGATTCTAGCGAGAAAGATAAAGCAAAAAGGAAAACCAGTAATTTATTTTACAAACTATAAATTTTCGGACTTATTAACAATACTTAGGTTATGATTTTTTCGAGTTAAGAATAACAATTTGGTAAGATATAAAATGACAAGGTCTTAGGCCTAATAACAAGTGGTTTACAATTAACAATATTAAAGTATTGTTACAAGCACTAAACCTGTACAAAGGTTTTAAAATGTGGTTAAAATTGGGAAATTTAAAGCTTTTAAGGACAATAAATTGTACAGTGATTATAACTTTTACAAATTAGGTAAGATACAAGCGTTATTTGACTGAACATTGGCAAGCAAACAAGCTGTAGACAAATAGATTAAATCCTGATAGTGACAGGAGAAAAGAAAAGGAAAACAGAAAATGGAAAGCGGAGACTACCGCTATTTTAAACAGAAATTACTAGATGCGAAATACAAAAAATGTACAGGTCGTATTAACGAAGCCTGGATTATACAAATTAGCTAATTATTTTATAATTAGAGAAAGTAGAACTCCCTAGTTTTTGAAGGGAAGAACTATTAAAATGTGGACTAGCCACAGAATCTGATGCAGAATTACAAAATGGAAAATAGAACCACTTTGGGAGGGCGCTTGCTCGCAAGCGAGGCCTCTTTGAATTTTAACTAGGTGAAGATCTTAAACTATATATTTTTAGTTAAAGGTATTTGGGAAGTGGTGGTAGGAACTTTGGGATTAAGTCCTGGCCAGAATTATTTTTTCTCAACCGAACGCGGGGCGGAAGATATTTAACACACGCAAATTCGAAGCACTGATAGTTTATTGATAGGTTGAAAATGTTCACTGATGTAGTGTATGTAAGTTCAAAGGACAAGAGAAAGTTATTGCAGTTATGGAGAACACTTAGATTAATTTGAGCTTGAACAAGTTTATTGCGTTCGAAAGTTTATGGGTTGCAGTTGAATGATGAGGTAAAGTTCCCACGGTGGAAAGCAAATTAGGTTTTGACCAGCAGTTAATGTAACATGAATTCCTCGGTGAGGAAAAGTATTCCCTTGTTTTGGCGTGGAAAATACTAGATTGCTTGAATAGTAGAAAGATTGGTTGACATAGAAAGTTCTGGAGCTATGATGACAGTTAAATGGGGTAAGAGAGATCCCGTGGTGAAAAGCTAAGTTTTATAGACAGTGGTTAATTTGATTTAAATCCCTCGTTGTGGGAAGGTATTCCCATTTATTTAGTACAAGAAGTACTAGAAGCCATGTTATAGAGTCAGCTCAAATAGCCAAAGCTTGACAAAGAAAATCCCGCGAGAACGGTTATTGCACAATAGTTAGCAATTCCACACACTGTCTATAATATTTTATTAAAAGCACTTTGCCCTTTTAAAAACCATTAAAATGGGTTTTAAACATTGAAGTTTTGTACTTAACTTTTTCTTGTAGAGCAGGCGATGGATCCTTGAGACCGTTGACTTAAAATACAGACATGGCGTCTGGTTTAAAAATATCTCATTAAGGACAGGAGACTGGCCCTGAGAATGTAAACTTGACGGCTGAACAAGAAGTGAGAGAGCAAAACGGCGTACTGAGGGGACCAAGGAGACGAGGTAGAGGGGGTAAGAGACAAGAGAATGTACATCAGAAATGACAACATGACAAAATGGAATTCCTATGTTTTAAAATAATATTCTTTTTAGAGCAGTGTCTTCAAGGAGATGTTAGCTGGCGTTAAGGACGATGCCTGGTGGATTGATGAGGAAGTGCTCTTGGGTTCAGAGAAATTGAAGAACTTCGGCAATTAGCTGCTAGGTGCCGCTAGGTTGTCCATGGAAGATACATATCTAGAACAGACTCAAGAAGAAAATAAACCTGTGCACAAGAAGAAAATGAAAATGATCACTTTTGGTGTCTGCTAAGAAAGAAATTAAATATAATAGATAAATTGAAGAGCAGCAAAAGCTAACTCTGACTGACCGTGTATTCCAAAGAAAACACCACCTCTTAGCTCTTGTACAAATCAATGTCTTTTAACAATAGTTCTAATTACTCGTGGTCAAGATCCTTCCCACGATACTATTTAACAATAATGAATGATTGAAAGAATTCTCAATTACACCAAACTAGTAATAATACATGTTCAGAGTTCAGCTCACGTTATTCCTCTGCTGTTCATGGCGATGCGTGTCCAATGGGTTCCCCAATATTCCATCGGTATGGCAACCTCCACTTTGATCATCTGCGTCACCATCTGTTTCATCTTCGGTGTCCACCATCATTCCATCCACTCGTGATTTAACGATGCATATTCGCGTTCAGACTTACGCACTTATAAAAATCATGATTTCTTTCACGTTCGTTAATCATTATAGCTTGTGTCATAGGAAATAGTTCCTTGGTTTCACATGCCTTCTCCACTTTCTCGAAGTTCATTATGCATTTCAAAATGTAGTGTTCAGTCTTTAACCAACTATGATAGTTTTGACAACAGCACCTCGACTTCAACGGACATACTCTTATAATCATGGAGTGTTGGAATTTTTGTAGATGCCTGTTGTAAGATAATCCCTATGCGAGCAACACGATATGCTCCAAACACGACTCGCTGGACAAAGTTGGTCTCGCTTACGTAGACTAGCCTGTGTGCGGGTAATGAGGAATGCCTCAAGCCGTATCCACTATGCGGATAGGTCCCTCTAATCTCCTATAACTGGGTAAGGATATTCTCCCACGCATTCTGAACCAGACAGATGGTCCCAGGCTACCTAGACTACGTTTCTAAACAACTCTTGACTGGTGTTCCGTGAATATTACAAGGGCCTGTCCACTTTTAGTAAGTAAACATTGGGTGGACTGGACTTGTCGAGAAGTACACATTGGGTAGGCTGGCCTTGTACAGAAGTTCACAATGGTAGACAGGAATTGTAGAGAAGTGCACATTGTGTACACAGGTCTTATAGAGCATTGCACGTTGGGTAGATAGCACCTGTTGAGAAGTAGACGTTGGGTAGTTGGTTCTTGTAGAGAAGTTCACATTGGGTAGAAATGATTGTAGAGAAGTGCACATTGGGTAGTCAGGACTTCGAGAGAAGTACACATTGGGTAGACAGGATTTTTAGAGAACTACACGTTGGATAGACATGACTTGTAAAGAAGTACACATTGGGTAGGCAGGACATTTAGATAAGTACACATTGGGTAGACTGGACTTGTAGAGAAGTACCCACTGGGTAGGCAGGTCTTGTAGAGAAGTTCACATTGTGTAGACAGGATATGTACAGATGTACACATTGGGTAGTCAGGTCTTTTAGAGAAGTACACATTGGGCATGCAGGACTTGTAGAGAATTACACATTGGGTTGACAGGACTTGTAGAGAAGTACACATTTGGTAGACAGGACTAGTAGAGATGTACATATTGGGTAGACAGGTCTAGTAGAGATATATGACAACTTCCCATTGTAATACTGTAAGTGAGATAAATGAATGTTGAATGCTCGTATTTAAGATATAAAGCAGCTCCTAATTGTTTTGTATCCTCTAAATCGAGACGATGAGAGACCATGTTGGCTGTTGAAAGCACAATCTCATTTTAGGTAGATTTCATTAGAAAGCTAACTATTGCAATGGGTCCCATGTTTCGACTTCGGGAAAATTTCGACATATCTTCGCGTTTCACGTCACCCGGACCCCAAAACCACCGTCAGTTCAAAAGTTTATATAACATTTATGTATGTATATATATATGTATGTAGATATCAGTTTCTTGTGGACGCGATAACTGCCGTAATTTTGCACCAATTAATTTGAATGTTTTACATAATATGTATCCCCTTAAAATCTCGGTCGAGTTCGTTAATGGGCAAAATCGGTCAAAGGGGGTGAAAATGGGAGGCTTTTTTCGAAAAATTGAAATATCGCTATAACTCTCTTAATATCTGAAATATTGAATTCATTAAAGGTTCATACTATATGTCGGATAAGGCCCTAAAATTTATGTTTGAAACGTTTTTTCATAGCACCAACCATTGACCAAAGGGGTGGGAAAAAGTGGGTTTTTCGGGAAACATTAATCATATCTCTGTTAATAGGCACAATATCAAAACCGTATAAAATGGATAATATTCCTCCAATAAGTACCTAAAACTTTTGTCTGAAAGAATTTTTGATATGACCCACCATTACGCCACGGGGCGAGCAAAATGATTTAAATTATAAGAAAATGCCAAGTGCCAAGAGAGGTTGCCATGACAACTTTACTTTTAATTGATAAGGGATGAGCCATCAGCAGTTGCTATGACAACGCCACTGCACGAGATCACATTCAGTTTTCCATCTGTCTGTGGGAAGCGACTTCGGTATCGGAACTGGTAGCATGCTGAACCTCTATGCCCAAAGTCGCGAGTTCAAACCCGGCTGAAGTCGTCGGATTTAATAAGAGCGCAAAAAAAACTGAGTATGCTTTTCTTCGGAGGGGAAGTTCCAACGTTCGTTGTGAGTTGATGGATCCGGTGGCATCTAGTAGCCAAGTTCACAGCTAGGTGTCGATGGTAGTATTTTTAATTATGTAGCCTATTTTATGTAGATTTCATCAGAAAGCTAACTATTGCAATGGGTGCCATGTTTCGACTTCCGGAAAATTTCGACATATCTTCGCGTTTCACATCCCCCAGACTCCCAAACCACCGTCAGTTCAAAAGTTTATATATATATATATATATATATATATATATATATGTGTGTGTGTGTGTAAATATATGCATATATATCAGTTTCTTGTGGACACGATAACTGCCGTAATTTTGCACCAATCACTTTGAATGTTTTACATAATATGTATCCCATTAAAATATCGGTCGAGTTCGACAAAGGGCACAATCGGTCGACAGGGGTGACGGTGGGGGCTTTTTTTTCTCGAAAAAGTGAAATATCGCTATAAATCTCTTAATATTTGAAATATCGAATCCATTCAAAGTTCATACTATGTGTCGGATAAGGCCCAAAAATGTATGTTTGAAAAGTTTTTTGATAGCACCAATCATTGACCAAAGGGGTGGGAAAAATTGGTTTTTTCGGGAAACATTAATCATATCTCTCTTAATAGACATAATATCAAAACCCTACAAAATGGACAATATTCCCCTAATAATTACCTAAAACTTTGTCTGAAAGAATTTTTGATCTGACCTACCATTACGCCAAGGGATGAGAAAAATGATTTCGGAATTAAAGAAAATGGCAAGTGCCATCAGAGGTTACCATGACAACGCTTCTAAATTGATTAGGGATGAGCTATCAGAGGTTGCCAAGACAACGCCATTGCACGAGATCACATTCATTTTCCATCTGACTCTGTGGGAAGCGGATAACTGGTAGCATGCTGAACTTATATGCCCAAGGTCGCTGGTTCAAAGCCGGCCAAAGTCGTCGGATTTTCTAAGAGCGCTAAAAATCCCTCAGCATGTTTCCTTTGGAGGGGAAGTTCCAACGTTCGTTGCAAGTTGCCGGTTGCGGTGGCATCTAGTAGCCATGTTCACAGCTAGGTGTCGTTGACGTTAGTATATGGTACAAAAATAGGAACTACTACTTAAAATTGACCGTCTGCAGACCTTGCCTGAATTACAGACTAATACAGTTATCACAATTAACACCGTTTATCAGATTCTACACACACGCAATGTACACGGGGTTACATGACCACGTTGTCGCATCCCCTAAACTGAGCAACCAACAAAAATCTCTGCGGGAGATAAAATTTTGCGTGAAGAAATAACAGACTGTCAGATAGTTACACATCGGTTCCAAACCTTGCATAAGGTCAGTGTGATCACTGGTATAAAAATGAACCCCAAATGACAAGAAGGTTACCATCGCCATAAGACAATAAAATGATAAAAATATGCATACAAAAACGAAAAAAATGTTAATTAACCTCCAAATGTAAAATACTTTCTTGCAATAAATGAGGTCTGATCCTGCTACGAAAACTTGCATATTTTGCCTATTATAGCCTATCCCCTAGTTTGCCCGGTGAAATCTACCTCCGCCTTCCGGCGTGCCGAGTGGAATTTTTTCATTTTGTAGAAGGATTAACACGTTCATAAGGAGGAACTATTAATCAAAAATCTCAGACATATAAAACAGTATTCTCTGTATAATATATATTGACTGCACGAGCACCACTTCATTAAACAGCAGAAACGAGCTCAGACACTCCTGTTTGAGGAAAACTTGAATTTGAATGGAAGTGCTGAAATTCCACTAGTTAACTTTTGACTAGATATTCTGAATAAGAAGGTGGTATTTCGTTTGTCTTGATCATATAACATAGTGAAATAAAATACTTTTCAGTTGGTCGACACAATTATTCCCAAATTTTTAAAGGATGGTATTTCCTAAGCCTGAAGCAAATAACATGAGTTTAAAATATTCTCGTAGAAAGATAGTTTCTATCATCATGAAATGCATTACATTTAGGCTTTTAAATCTCATTTGTCGAAGAAAAGTATAATGGAATTCACCATTAATAGTATATTTTAGGTACAGAATATCATTCTATACTTATCCGGAATTGATAGTGGTTAGACATTTTTGAAATTACCAGCGGACCCGTGCGAGAAATCTCGCATGTTCATAAGTCATACTTTCCCCAATAGGTTTATAATGAGTGACTTAAGAAGAAAGGTTGTTATGTTTTTATTAAAACCAAATAGTTATAGAACACTATTTACTTTTCAGTTAGGATTCCAAAATCTACGTTCTCTAACTTAAGAAGGCAATCACTGAAAATTGGATCATCATAACACTCACCAGTTATTCGATATTTGTGAAAGCATCTTGTTCAATATTTCCTGCTTTATCTTGTTGGTTGAGAATCCTCTTTCTCTCTTATCAGGACAGACCTTGTTGGAAAACTTCTTGACACTCCGCTTATAGTGAGGCTCCCTTGTTCCTAAGTTAAACGATCAGTGTTAAACTTCTTCATACACTGCATGCAGGGCAGCTTTCCCGTTCATGTGTGAGGCGCTCTGCGCTTAACTCCTTTGCACGTTACCTACAGTGGTACTTTCGCTTTCTTGAGTGGAGCGTCAGCATGAGAGCGTGCTGTAGCTGGTTTCATTCTTTGGGCATTGTATACTGTTTCTTTGATCTGATTTTCCATGATTTCCTGAAGTCGGGTTTTGATGTATTGTGTTAGGTCCCCGACCTTTTCGGCAAGGACGCCTATTACCACTCTACAGGATTTATTCATGCCCAGTGCCTCAGGTTTACATATGTCACACAGCCATATCAGTTTCCTATTCTTTCGTTCAAGGTTGTAGAAACTTCTAGAGCTATCCATGGGTTTCTATACACGGGATAAACGGATTGATACACACGAACACATGTTGACATGGATGTATTTAACAAGACACTGTGGCACATGATGCAGAGTACTGTGTATATACAAAAAAAGGCAAAGAACATAAAGGTCAAGGAACATACATGTGACAAAAGACAAACGACATGTAGAGCGAGATTAGAAATTACGAAAAGTATTCATTCTCTTCAACACTCTCCCTGAATCGAGCAATGCTACATTATGCTGCAATTAGGATAATCCAATGCCAGTAACACATTTCACATGACCATGAACTGGCAGACCTTTTGATAGTACATCAGCAATCATTTCAGCAGTAGGCACATAGGATAACTTTACTTTGCATTTCTTTAAGGTGTCCATAATGAAATGATAGCGCACATCTATGTGTTTTGTTCTCTGATGAAAACCTTCATTTTCACCCAACTTCTGAGCACTCTGACTGTCATTACACAACTGAATTGGACCTCCTCTCTTACACAATTCAAAGAAGAAACCTCTAAGGAACAGAGCTTCTTTACATGCTAAAGTCAGACGTATGTATTCTAATTCAGTGCGAGACAATGCCACAACTGGCTGCTTCTTACTTTCCCAACTTATTGGGCCTTCTGCATATTTGAATACAAAACCACTCACAGATTTCCTGTCAGTTAAATCGTTTCCAAAAGAAGCATCAACAAAACCCTTGACGTCACATACTGATTTTTTATACATGATACCAAGATCCACCCTACCTTTCAAGTATCTGAACACTCTCTGGACACATGTCCAATGTTACTTACCATAACAATTATTGAATTGACTGAAATAATTAGTTACATATGCAATATCTACCCTGGTAAAAATGGAAAGGTATAACAAAGCACGAATGGCCTGTTGATAGGGATAGGATTTATCACAGGATGTGGATTTCTCCAACAACAAACCTGTTTCTCTTGGAGTTTTCACAGGAGTACAATCTGACTTGTTAAACCTATCCAACACATCTAACAGATAACACTTCTGATCCAATTTAATACAATCTTTGCTTCTTTGAACTCTCATCCCCAGACATTCAGAGACTTGTCCCAAATCTTTGATCTTAAAATGAGAATGCAACACAGACTTCAGTTTCTCCACTTGGACATGATCATTAAAAATACAAAGAAATCATCAACATAGAGGGCAATAACAACAAAAGATGATGAATCTTTACAGTAATAATCACATGGTTCATACAGAGACTTCTTATAACCAATTGCAGTAAGAATTTCATTAACCCTCTCATACCAAGTGCGAGATGCTTGCTTCAAGCCATAAACAGCTTTTCGAAGCTTTCAAACTTTAGAACTGTCACACTCATAGCCTTCTGGGGGTACATATAAATATCATTTTTAAGAACGCCATTCAAAAAAGCTGTTGAAACATCTAGGTGATGAACTTCCAGATCCATATTTACAGCAAGAGCAAAAAATAGTCTCAATGTACTATACCGCACTACAGGTGCAAAAGTTTCCAGATAATCAACTGAATACCGTTGAGAACAACCTTTAGCCACTAAGCGTGCTTTAAATTTAGACACATAGCCTTCAGTATTATGTTTCACTTTAAACACCCATTTGCATCTTACAATATTTGTTCCCTCAGGTTTCTCAACTAATGTCCATACATCATTATCATGAAATGACTTGAGTTCTTCCTCCGTCGCCTTTTTCCATTGCATGCCATCCTTACCGCTAAGTGCTTCAGACACAGTGGTCGGTTCCACATAACCACCACTTTCAGCAAAATAGACTTCATAATCAGGAAATTGTTTGGGAAGTCTCTCCCTTAAAGGGTACCTCCTATGTGCATTTTCTGTAACACCAACCTGGTTAATCTCATCATTTTCATTATTGTCATTATCATGAATTACAACAATGTCTTCATTAACCTGAGCAATACCTGGACCATCAATGTTGTCCCTAACCTGACCAGCAACCGAAACTTCAACGACTGGCAGGTTATCATCCTGTCCAATTCTGTTTTCATCATCATTTACAAGGCCATGCAACGGACAATACATTACATCACTCATTTCAACATTTTTCTCCCCTCACCTGGTGAATTTATGTTCTACAAATTTAACACTGTGCTCTACAAACATTTCTTTAGGCTTACTGGGATCAAACAGACGGTAACCTTTCTTTTCCCCATCATACCCAACAAACACAAAATATTTGCTTCTGGGTTCCAATTTGCCACTACGCACCTGTTTTGGAACATGGGCATAAGCATCGCAACCGTATATTTTCATATTCTCATGACTTACAGCTTTACCAGTCCACAATTCCTCTGGTATGGCATTATCAACTTTACTATGAGGACACCTGTTCAAAATATACACTGCCGTATTGACTGCTTCCGCCCACAGTTTTTTTATGATCATCCTGCTGTAAACAACATGCATCTAATCCTTTCCATAATAGTACGATTGTGACGTTCAGCTACGCAATTTTGTTCAGCTGTATACCTTACAGTTCTCTGTTGCACAATCCCTTTTTCCTTGGGTTTCTGGCTGCGTGGCTCAGGGGTAACGTTCTCGCTTGCTGAGCCCAAGGTTGCAGGTTCGAAACCTGGCGCAATCAGCTGGCATTTGAGGGTGCTCAAATGCGAGGGAGCCGTGTCAGTACATTTACTGGAACGTTAAAGACCCCCTTCGGGGCAAAATTCCGGCACCCCGGCGTCTCTAAAAGCCAGTGTAGTTAAAAGGGACGTAAAACCAATAACATTATTATTACTTTTTCCTTGAAATATTTGTTCAGGTCAGAATTGGCAAATTCCTTACCATTGTCTGATCGAAAAATCTTTGGTGTCTTACCTTTCTGAGTTTCACAATATGCAACAAAATCCTTGACTTTCTCCTTGGCTTCAGATTTTTGTTTCAAAAAGTAAACAAAAATCTTCCTGGAAAAATCGTCAATTATTGTCATCATATATTTAACACCATTCCAGGTCTCAGGGAGCGGCCCACACAAATCAGAGTGCACCAAGTCCAAAAGACTTTCACTCCTTGAGTGACTTATTTGTGGAAATGACTGCCTTTGCTGCTTCCCGAGAACACATGGTTCACACAATCCCTTTGGGATTTCCTTAAATTTAACAACATCAGACATTTCACTTAAGACCTGTAACTTCTGTCGCCCAACGAGACCCAACCGCTCATGCCACAAATTGTAATCAGAAACATCACTAACAAGGGCAGACATATATTGGTTAACATTCAGATAATACAGACCATTCAGAACTGAACCAGTAGCTAGCACGCTACCATTCACTGAACAATTCCCTGAATCCAAGATTTCACATCCAATTTTGTTAAATACAGCAACAGCACCCCTTGTAACCATCTGACTAACCGACAGCAAGTTAACACTCAGTCCTGGAACATGCAACACATCTGACATATTATTAATACTGTCGCTTACGTTCAGTGCAATGTCACCAACTCCTTGTACAGACAACTTGTCATTATTAGCAATTACAATCTTAATATCTGGATCATCATTGCATTTATAATTTGACATAAGTTTAACATTAGGAGACATATGAGCACTACTACCAGAATCAATGACTACACAATTCTTTGGTACGTGAGCAGTTAAAGCACAAAACAGACTTTTATTGGATTTAGGACACTTCGGCGCACTTTGAACTTTTGTCTTCTGTGGACAAGTGTCTCTTCCGTGACCCTTTTCACCACAAACCCAACACTTCCAACGACTTTTGTCAACCGCTTTTTCACTACCGGTAGAGCTCTTTGGTTTCTTGACATACCTGAATTCCTTCTTGGTGTTGCTGTACAGGGCTGCCCCATCAGCTGACTTCTCACCTTGACTTCGGCGAAAGCTTTCATCCAACAAGATAGACTTGATGCGGTCCAACTGTAGTTCCTTCGATGTTGAAGTTACGGCCATAACCAAGTTATCGTATTCATCAGGAAGACCTCGAAGTATCATAGCAGCAAGAAACTAATCAGCGACAGGCTCATCAACAGCTGCTATCTTCTGTGTAACAGACATAACCTCACCAATATACTTGTCCATGGAATCGAAATCTGATAACTTGAGCGAGCACAGTTTTCGCATCAGCGTGATATACCTCCACTTTCCTTTATCTTCAAAGGCCTTTTCAAGGGCATGCCAGGCATCCTTAGCTTTTGCACAGCCACGAACATGGGGATAATTGTGAGCAGCCACCATGAGACATATATCCGCCAGCGCACTCTCGTCACGCCGTTCATGTCCCTCCGACACATCTGTGCCTCGGACACTGGCCCACAATCCATGCTTTTTGAGATAATTTGACATCCCAAAAGACCAATTCGAATAATCCTCCCGACCACTCAATTTCGGAAACCCATAGGCACAAGGACTCGAAGCATGATCACTCATTTTGCCTTCTCACTTTTGAAGTTCACTGAAGAAAATGATCGCAGAACACTGTTATGTCTGGGCCCATAACCTGTAGAAACTTCTAGAGCTATCCATGGGTTTCTATACACGGGATAAACGGATTGATACACACAAACACATGTTGACATGGATGTATTTAACAAGACACTGTGACACATGATACAGAGTACAGTCTAAATACAAAAAAGGCAAAGAACATAAAGGTCAAAGAACATACATGTGACAAAAGACAAACGACATGTAGAGCGAGATAAGAAATTACGAGAAGTATTCATTCTTTTCAACAAAGGTCTTTGACTTCCTGACCAATGAGGCCAGTACAGTTCACGTAGGTCTTTTCTCCGCACCTATCGCATTCGTTTGTGCTGTCCTCATTAGTGCATTGCCTCTGACACATCGGGCAGAATTCCTTTTTGTTGCTTCTGGGTGCACTCCGGGCAGAAAGCATCTTGGTAAAGATTTCTTGCTTGATCTTGTCGTCTGAGAAGCCTCTTTCTCCTTTATCAGGACAGCCCTCGTTTTAAAACTTCTTCACGCCCCTCTTACAGTGAGGCGTCCTTGTTCCCAAGTTCAACGATCAGCGTGGCTGGTTTCTTTCTCTGATATTTAATAAATTAGAATGCAATTCCTCACTGTTAAAGCCTTTTGTGTGTTGAGTCCATTGATTGACAGTTTAGCCGCAACACTCTCCGGTTATTCCATACATTAACTTTCAGTCAGAATTCCAAGTAGTACGTTCCCTAACTTAAGAAGACAACCACTGAAAATTGGATCATCATAACCCCAGTTACTCGATATTTATGAAATTATACGATTTGAGTACCCAATCCATTGATTTACTAATTCTGAAAACCATGGGAAATGATAGAAGATAGAAGAAAAACCTGTAAAATAATTAATGTTTAATAGTTCTAAGGTTTTAGACGCCGTAACACTCGCTGATTTTATGATTTAGAGTAGGGCCTACTCAATCCATTGATTTATTCTTTCTGTAATCCATCCAAAATGATCGAAGAAAAACTAACGTTCAATAGCACACTTCTTACAAAAATTGATAGGTCTTTTTATGAAATTAGAATGCAATTCATCACTGCAAATTTATGAGGGCTATATGATGATGATGATTATAGTTTTAAGGTTTTAGATGACAACTCATATTCCAGTATATCATGATACAGCAACAGTATTTGCAAAAAAAGCACACTTACAACAAAAATCGATATTTGTGGAATTAGAATGCAGAAGAAATACCTGTACCCAATCCATTGATTTACTGATTCTGAAAACCAAATACATAAAGCACAATTCCTACAAAAATCTATATTTATGGAATTAGAATGCAGAAGAAAAACCTGTATCGCGGCATATTTACAAACCTGGAATTTAATAAATCCATTGTTTAGACGGATGAGCTTAAATCATGAGTGCGCTGAGTCCATTGATTGAAAGCTTAGCAGTAACACTCGCTGGTTATACGCTTTGAGTACCCAATCCAATGATTTAGGCGACTGATTTTGAAAACCATGAGAATGATAGAAGATAACGTGTAAAATAATTAACTTAATATTTAATAGTTCTAAGGTTTTAGACGACGTAACACTCACCGGTTATACGATTAGGGTACTTAACGTTTAATAATTTTAAGGGTTTAGACAACAACTCATAATTGCAGCTTGTTAGAGCATCAGTATTTGCAACTCGCACACTTCTTAAAAAAGTGATATTTATAAAATTAGAATGCAATTCCTCAGTGCTAATTTATGAAATTATACGATTTGAGAATACATTCCTTTGATTTACGGTTTCTGAAATCCATGCAAAATGATAAAGGGAAAACCTCAGAATGTTAAATTGACATGAAACTGGCGTCACAGCGGCCAACATGTAAAGTGGACACCAATTATGGAGCGTATCATCCTGCAGCAACAGTAACTGCAAATCGTACACTTCGTACAGTTTCTTAAAAGTCATTTTTTAGAGAAATATAAATATTTATGAAATTAGAGTGCAATGCGACACTATTCTCTTTCATTTGAATGCTCATTCTTCACGATCGATCGCTTGTGAGCGCCGCTGGAGGGATGCATACTACTGTAATAATATATACTTGCGGACCCGTGCTAGAAATCTCGCATGTTCATAAGTCTTACTTTCCCCAGTAGATTTATAATGAGTAACTTAAGTAGAAAGTTTGTTATGTTTTTATTTCAATCAAATGGTTATAGAACACTATTTACATTTCAGTTAGGATTCCAAGCTCTACGTTCTCTAACGTCTGATGGCAATCATTGTAAATTGGATCATCATAACACTCACCAGTTATTCGATATTTATGAAAGCGACTTCCTGCTTTATCTACAGTAGTTGGCTGAGGATCCTCTTTCTCCCTTATCAGGACCGCCCTCGTTGGAAAACTTCTTCACGCCCCACTTACAGGGAGGCTCCCTTGTTCCTAAGTGCAACGATCAGCGTTAAACGCCTTCACACACTGCCTGCAGGGCAGCTTTCCCGTTCATGTGTGAGGCGCTCGGCGCTAAACTCCTTTGCACCTTACCTTCAGGAGTGCTTTCGCTTTCTTGAGTGGAGCGTTAGCATGAGAGCGTGCTTTGGCTGGTATCTTTTTGTGAGCATTGTATACTGCTTCCTTGATCTGATTTTCCATGATTTCCTGAAGTCTGGTCTTGATGTATTGTGTTAGGTCCTCGACCTTTTCGGCAAGGGCGGCTATTAACACCCTACAGGATTTACTCATGTCCAGTGCCTCAGGGTTACATATTTCACACAGCCATATCAGTTTCCCGTTCTTTCTTTCAAGGTCTTTGACTTACTGACCCATGAAGCAAGTACAGTTCTCGTGGATTTTTTCTTTGTACCTATCACATTCGATTGTGCTGTCCTCATCAGTGCATTGCCTCTGACACATCGGGCAGAATTCCTTTTTGTTATTTCTGGGTGCACTCCGGGAAGAAAGCATCTTGGTCAAGAATTCTTGCTTGATTTTGACGGCTGAGGAGCCTCTTTCTCCCTCATCAGGACAGCCCTCGTTTTAAAACTTCTTCACGCCCCGCTTACAGCGAGGCTTCCTTGTTCCCAAGTTCAACGATCAGCGTGGCTGGTTTCTTTCTTTGATATTTAAGAAAATAGAATGCAATTCATCACTGTTAAAGCCATTTGTGTGTTGAGTCCATTGATTGACAGTTTAGCCGCAACACTCTTCGGTTTTTCGATACTTTAACTTTCAATCAGAATTCCAGGTAGTACGTACCCTAACTTAAGAAGGCAATTACTGAAACTTGGATCACATAACACCAGTTATTCAATATTTATGAAATTATACGATTTGAGTACCCAATCCATTGATTTACTAATTCTGAAAACCATAGGAAATGATGGAAGACAGAAGAAAAACCTGTACAAGAATTAATGTTTAATAGTTCTATGGTTTTAGACGCCGTAACACTCGCCGGTTTTATGATTTAGAGTAGGGCATACTCAATCCATTGTTTTCCTGTTTCTGTAATCCATGCGAAATGATCGAAGAAAAACTGTAAGGGAATTAACGTACAATAGCACACTTCTTACAAAAATCTATATTTATGGAATTAGAAAGCAGAAGAAAACCCTGTATCGCGGCATATTAACAAACCTGGAATTTAATAAATCCATTGTTTAGACGGATGAGCTTAAATCATGTGTGTGCTGAGTCCATAGATTGAAGGCTAAGCAGTAACACTCGCCGGTTATACGATTTAAGTACCCAATCCAATGATTTAGCCGACTGATTCTAAAAACCATGGGAAATGATAAAAGATAACGTGTAAAAGAATTAACTTAATGTTTAATATTTCTAAGGTTTTAGACGACGTAACACTCACCAGTTATACCATTAGGGTACTAACGTTTAATAGTTTTAAGGGTTTAGACGACAACTCATAATTGCAGCTTGTTAGAGCATCTGTATTTGCAAATCGCACACTTTTAAAAAAAGTGATATTTATGAAACTAGAATACAAATCCTCAGTGCTAATTTATGAAATTATACGATTTGAGTACACATTCCTTTGATTTACTGTTTCTGAAATCCATGCAAAATGATAATGGAAAGACCTCAGAATGTTAAAATGACATGAAACAGGCGTCACAGCGGCCAAAATGTTAAGTGGACACCTATGATGCAACTTATCATCCTGCAGCAACAGTAAGTGCAAATCGCACACTTTTACAGTCTTCTAAGCGTAATTTTTGAAAGATATTATAGATATTTATGAAATTAGAGTGCAATGCGTCACCGGTAATGTATATTCTCTTTCATTTGAATGCTCATTTTTCACGATCGATCGCTTGTGCGCGCCGCAGGAGGGATGCATACTACTGAAATAATATATATTGTAGGGGACTTGAGAGGGTGCCCTCCACAATGTAATATTTGGGGGGATGAAATATGAGTACCTGGGGGATGCTTGGAACTCGAGTGTACGAGTTGTCGGTAATGGACTGGTTCGAGAGCGTGGAAGCAGCTCGAGAGGAGAACTCCCAAATGTACTGTTTGATTGGGTAGTTCGAAGGTGTGATAACGGAGAGAAGAGCGGTTCAGTAATTATAGATTTAAACGGTACAGTCGCTAAGTGGCTTAATGTGAGCGTAAGCGAGCGGGCTGCGAGAGATCCTGCTGATTCAAGCACTGTGATCGTGGCTATCTGCTGACGCCACGAAGCAATTGAACAATAATGTTAGGGGATCCTACCTAGAGGGAATCTAGAAAGATAGGATCTTTCCAGCTAGTCATATAAATGTAATGACTAGTTATCTAGAGAGTGTGTTGTTTTAATGATTGTACTTCTATGCAGAAGTATTAATGAAGCTTTCAGAGCAGCCAGTGTGCTTAATACAACTCCAGTACAAATAATAGGGTAGGAAAAAGGTAAATGTGTGTGTATGTGAAGATGCTCGCTACACTTAACAGGCTGGCGCAGTCGTCCGGCAGAGGTTTCACACTACAACACCTGACTGAGAACGAATGACCTCGAGGCATGACCTCTCGGAGTTTTTATAGAGCCTGTGTTCCGTGTTTGCAGAATTGTGCATTCCTTGTGTGTCGTAGCCCTTCCTGGGGTCGTTGGGCTCAGGCACGAGGACACCTGAGTGCATTGAAGTAATGAGTTTTATAGATTTATAGATGCAGTCGTAGATTGTAGAATTATGTTTATGTTATGAGTTTTTAGGGGGTGTAATTAGAAGGGGATGAGGGTGGCATACCCTGCGGGTATAACAACTCCCCTGGCGGAGTTATTCAATGCCCTCGATGACGGGACGAGACTGAGACGTAGGGGTAGTGTATGGAAAATAGGAACTTCTTCTTCTGTCTTGTAAGTCTTCTTTCTTCAGTTCTTCTCTTCTTTCTTGTCCCTTTGTAATAGGGTAGAAACGTTGATGGTGGGTATGTATGTGGCCTCATGGTAGGCGAGTCGTGGATTTGAGGAGAGTCGATGTACAGAAAGATGGGGTGCCTCATGAGATGTAATGTAGATTGATGTATGGGAGGTGTGTGTAGGTAGTGCCTCTTAGGTTGTGAAGTGGGCGCCGTTGGTTGGTGTGCAGTGAGCAAGTGTAACTGTGTGGGTGTGGGAACAATATTTCTTCGTACAATCAAATCTTTGTTTACAATATTGGTGCTCTGAGCACATAATAAGGAATAGAATGGAACAATAAAATCATTTGATAGACATTCGGAAACACAATCTCACTATGGAGCATAAATAATAACAATGAATACAATGGAACAATAAAATCAACTGATAAACATTTGGAACCACAATCTCACTATGGAGCAAAAATATATTAATAATCAAAAACAAGGGCTGGCTACCCCGAGGGGAAAAAACATCTGGAAGGGTAGTTTGTACCCTCCGTCCGCTCATGAAGGAAGGGATGAAAAACTGCCCTCGTGCAATCAAAATACATTCGTGTATACAATCAAGGACGGTGTAACATAATAGAGAGAGTGATAGGATAGAGAAAGAGAGAGAAATGCCTTGGGGTGTAATTAAGGGGAAGATAAAAACGTGTTTATTGTGTGGGCAGAATGAAGGCATTTTTACAATATGCATTTTAGAAGAAAAGAAAGGAAAAGAAAACAATGTGTGGCATAGAGCATGTGTACATAATAATTGTAAAAATGTGATAGTGAACATGGTGTATTTCATGGGTATCCAAAATATGTGGCAATGTTGCCTTCTTCGTAGATATATTTTTCTGACATATTAACATCCATATACAAACGGAATAGTCATCCGACTATCCAATATTCGTCCTGTATCATATACCATATAAACATTGAATCGTAATCTTAAGCGTGCGCTAGTGGCTAGAATTAACTTAACTAATATGTAATCCTATGGCCATTGCATATAAATTAAACCTGTCATGGTTCATCCCCTGTGGGAGAACGTCCCATCTTGACAGGGAAGACCGTCCCTTACATCAGGTGGGTACGATCGTCGCGGCCGCATGGCACCTTTCATTCGGGTGTATCGTGAGATCCGTCCCTCGGGAGTGGATATCCCACAGTTATCCCCTACCGTGGTACGGTTATGGGGAATAGTAGGGAGATGTGTGGGGGAAAAAGTGTAAGAGCTGGGGGTGCGAGCTCTGTGTACAGGAGATATTGCGAATACAAATCGCCACCTGTGGGGAAAGAAAGAAATGTAATGAATTATGGATGGATGGTTGCCACCTGGAGTGGGGGCCTGTGAAAGAGAGTGGCATACCAGCTGATATCATATACTGTGGTATTAGTGCACATGTAAATTATTGTGATTTGCAACCCTTGGTTGATGTCAATAATGATGCCATGGATATTTGTACTCTGCCCCCTGGGCAATACTGGGTACCATAGTCGTTCGCTGGCGAAGTGTGGAAACCTGTATTAATTGTAAAAAAAACAAAGCATCGAAAGACGTAAATCATATCGGAAAGAAATGCATGTGTGTATTATCAACTGTGAATAAGTACATTATACATAATGGCATTGATATCGCCATATACATGGTTAGTACCCCTGGGTACCATGTGTGTACGCCGGCGTCCCATGTTGGAGCTCACCTGGAAAAATAAATCATGGGGAAATATTATTTGACATGAAGTCAAAGCCGGACGCCGATCGCTGATCAATCGATCGCTCCTGTATAAGCGCATAATCAAAAATCGTCATCTCGAAATATCGAATTATCGAAGGATCGAAGTAGTCGTTGAGATCGTATTGTCGGTCTTACACGGCTGACATAAGGTCAATGGCCGCTGCCGATCGATGATCGATCGCCTGTGCATAACCGCATAATCAAAGAGTCGTGTTATCGCATGTCGCATATCGCATCACGCATATCGCATATCACATTCGTGGTCTTCATCTGGGGTATGATCAAAGATCTTCGGCGATAAATACCTCGGCCAGGAAAAATTCATACTATATAGTCTTCCTCGAGGGTATGATCAAAGAGATCATCCGTGATCAATACCTCGGCCCGGGACATAATCGTTGATGATTTCGTCTGCGTGACGTGTGTAATGGCTGCCCAAGCCCTTTCGACGCGCAATGTCGGCATGGAGAAACTCGAGGTCCGCTGACCAACATCTAAGTGGGCGGCGTTGAATGCACTGCCCTACATTCCTCATTTATTCAAGTTCTGCGGGCGTGGGATTCAACATGGAGTGTGTGCGTCACGCAGTGTGTGGGTGTCCTCTTCACTGCACGTCCGGGTGCGGACTGTGTTTCTTCACTCCCTGCGAACGGAAGACTTGTCCCCCGCCTTAGAGACACTACTTTACATATCAACTAACTAAGAGTCTAGTCTAAAATTTTGTCGTCCCTTGGTGGATGTTCTATCTCGTCGACGCTGAGTGAGCGTATCTAGTTCACCCTTAGTATTTAAATATATGTGGATGTATTCGGGCTATCCAAGCCGTGGGAAGATTGTCCCTGTTATTATGTACTCTCCCCTTACTCTACGGGGTTGGTGGAGCTTGCTATCCCTTCTGGGGTACTGGGGGTACGGGTGGGCGTGTAATTAATTAAGATAAAGATCTATCGCTTGTTCAACGTGTACCTTTTTATTTGGGGGAACAAAACATCGTTTTTTTTTGTTAACGTGTGCTTATTAAAGCCCTGAACCTGTCTGGGGGGGGGGTAAATAATAATAGTGTGCTGGCGCTATGAACTCTGTTGCGTACTCAGAAAAAAAATTCGATTTGCGTGGCGTATGCTTGGCTTGTAAAAGATAATTTGGGATCATTTCCGCGGAATTACGTTGTATGTAATCCCTGGGGCGTTGTCCTAAAACAACGTCACGGTACCCCGCGCGTCCTCCAATTGTAGGGGACCTGAGAGGGTGCCCTCCACAATGTAATATTCGGGGGGATGAAATATGAGTACCTGGGGGATGCTTGGAACTCGAGTGTAAGAGGTGTCGGTTTTGGACTGGTTCGAGAGCGTGGAAGCAGCTCGAGAGGAGAACTCCCAAATGTACTGCTTGATTGGGTAGTTCGAGGGTGTGATAACGGAGAGAAGGGTGGTTCAGTAAATACGGATTTAAACGGTACAGTCGCTAAGTGGCTTAATGTTAGCGTAAGCGAGCGGGCTGAGAGAGAGCCTGCTGATTCAAGCACTGTGATCGTGGCTATCTGCTGACGCCACGAAGCAATTGAACAATAATGCTAGGGGATCCTACCTAGAGGGAATCTAGAAGGGTAGGATCTTACCAGCTAGTCAAATAAATGTAATGACCAGTTATCTAGAGATTGGGTTGTTTTAATGATTGTACTTCTATGCAGAAGTATTAATAAAGCTTTCGGAACCGCCAATGTGCTTAATACAACTCCAGTACAAATAATAGGGGAGGAAAAGTGTAAATGTGTGTGTATGTGAAGATGCTCGCTACGCTTACCAGGCTGGCACAGTCGTCCGGCAGAGGTTTCACACTACTACACCTGACTGAGAACGAATGACCTGGAGGCATGACCTCTTGGAGTTTTTATAGAGCCTGTGTGCCGTGTTTGCAGAATTGTGCATTCCTTGTGTGTCGTAGCCCTTCCTGGGGTCGTTTGGCTCTGGCGCGAGGCCACCTGAGTGCATTGAAGTAATGAGTTTTATAGATTTATAGATGCAGTCGTAGATTGTAGAATTATGTTTATGTTGTGTTTTGGGGGGTGTAATTAGTAGGGGATGAGGGTGGCATACCCTACGGATATAACAATATGATGATGATATTTCAAAATAATTCCATAATTTAAATAATTTAAATTATTCAAATAATTCTGATAATGTAATAATAATTTAATTGTTGAATGACACCATTTAAATATCAATCCACGATATAATAATAATAAATAATTTTGTTGAATATTATAAATAATTATTTAAGTTGAGTGTTTAATAATTTGTAAGATTGCACTGTTTAAATATTTTCCCAATCATAATAAACTATGATTGGTTAAATAAATATTTAAATTTGTGGGCAATATAATAAAAGCAGACGTTGAGGTATTCAAAGATGACACATTTCTGAAATGCACTATGATAAAATAAGGAAAGGAATGGAGCAACGGTAGGTTATTAAATACCAAATGTGTATAAACTAGGGTGGATTTTTGTTAAATGGTTATAGAATACTATTTGCATTTCAGTTAGAATTGCAAGCTCTACGTTCTCTAACTTCAGATGGCAATCACAGAAAATTAGATCAGTTATTCGATTCAGTTATTCACCAGTTATTCGATATTTATGAAAGCTTCTTGGTCAAGATTTCCTGCTATATCTTGTTGGCTGAGGATTCTCTTTCTCCCTTATCAGGATAGCCCTCGTTGGAAGACCTCTTCACACCCCGCTTACAGTAAGGCTCCCTTGTTCCTAAGTGCAACGATCAGCGTTAAACGCCTTCACACATTGCCTGCAGGGCAGCTTTCCCGTTCCTGTGTGAGGCACTCAGCGCTACACTCCTTTGCAAGTTACCTACAGGGGTGCTTTCGCTTTCTTGAGTGGATCGTCAGCATGAGAGCGTGCTGTGGCTGGTATCTCTCAGTGAGCATTTTATACTGCCTCCATGTTCTGATTTTCCATGTTTTCCTGAAGTCGGGTTCTGATGTATTGTGTTAGGTCCTCGACCTTTAAGGCAAGGGCGGCTATTACCACCCTACAATATTTATTCATGTCGAGTGCCTCAGGCTTACATATTTCACACAGCCATATCAGTTTCCTGTTCTTTCTTTTAAGGTCTTTGACTTCCTGGCCAATGAGGCCAGTACAATTCTCGTGGGTCTTTTCTCTGCACCTATCGCAATCGATTGTGCTGTCCTCATTAATGCATTGTCTCTGACATATTGGGCAGATTTCCTTTTTGTTGCTTCTGGGTGCACTCCGGGCAGAAACATCATGGTCAAGATTTCCTGCTTTATCTTATTGGCTGAGGAGCCTCTTTCTCCCTCATCAGGACAGCCCTCGTTGTAAAACTTCTTCACGCCCCGCTTACAGTGAGGCGCCCTTGTTCCTAAGTGCAACAATTAGTGTTAAACTCCGCCATACACTGTCTGCAGGGCAGCTTTGCCGTTCCTGTGTGAGGCGCTCAGCGCTAAACTCCTCTGCACGTTACCTACAGGGGGTGCTTTCGCTTTCTTGAGTGGAGCGTTAGCATGAAAGCGTGCTGTGGCTGGTTTCATTCTGTGAGCATTGTATACTGCTTCTTTGATCTGATTTTCCATTTTTTTTCTTGAAGTCGGGTTTTGATGTATTGTGTTATTTCCTCGACTTTTTCGGCAAGGGAGGCTATTACCACCCTACAGGATTTATTCATGTCCAGTGCCTCAGGTTTACATATTTCACACAGCCATATCAGTTTCCTGTTCTTTCTTTCAAGGTCTTTGACTTCCTGACCAATGAGGCCAGTGCTGTTCTCCTGGGTCCTTTCTCTGCACCTATCCCTTGCGATTGTGCTGTCCTCATTTGTGCATTGCCTCTGACATATCGGGCAGAATTCCTTTTTGATGATTAAGGGTGCACTCCGGGCAGAATGCATCTTGGTCAAGATTTCTTGCTTTATCTTGTCGGCTGAGGGGCCTCTTTCTCCCTTATCAGGACAGCCCTCGTTGTAAACCTTATTCACGCCCCGCTTACAGTGAGGCTTCCTTGTTCCCAAGTTCAACGATCAGCGTGGCTGGTTCTTCCTTTGATATTTATGAAAAGAGAATGCAATTCGTCACTGTTAAGCCATTCGTGTGTTGAGTCCATTGATTGACAGTTTAGCCGCAACACTTTCCGGTTATTCGATACATTAACTTTCAGTCAGAATTCAAAGTTGAACGTTCCCTAACTTATGAATGCAATCGCTGAAAATTGGATCATCATAACACTGGTTATTCGATATTTATGATATTATATGATTTGAGTACCCGTGCGAGAAATCTCGCATGTTCATAAGTCATACTTTCCCCCAATAGCTTTATAATGAGTGACTTAAGAAGAAAGGTTGTTATGTTTTTATTTCAACATTCCAGTTAGAAATCCACATTCTTCTTTCTCTAACTTATGAAGGCAATCACTGAAAATTGGATCATCATAACACTCGCCAGTTATTCGATATTTATTAAAGCATCTTCCTGCTTTATCTAGTTGGCTGAGGATCCTCTTTCTCCCTTATAAGGACAGCCCTCGTTGGAAAACCTCTTCACGCCCCAATTACAGTGGGGCTCCCTTGTACCTGAGTGCAACGATCAGTGTTAAACTTCTCCATACATTGCCTGGAGGGCACCTTTCCCGTTCCTGTGTGAGGCACTCTGCGCTAAACTCATTTGCACGTTACCTACAGGGGTGCTTTCACTTTCTTGAGTGGAGCGTCAGCATGAGAGCGTGCTGTAGCTGGTTTCATTCTGTGAGCATTGTATGCTGGTGCCTTGATCTGATTTTCCATGATTTCCTGAAGTCGGGATTTGATGTATTGTGTTAGGTCCTCGACCTTTTCGGCAAGGGAGGCTATTACCACCCTACAGGATTTATTCATTTCCAGTGCCCCAGGGTTACATATTTCACACAGCCATATCAGTTTCCTGTTCTTTCCTTCAAGATATTTGACTTAATGACCAATATGCAGTCCTCTTGGATCTTTTCTCCGCACCTATCGCATTCGTTTGTGCTGTCCTCATTAGTGCATTGCCCCTGACGTATCGGGCAGAATTCTTTTTTGTTGCTTCTGGGTGCACTCCGGGCCGAAAGCATCTTGGTCAAGATTTCCTGCTTTACCCTGTTGGCTGAGGTGCCTCTTTCTCCGCTATCAGGACAGCCCTCGTTGTAAATCTTCCTCACGCCCCGCTTACAGTGAGGCTTCCTTGTTCCTAACTCCAACAATCAGCGTGGCTGGTTTTGTTTGATATTTGTGAAATTATAATGACATTTGTCACTGTTAATGCCATTTGTATGCTGAGTCCATTGATTGACAGTTTAGTCGTAACACTCTCCGGTTATTCGATACATTAACTTTCAGTCAGAATTCCAAGTAGTACGTTCCCTAACGTAAGAAGGCAATCACTGAAAATTGGATCATCGTAACACCGGTTGTTCTATATTAATGAAAATATACAATTTGAGTACCCAATCCATTGATACACTATTTCTGAAAACCATGGGAAATGATAGAAGATAGAAGAAACCCCTGTAAAAGAATTTAAGTTGTAGAGTTCTAAGGTTCTAGACGCCGTAACTCTCGCCAGTTTTATGATTTAGAGTAGGGCCTACTCAATCCATTGATTTACTGTTTCTGAAATCCATGAAAAATGATAGATGAAATACTGTAAGGGAATTAACGTTTAATAGCACACTTCATCAAAAATTGATAGGCGTATTTATGAAATTAGAATGCAATTCGTCGCTGCTAATTCATGAGGCCTATATGATGATGATAGTTTTAAGGTTTTAGATGGCACCTGATATTATATCCTGATACAGCAACAGTTTATGCAAAATGCACACTTCCTACAAAAATCTATATTTATGGAATTAGAATGCAGAAGAAAAACCTGTACGTTGTTTTACTGATTCTGAAAACCACGTAGGAAATAGCACTATTCTTACAAAAATTGATATTTATGGAATTAGAATCAGAAGAATAAACCCTGTATTGCGGCATATTAACAGACCTGGAATTTAATAAATCCATTGTTTAGACGGATGAGCTTAAATCATGTGCGTGCTGAGTCCATTGATTGAAAGCTTAGCAGTAACACTCGCCGGTTATGCGATTTTTGTATCCATTCCAATGATTTAGCCGACTGATTCTGAAAACCATGGGAAATGATAGAAGATAACGTGTAAAAAATTTACATTAATGTTTAATACTTCTAAGGTTTAAACGACGTAACGCTCACCGGTTATCCGATTAGGGTACTTAGCGTTTTGTAGTTTTAAGTGTTTAGACATCAGCTTGTTAGAGCATCAGTATTTGCAAATCGCACACTTCTTAAAAAAGTTATATTTATGAAATTAGAATGCAATTCGTCACTGCTAATTTATGAAATTACACGATTTGAGTATTCATTCCTTTGATTTACTGTTTCTGAAATCCATGCAAAATTATAAAGGAGAGACCTCAGAATATTAAAATGACATGAAACAGGCGTCGCCAAAATGTTAAGTGGACACCAATTATGGATCGTATCATCCTGCAGCAACATTAATTGAAAATCGCTCACTTCGTGAAGATTTTTATGTCATTTTTAAAAAAAATTATAGATATTTATGAAATTAGAGTGCAATGAGTCACTGGTAATGTACCCATATTCTCTTTCATTTGAGTGCTCATTTCTTACGATCGCTTTTGAGCGCCAAGTAAGGATGCATACTACTGAAATAATATATATGATGATAATGATAATGATAGTGGCTATTTACCTAGCCTATTTTCTCTACATAAACAACCTATCTTCCACAGATCGGACTATACACTCCCAGGAGATTCAGTCGGAGCTTCACTTAATCAATATTGTAACTTGATGATTGAAATGGCAACGCATTCCTGTGAAATATGTGGAGCAAAACATACTGATAAAAGGAGTTTGAAAAAACACATGTTGATTCATATTGTTCCAAAGCCAAACATATGTAGTAAATGCGGAGCAAGCTTTAGCCTGAAATGTAATTTGGAAAGACACATAACGGCGCATAGTGGTCTAAGGCGATACTCATGTAGCATCTGCGGAAAGAAATTTATTCGTAAAGATCACTTGCAGGTACACATGTTGATTCACAGTGCTCCATTGGCCCATTCCTGTCATACCTGCGGAGCAAAATTTACAGAAGAACGCAAATTAAAAAAACACATATTGATCCATAGTAGTCCAATGCGAGATTCATGCGGTACATGCGGAAAGAACGTTACTGACCAAAGTAGTTTCAAGCGACACATGTCGATTCATACTGGTCGGAAGCCATATTCTTGTGGTACATGCGGCTCAAGCTTTAAAGATAAAAGCAGTTTAAAGAAACACACGCTGATCCACAGTGGTCTTAGGCAATTCTCATGTTACACCTGCGGAGCACACTTTACTCGGAATTCTCATTTGAAAAGACACAGTATGATTCATAGTCGTTTAACGACATATTCATGTAGTGTATGCGGAGCAAACTTTGCTCGGAAGGATCATTTGCAGTCACACATGTTGGTCCATAGTGGTCTAAAGCCCTATTGCTGTGATGCATGCGGAGCAAAATTTGGTGATAAAAGCAATTTGAAGAAACACATCTTGATCCATAGTAATGCAAAGTGAGACTTTCGTAGTACGCGTAGTACTAGGGAACGTCACTAGAAGGGACATCATGATCCATAGCTGTAGTTAATGCGGGGCAAGTTTTACTAACAAAGGTAGTTTTAAGAGACAGATTGATCTATTACAAACGGATATAGCTATTATGATATAATGCCACTTGAAAATACACTTGTTGATCCATAGTGATCTAAAGCACCATTCCTGTGGTACATGCGGAGCAATGTTTGCTAATAAAACCAATTTCAAGAAACAAATGTTGATCCATAGTGACGTAAAGCGAGAATTTTGTAGTGCGCGCAGAGCAAGCTCTACTAAAATAAGGCACTAGAAGGGACTTCATGATCCATACCTATAGTTAATGCGGGCAAACTTCACTAACAAAGATAATTTGAAGATACATTTCGATTCATAGTGGTCTATAGCCACATTCATCAAGTATATATGGTTAAAGCTATAGGAGGAAATGTTACTAGGAGATACTTATGATGATCCATAGTGGTCTAAAGCCCCATTCCCCTGGTACATGTGGAGCAATCTTTACTGTGAAAGACTGTTTGAACAAAAACCTAGCGATCCATGGTGATCTTAAGCCAATTTCATGTAAAACGTACGGAGCACACTTTAACTCTAGGATGTTTTTTTGGAAAAACTCATGCTGATCCTTAGTGGCCTCAGGGCCTAATCAGGCAGAATTTGTCAAGCTACATTCTCAATGAAGGATTCATTGATGAGACACCTCCTAATTCATAGTGCCTTAACGCCTGAACTTAAATTCATGTAGTACATGCATAATCTACATTCATCAAAAATCGTTTCGCATATTGCCGACCATTGTTCATAGTGATCTCAAACCAATTGGTTTTCCTTGCGTACGTGTATATCGGCTGTGAATTACTCGCCTGTGTGAGTGTTGTTACAACACGGTGATCGTACACAGAACCAATAACTCCGAGACCTATACCAACAGGGAGGAGGAGGTGCAATATTTGGGATGGCATAATATATGGTCGTAGAATCCCTCTTGTGGTCATCCCAGGGCTTATGACGAGCATACGTTACACGGATACTGTCCTGGCACCTGAAGTTAACGGCTATGTTGACAATTACGGCCTTAATTTTACTTTCTTAGACGATAACGCTCGCCCCCACAGAGCTTGCATTTTGAATCCCTTTTTTCAGAAGAATGGTTTTCACAGAACGGAATGGCCTGCCTATGCTCCCGATCTCAAATGTGTAGAGCAGGGGTGTACACACCTTATTAAATAAGTCCGTCCTCACTTTACTCCATCGCAATACGCAAAAATTTTCTATGTGTGTACTTTAAAAATGATTATTGGACAGGGACTTGCGGGGAGAACATAACTACGGCTAGAAGACACGAGTTCTTCATGCAAAGTAAACTTTACTGAAGAATGATCTTTTACACACATCTTATATATTATTTCAGTAGTATGCATCCCTCCTGGGGTGCTCACACGTGATCGATCGTGAAAAATGAGCATTCAAATGAAAGAGAATATACATAACCGGTGACGCATTGCACTCTAATTTCATAAATATCTATAATATCTTTCAAAAATTAGGCTTAGAAGACTGTAAAAGTGTGCGATTTGGCCTTACTGTTGCTGCAGGATGATAAGCTGCATCATAGGTGTCCACTTTACATTTTGGCCGCTGTGACGCCTGTTTCATGTCATTTTAACATTCTGAGGTCTTTCCATTATCATTTTGCATGGATTTCAGAAACAGTAAATCAAAGGATTGTGTACTCAAATCGTATAATTTCATAAATTAGCAGTGAGGAATTGCATTCTAACTTCATAAATATCACTTTTTTAAGATGTGTGCGATTTGCAAATACTGATGCTCTAACAAGCTGCAATTATGAGTTGTCGTCTAAACCCATAAAACTATTAAACGTTAAGTACCCTAATCGTATAACCGGTGAGTGTTACGTCGTCTAAAACCTTAGAACTATTAAAAATTAAGTTAATTCTTTTACACGTTATCTTCTATCATTTCCCATGGTTTTCAGAATCAGTCGGCTAAATCATTGGATTGGGTACTCAAATCGTGTAACCGGCGAGTGTTACTGCTAAGCTTTCAATCTATGGACTCAGCACACACATGATTTAAGCTCATCCGTCTAAACAATGGATTTATTAAATTCCAGGTTTGTTAATATGCCGCGATACAGGTTTTTCTTCTGCATTCTAATTCCATAAATATCGATTTTTGAAAGAATTGTGCTGTTTGCTATGTGGTTTTCAGAATCAGTAAAGCAAGGTACAGGTTTTTCTTCTGCATTCTAATTCGATAAATTTCGATTTTTGTAAGAAGTGTGCTTTTGGCAAATACTGTTGCTGTATCATGATATAATATGAGTTGTCGTCTAAAACCTTAAAACTATCATCATCATATAGGCCTCATAAATAAGCAGCGACGAATTGCATTCTAATTTCATAAATACGCCTATCAATTTTTGAAGAAGTGTGCTATTGAATGTTAATTCCCTTACAGCTTTTCTTATATCATTTCGCATGGATTTCAGAAACAGTAAATCAATGGATTGAGTAGGCCCTACTCTAAATCATAAAACCGGCGAGTGTTACGGCGTTTAAAACCTTAGAGCTATAAAATATTAATTTTTAACACGTTTTTCTTCTATCTTCTATCATTTCCCATGGTTTTCAGGATTAGTATATCAATAGATTGGGTACTCAAATCGTATAATTTCATAAATATCGAATAACCGGTGTTATGATAATCCAAATTTCAGTGATAACCTTCTTAAGTTAGGGAACGTACTACTTGGAATTCTGACTGAAAGTTAATGTTTCGAATAACTGGAGAGTGTTACGCCTAAACTATCAATTAATGGACTCAGCACACAAATGGCATTAACAGTGACGAATTGCATTCTAATTTCATAAATATCAAAGAAGGAAACCAGCCACGCTGATCGTTCGACTTAGAAACAAGGAAGCCTCACTGTAAGCGGGGCGTGAGGAAGTTTTACAACGAGGGCTGTCCTGATAAGGGAGAAAGAGGATCCTCAGCCAACAAGATAAAGCACGAAATATTGACCAAGATGCTTTCTCTCGGAGTGCACTCAGAATCAACAAAAAGAATTTCTGCCCGATATGCCAGAGGCAATGCACTGTTGAGGACAGCACAATCGAATGCGACAGGTGCGGAGAAAAGACCCACGATAACTGTACTGGCCTCATTGGTCAGTAAGTCAAAGACCTTGAAGGAAATAACAAAAAACTGATATGGCTGTGTGAAATATGTAACCCTGAGGCACTGGACATGAGTAAATCCTGTAGGGTGGTATTAGCCGCCCTTGCCGAAAAGGATGAGGACCTAACACAATACATCAAAACCCGACTTCTGGAAATCATGGAAAATCAGATCAAGGAAGCAGTATACAATGCTCACAGAAATATACCAGCCGCAGCACGCTCTCATGCTGACGCTCCACTCAAGAAAGCGAAAGCACCCCTGTAGGTAACGTGCAAAGGAGTTTAGCGTTCAGTGTCTCACACTTGACTGGGACAGCTGCCCTGCAGGCAGTGTGTGATGGAGTTTAACGCTGTTCGTTGCACTTAGGAACAAGGGAGCCTCACTGTAAGCGGGGCGTGAAGAAGTTTTCCAACGAGGGCTGCCCTGATAAGGGAGAAAGAGGATCCTCAGCCAACTAGATAAAGCAGGAAGATGCTTGCATAAATATCGAATAACTGGTGAGTGTTATGATGATCCAATTTACAATGATTGCCATCTGAAGTTAGATAACATAGAGCTTGGAATTCTAACTGAAATGTAAATAGTGTTCTATAACCATTTGATTGAAATAAAAACATAACCACCTTTCTACTTAAGTCACTCATTATAAATCTATTGGGGAAATTATGACTTATGAACCTGCGAGATTTGTCGCATGGGTCCGCTAGTACTAATTTATTTGTAAGCAACGAAGAATGTTTTACCACCTGCATGTTATGCAAACTGAGAACAACTACGATCTTTTGCCACGAACCCTTCCTCCAATCACCGACTCTGAGGAACATAACAGGATATGTGTGGTGGAGGGCCATCAGGATGGCTTGCATCGGCGTTTTCTGATAAAGAAATACCACCACTAGAGCATGAGGTTAACTTAAACGTCTATCTAATGTTCATTGCAGCACGATTAAAGATCGTTGGTATCGATAAAGTTTTAAGATAAAGGAATAACGTGATTATTTTACGTCTGGAAAAGAAAATTATTGACATTTATAGCCAGAGAAATAAAGTATTGATTTTACATGATAAATGACTAAGAGCGGGATGAAATATGATAACGGATGGAATATAAGAAGAAACATCAAAATTCAATAAAAGGGCATGCCTTCATTTATTGCAAACTGTGTACAGGCAGAATATCAAAGCACCTTTGAAAATAAATAAATAAATAAATAAATAAATAAATAAATATGATTTCCTGAGAAATAAATATTTACATCTAGGCTAATATATATTGATTTCTCTCCAACATAATGTTTTAATATCGGGCCTTATCTTTAAATGGAGCGGATATCTGAACTGTGAGAGTGCTCTAGACTGAGTGATAATAGCCTGATTATATTCCATGAGTGGTATTACCTTTAAAGGGAGTCATCCTCTCACAGTTGGAGTAGTTACATAGGAGTTCGAAACGGAATGATAGTAGCTTTAAGACATTCTAGTGTGTCAATACCTCGAAGAAGAAAAATCTACTAACCGCCTGGCTCTGCAGGAGCACTAACCTGAATAATATTTAGTTAAAGACACTGTAGTGCTAAGAGGAACCACCTGCTCACCGCCTGCTTAAGTATCTATTTGCTCTTAAGACTAGAACGCCCGGAATTCCGAACCTTCCTATAATGCCCAACGGGAGTCATTTAGACTCCATGGTTGATTTAAAGCATTTTAATGTATATGAATGTGAATATTTGTTTCTTATGTTTTCTTCGATATTTTTGGGCCTTAAAAAATCATTGAAGACAATTTCGATAAAAAATTGGAAAAATAGCGTGAAAATTAAAAGAAATTTTAGAAATAATCAAACAATGAAAATCCATTTTATTGAAAATAAATTACATCAATAACATGTCCGTGATTTTTGGGTACGAATATTATTCATAAAGCATTTTTGCATAATATTGTTGCATCCCTAAGATCCCCTAGGGATCTTATAGGGCTGCACCCCCTAAACTACACTATCTGCCCCATATCACTGCACCCCTTCAGACCCTGTTTTCGATACTACACATACACCATCAAACCCTGGAGAGATCAGCCAAACACCATTATTATTACGACACAATGGCTCAGCACTGACAGCCAACACTATCCGGGTCAGCTATTCAGCGACATACCAGTCTACAAGGGCTAGGACTATAAAAGATTACACGCCACGATCACTAAAGTGTTGTTCCTGCCAAAGCCCTGACGGACGAAAACCTCAGCGGACACCTCTCTCAGGTGTATGTGTGTTCTCTCGAGTTTACCTCCTTACTCTTACATTCAGCCTCACTTACACATTGTTAAAGTCTTTATTTGATACTTGGAAGCCATAAGCACTGAAGGCTGAATAGCGAAGTCTTAGCACTTCACATACAATTAGTTATTAAACTCCTACATTGTATATGCCAGTGGCCCTACAGCTCACTTTATTTACACGCAAACCTCACACCCCCTCAATCCCGACCTTGTTGAGTCTAGTGCTATTTAATTGCATGTAAACAATCGGTAAACAGTTAGTCGTTAGACCTTTAGCTGAGCGCAACTCAGCAGTTTCGTTCCGCTCGGCGATCACGCATTTCCCGCATACTGTAGTGGTACGCTCGTATTCAGGCAAGCGGCCTAATCTCTCTGAACTAATTTAAGGCACCCCATCCCTGAGCTCACCAGACACTCTGAACACCTGGAAGCTTCCTCTCGAGTTATGCTTGATTCACGTTACCGATCCTTCCTCATCCCTATAGAGGAAATCCCCACAAACAACCCCTGACACTCCAACACGTTACCCAACCCCTAGTACACTGTTTCAGCCCCCAAAGGCAAAACAAGATTGGTGGAGGCGACTGGGTACCGCATTATTCAGGAGCAACAAACAACGTAACTCCGCGCTTCGATCTCGATACACCCTCTTGCAAAGCCGAGCAGCCCCAAAGTCACGGAAAAATATTCTTGGGTGGACAATAGGGACAATTTAGGAAAATTTTTCCCGAGTAACAAGCGTATGGAAAAGGTCAGTCGTACAGTTAGGGACGTAGCACATACACTCTCCGCTAGTACCCGCCCGCTACGCCCTAAAATCAGAGTGAAAACCCCCGACCGAATCAACGAACATAACGCGGGTCGACTAATCGCCGAACTCGAAGCTGCGGCTCTAGAACTCAGGTTAGGATACCCCGACGCAATAGTACTCGCACCTCCCCTCACAAGTGCACTGGCACAAAGCGAGACCGGTCGACACTCATCCTCAGATAGCAATATTAGCAAGGATATAAGCCCTGTACTACCTCATAGCGTATTGCAGCAAATAATAGACACGCAGAAGGCGTACAATAGCTTACACGTACTCATACAGCAATTAGAAGCGACTACACGGGACACAGCTTATAGAACACTAATTACAGATATTAAAACCATAGCTGAATCGCTAGAGCAGAATATTAATAAAACACTTAGCACCACACAAACGGCGCAAATCGAGGTCAATTTATCCCTAGATAATATTGAGGCAACCGAGGCATTTGACACACAACACGTATTACTATCCACACGAATCGAACCCGGTACTTCTCAGGACAGCCATACATACGCCACACGATCGGAAACCAACGCTCTCTCACGCAATCACGAAGGCTCAAACACTTCATGACACGACAATAGTCGAGGTAGCGCAAACTCTCACGACTCCTTAAACAGCCACGAGCAAACATACGAACAGGACATGGCTATGCAAGCAAAATACCCTATGATCCACCCCACAAAGTATTCAGGGGACAGCCAAGACCCCGAAGAGTACCTCCAGATGTTCAATAGGACAGCCAAAATAAACGGGTGGTCGAATGATTACAAGAGACGCCTCTCCCCTGCATACCTCTCGGAATCTGCTCTAACATGGTTTGAGTTCCACGAGGCCGACTTAAATAACCCTACATGGAGGGAACTCTGCATCTTATTAACACACGAATTCAAGCTCACTCCAGACGAGGAGGACCTATACGATAGGATCAGGGAACGAACCCAGGGACCCACAGAAAATGCACAGGCATACATCAATGCCAAGCTCTTGATGTGCGGCAGATATGACAGGGCAATGCCAGACAAGCAGAACATTCACCTAATCATGCAAGGCCTTAAACCATCATTGGTGGATAAATTATGCACCATAGGAAATTACACAATACAACACCTGCAGCAAAATATCAAAGTAATAGAGACAGGAAATAAAATCACGGGGAAGGCGATCGATCACCACCTCAGGACGGACAATAATGACTTGCATCAACAGATACAGGACCTTAAACAACAGATGCAATGCAAATCACTCCAATCCATACACAGACACAAGGAAGATTACGGAGGGATGATCAAGGTGACATGTGGCGGCCACCGTATAGTGATAGGCAGAGAAGTTAGAGGGTAAATTACATTCGCAAGCAACAAAGACATACCAACCCTCCATGGGGGAACTACCCCCCCCCCCATACACAAGCGTACTATCCTTTACAGTACAGAGAAGATACCCCCGCCGGGGTAGTCCACCCCCAATTAGCCAGGCACACAGCCCCCCACAATATAGAGAAGACACCCCCGTCGGGACATCCCTCCCCCAGCCAGGCAGACACACGATTCCCCGCGATACAGACGAAACGACCCCAACCGTGGCAACCCACCCCCATGTGGACAAACATATATCCCCCACATCGCAGGCAATATAGCCAGAACAGCCCTCGCTATGACAGAGCAACTCCTCAGCACCAACATAATGCCCCTATGCGATATAGGCAGGAAACGGAACGATACCCACATCCGGATAACCACACACAGGGGTCCAAACAGTATGCGCCCCAACACGGTAGAAGGGTATTACATCCTACACCAACATACCACCCCCAGGCAGAAAATCGGCGAAATTATGCGCCAACGGGACAAACAAGGAACACGGAATGACGGGAAAATAGTCATAAAAAAAACTACTAGCAGGGGAGGGGCAGCCGACAATAAAATCAGTTGAAGATCCTCCCCCGCAGAAATCCAAACAAAAGGATACACTCCAAAGAAAGCCTCCCCTTATTCAAACACAAGAGAACACGCGGCAAGGAGATCCTCCCCCGCAGAAATCCATACAGAAGAACACAGTCAAACCAAAACCTCCCCTTCCTCAAACACACGAAGACACACGTCAAGAAAAACTCCTCCGATCTGACTTACAACAGCATGCGGTCCAAAGGGACAGAAAGTGTTTGTTCAGAGCAGTCAGTTTCCTAACACACAATAAGGAGGACGAACAAAGGGCACTGCGATTGCAGACAGCCATGTACATTATGTCCCATAGGGACGAGTATATGTACTTCGTCGCGGATGGGAATGACAAACTCTTCCCTAATAAATACGCATAAGGGGAATATATGTATACAGACGGGGTACACGTGGGAGCGACCGAAGTCACCGCACTGGGGAAGGTGACTAAACACAACGTACATGTGTATACAGTAGACAACATGGGCCCCACACTATCCACACAGGTTTCCATAAAGAGATACACTTATTATTTACGAGGAGTCCCAATGCGGCTCATTATAGCCCTCTCACACCCATAACAGAATACAAAATCAAACTCACCTCCCCCCCCCCCAGAATGACAGAGCAACCATTGCTTATAAGCAAGAAGCGGGAATCGAACGCATACCCACCAGGAACGGTGAAATAACTCCCACATCAATGCAACGAGTCGGAGTCGAACCCATGCTCTCCCAACCCGCGAGTACAATCGCGGCGTCCACACAACTAACAGGGGGCAAACTGGTACCTTGCCAAAACACTAAAACGGTTACTACAGTAACACAGGGGAAAGGAGACAAACCCATGCCCTCAAGAAACACTAAGGCAGGCACTACACTGGTACAACATGCAAAACTCGAACCAACATCCCACCGGAACAAGAACACGGATTCTACAGCGACACATGGGACAAAATGCGAACACATGCCCTCCAGGAACAGAAAAATGATTGCTGCGCGGACACAGAAACAAGAATTTGAACTCGCACCTGCCCGGAACAATAAAATCACTAGGACTTTAAAGCGGAGGCTAGGATTCGAACCCACACAATGTCGAAACAATAAGGTATGCATTTTCATCAGGGCGAAAAGTGAAAAGAAGGTACAGTGAAGTTCAGGTAGACATTTCGCAAATCGCAGCAGAAGCACGAATCATGGAAGTGCCTGACATAGCCAAAAGTGCCAAACGCAGTGAGCAACAAACAGCCAAGCGACGAGTCAGCGAAACCGCTACGAAGGAAGCACATACTGCAATAAGTCCCAGTGTAAACATTGACACACACACTCTAGAGGACATTGAATCAACAACAACAAAAACCACTACAAACACTCTCAACAACACATACGTTATACAAGCGGGCAATACCCTCTCGCCATTAACAATTAACACTAACATTAACAAACATAAGGTACAAATGTTAAACGACACGGGTGCTGAAATCAGCTGCGTAAGAAGTAAATAGAATACTGATGGGGAAATACACAGGGTAGACAATAACATTCGGCTCATAGTGGTCAAGTCACAAATCCTTAGAAACATAGGTATAGCATACATAGAGATTCAGATGGACGAATTCAAAGTGATCCACCTCATGTTCATCATAGAGAAATTATCAGTTCCCGCCATAGCAGGAATCGACTTCCTCACAAAATACGAGGAAAACATAAGCTTCGCAAACAATGAGATACATTTCATGAACGGCCATCATATAACCACACTTCAACTAGTGTACACTAAGAACATATACGATACCCAAACACAGTACGACACGCGTAGCACCAGGGCTCCCCATTGGCCACAATATACTCACAAAACATCACAGACGCCAAAAGCATGCCAGGCAAACATACATCTACACAAAATATGACACCAGAGCAGAATAAGAGGCTCGCAGACCTATTAGAAAGATATATTCGCAAATTCTCTAGCAGATTTAGAAGTCACGGACTTAATAGAGTACCATGTGGACCTAACTAGCGACACCCCAGTCCACCAGCCCCCATATAGAGTCATCAGGAAGGAAAGACAGGCCAGAGACAGCCAAATACAAGAGATACTCGACCCTAAAATTATCATGCCTGTGGTATCCAACTATAGTGCCCCAGTGATACTAAGAAGAAGGATGGGTCACACTGATTTTGTACCTATTATCGTCGGCTCAACAGGCTGATTAAAAGCGATAATTACCCGCTCCCGCGCACAGACACCTATCTGGATACACTTAGCCGCGCTAAATACTTTAGTTCTCTAGATTGTTTCAGTGGGTTTTATACTATACCAATCTACAAACCCGATAGACACAAACTGGCATTCGTTACCGAAAACGGTCTGTACGAATATTCCGTGTTGCCGATGGGCCTTAAGAATGCTAGCCAGACGTTTCAAAAACTGGTAGATAAAGCATTCGCAGGGCTTAACTGAAAATCAGTGCTTACGTACATCGATGACATCACAATATACTCACAAACATTCGGGGAACATATAACACACTTAGAGGAGGCTTTTAATAGAATTCGACAAGCGAAGTTAAAATTGAAACCGTCCAAATGCCAATTCGCACAACAGAAAATACATATTCTAGGTCATATTGTAAGCCAGAATGGCATTATCTCTGACCCATTAAAAATTTCCGCCATAACCGATATTGAGATGCCAGAAATCACTAAGCAACTAAGGAGCTTCCTGGGCCTCACAAGTTATTATCGCAAATATATATATACCGATATGCGCACATTGCCAACCCCTTCACAGAGTTATCACATGAGAAAACGCCGTTCATTATCACAGAAAGGAACAGAGGCTTTTGAGACCCTTAAACACTTACTAACTACACCCCCACTACTCCACCACTTCAGGTATGATAGGCCCACATTTATACATGTTGAGGCCAGCCAATACGGAATTGTAGCAGCCTTATTACAGGAGGATACCGAGGGACACAAGCGGCCAGTCGCTTACGCAAGCAGAAAGCTAACAGACGTTGAGAGTAGGTACTAGGCCACCGAGCGGGAAATGCTCGCATTTTCCTGGGCCATAAACTATTTCCGGACTTATTTATATGGCATCCACTTTACTGTAGTAACAGACCATGGGACAAATTAAAAAATCCCAACTCGCGGCTTAACTGATTTATTTTCAGGCTATACGACTATACCTTCGATGTAAAACAAAAGAAAGGTATTACCCATCTCGACGCGGACGGGCTATCGAGGTTACCAGTACTCGAACCGCCAGACGTGAATATTGACCATGATTGGGACACAATGCCTACATACACAATTAAACAGGTAGATATGAAGCAGGAGCAAATAGATGACCGTCATCTAGGGCAGATAAGGATAGCATTGGGGAATTTAGACAAGGTGGATAGCAAAACCGCACGGTTATCCAGGCGATTCTTTATAGACAGCACAGGAGTGCTAAGGTGCAAACCGACAGCTACACATGACACTGCACCGGTAGCGTTTCCAAAAACACTCAAAACGCACATCATAACAGAGCACCATAATTCACCCCTTGCAGGCGCACACTTAGGCACACATAAAACATATCACAGGGTCAGGGCAACATACTATTTGGAAAACATGAAAAAATACATAGATGAGTTTATAAAAACATGTCACACTTGCCAACGGTATAAAAATAGGCCCGGTAACCCACACGGACTGCTAAACCTCATACCGGTGGGAGAGCTGTTCCATAGGGTCGGAATTGACATTAAGGGCCCGATTACCGCATCCGAGAGGGGTAATAAATACATACTCGTAGCCACGGAGTATCTCACGTGAGTAGGTAATATCAGCCGAAGCTGGCGCAGGGGCTAATGGGCAAGATGGCCGCCGCGCGCAATCACTCTATGTTATTCTTATGGAGGGGTCATTCAGAGCTGGCGCAGTGGCTAATGGGCAAAATGGCCGCCACGCCCTGAGACCGTGAATGACGTCACAGAGAGAGGTCGGCCGTGTAGTTGCTAAATGGAATATGTATTATTAATATTATTATTATTATTATTGTTATTAGGTAATTATTAATTGATCATGTGCAATCCAGACCAGCCTTATATTGTCCACTTTTGATGTAGTTGCTAGCATTTTAGCTGTTTCCCTAGAGGTGTGGGTTTCATTCCCGCCTCAACCAAGAAATTTTATTCTGGGCTGAGAGCTGGAATGGGGACAACTCAGCCTCATGAGGTGAAAGTAAGAAAACGTGGGGGTTTCATTCATACCTCAGCCATTCAGCCTAATCCAACTTTACCTAACCTACCCTAACCTACTCTAACCTAACTTAACCTAACCTAACTTCGCCTAACCTAACCTAACCTAACAAACATGATTTAACCTAACCTAACCTAACCTAACCGAGCCTAACTTCAAAGTGAGAGCAAATATGAGAGCAAATGTGAGAGCACAAATAATAAACTTAGTTATAACCTAACCTAATCTAACCTACCGACAGCAGTGGCTATGTTCGCTAAAAGCGCAGCGTTAGGTCGTGGGGCCAAGCTCTCTGCTGACTCGGTAGACGCGTGGGTTCGAGCCCCACCGTCGGCCGTCCTTGAAATGGTTTTCCGTGGTTTCCCATTTTCAACACCAGGCAAATGCTGGGACGGTACCTTCTGACAGGCCACGGCCGATTCCTTCCACATCCTTGCCCAGTTTCATTCATCTCTCATCCTGACGCGCAGGTCGCCCACGGGCGTCGACTAGAAAGACCTGCACTCGGCCTCTCAAGAGGTCACACGAAAAAAAAATCTAACCTAACCTAACCTAACCCACAGAAACCTCATATAAAGATATTAGATTTTACATTTTAACATTTTAGATTTTTGATTTTTTCATTTTACATTATTTAGATTTTACATTTTTGATTTTTCTGTATTTTAAATTTTAGTTTTTTTTTAGATTTTAAATTTAAGATTTTTTTGTTTTTAGATTTTACATTTTACATTTTCCGAAAAGAGTAAACAACAAGGTCACATACCTAACCTCACCAAACCTAACTTTACCAAACCTAACTTAAGCTAATCCAAAGGCTAATGCACATACACAAAGTATATAAGGACACAAGCAACTATCCTTATGCTAGTCTTATAGGCTACTGTACAACATGATCACTACTCTAACCGTTTTTTTTGTCATTTTGTTGTTTACACATTTGTCAATTTTCCAATTTTCCATTTTCAGTTTTTTTAATGTCAGTTTTAAGTTTTTCAATTTCATAACATGGAAACATGGATTTTGCATTTTGTTGTTTACACATTTACCAATTCACAAAATCCCATTTACAGTTTTTAAAATGCCAGTTTAAAGTTTTTCAATTTCATGATATAGAAACATGGATTTTCCAATTTGTTGTTTACACATTTGTCAATTTACTAAATTCCCATTTACAGTTTTTAAAATTTCAGTTTAATGTTTTTTCTATTTTGTAAATATGGAAAAATGGATTTTCCAATTTGTGTTTTACATGTTCATTTTGCATTAGGAGTAGAGAGAGGTGGGTAGTAATTAAAAAATGTACAAGCAGTGTCCATACAATATTTTTTATTTTAAATACATGTACACTATTTACACATAATACATTTTATATATATTCTTTTTTGTTATAAATTGTACAGTTGTTTTTATTTTGCTTTCTATTTTATTTATTTTTTGATTATGAATACTAGTTTTTTTAATTTTTGTAGTGCTATTGTTTTATTTCCTAAATTGTTTTGTTTTATGTATATGCAAGTTGCAGGCAGAAGATTTTGATATTCATAACTTAACACTTTAAGCATAGTCAATGATTGAGTAATGACCATAGGCATGTGTACCTATACCATCAGCATCAAACACTCTTTTATCATCACCAGGACACAAAGCAATTTTGTTTAGTCTTATAGATGATATGTTATGTTGTTTAGAAGCGATAATGTTCATGGGTATTCTTTTTACATTGTTGTTCATGACACAATCCTTATAATCTTGAAAGCTTATACAATTTTTGACAACACCTCTGTTATTACCTTTAATCTTTTTGATTTCTTTACCATTTATGTCTAAAGCGTACATTTTAGCTCTAAGTCCAACAAATGCTTTTATAATTTGTCCACAAGCCTCGTCTTTAAATTTCCCCAACGTTTTCTTGTTTGATGTAGAGTAACATATGTGATTAGTAGGATAATCTGATGTGTCCAGGTGTTCTAGGAAATCCAACTTGTCTTGATATACATCTTGGGTGTTAACCAAATAAATGAACGAGTCGGTATTCATATACATGAGTTTAAGATTGTTCATTCCATAATAGGGTAGCAGGACATCATAGTGGTGGGAATACATGAGAGTTTTTGAAATATCCAGTATACACATTCCAATATATATAGGCTTATTGAATACAATGTTACGTTTAGCCATGTGGAAAGCAGCTAGGTTAGGACCATAAATGGTTCTGTCAATAAATGTCGGCTTTGCTATTAGCTTTTCTGCCTTTTTGCTGTCAGTCACAAGACGAATGTCTATTCTTTTACGGATATTTTCCATTGTTTTTCCAATAATGGCAATGTTGAATAAGTTGTACAGATTTTTCTCAAAATCATTTTTGGCTTGTTTTCTAAGGTTGTTATTAAAATCAACGTAGGCCTTTAACCAAGGTCTTTGCTTAAACTTTAACACACGATGAATTTTTATCAATTTTATTCCATGATCTAAAGCCTGTTTTAATGCCATGTAGTGAACAACATATCGCCTTCAATTTCCAAGATGAGGAATTAGTTTTTTCAGAGACGAATCCCTGGTTGTGTACACTCTGGTAGGAAAGGTAAATCGTTGTGTAGATCATGAAGGTCAGATGGGTAATCAACATCAACGTCTAGAATGTATCCCACAGGATCGTCTTTCTTCAGTTTTTCTAGATCAACGGTATCTGGAGAAACCCACTGAAATCCGCCATAAGGAAGAGAGTGACACATAGCCCACCCGTATTGGTTGTTGGCATCATCATAGGTAATAAACTGCGATGGTTTCTCAGAATCATAGGTTTCCATGTATTTATTGTTATTTTCAGCATACCGATGAGACACCTGGCATATGCCTCCACGTATTCCAGACTCGATTAAAAGAATCTGATCGTAATCCTGTAGCAATTCCAGTTCAATGCCTGTGTAAAGGAGCATTGCCTCGAAACTTAAACCAGGCGAAGTGAAAAAGTGTGCAGCATCCACTCGGTGTGTTTCTAGTGTTTTGTTTCTAAACGTTTCAAAGCTGTCTGCAAGAAGGAGTACATCTGAAGTTAGGTAGAGGTCACTATATTCCCCTAGAGTTTTAATGTTGAACTGATTCCACACATTTTTGGCATGTTCATAGTCTTCTTGACTACCATCTTCTTGACTTAATTTGTTAAAGAATACCTCTTTTGGAGTTAAACACGTTTCACTTAACTTTTCCCATGAGTCAATGTAGTCATAACAAAATACCCTTTTACGAGTCATGAGCATTGCATTTTCTTTTCCAAAGTACTTGTCTGTTTCAGGGTAAGTTAAGTTGGAAACTAAGTTTTCCAAACTACTTGGCATTACCCGAAACGTGTCCACAAATCGAAGCTTAACATTTCCAACATATTTGGTGAAAGAGAGGTACTTTTCTTTGGAGTTAGGGATAACGTCAACTCTTTCAGTAGTACACCCCAATTGCTATACAATGAAATTTGCGTCGTAGCCACTCATATTATGTAGAAATACAGGAACGGGGTTACGTGTTTTACACCTCAAATTACAGTTATTGTGAGCACTTCCACGGTATTCCCCTGTAATATGACAATGGTCTCGAACTTTCCAGTCCTCTTTGGTAAATGGTTTATGACACAAATAACAGGTTTCAGAAGATTGGAACTCTGCTTCTTGATGCTCAGTTAAAGCTTTTGGAATATTTAAGCTGTAAAGACGATCAATTTCATTAGCTATTGAGATCAAACAGTCCATAAACTTTTCTGCAGCGTCAGGTCCACGATAAATAATAGGTTGGCTCGGAAGGTTTGTCTTTATGTGTTCCACAGCTGGTGAGGGTTTAATATATATACCAAAGCTCATAGGAACATGACTCTGGTATGGCACTGTATAACTTGCCTCAGGATTAGGTAGACATGTTTGATAGGGTAACAGTATACTTTCAAAATCTGCATAGATAACGTAAGGTATTCTAAGCATTTTTTCCACATTTACGAATTTCACAATTGGGTTTTTAATAGGCATTTCAACCCTAGCAATGTTATGCTGGACACACAAAGCTCTATGTTCTTTTAATTTTTCCATTCCTTGTTGCCCATATTGATTATCAAAGTGAGTAAAACACCGTTTACACGTATATATCTTATGTCCATGGCGGGTAATCTGATGTCCTACTAGTTTATCAAAATCTTTGTTAAAGACGTAGTGGTTCTGGCCGGATGAAGAACTTAGCAGAAAGAGGTCACGATGGTCTTGTAACTCTTGATCCACAACCTTTAGAGGAAACAGTTTGTTGTCTTCTTCCAGTCCAAATACATTGATGGATATGTCATTGGCTTTCTCGAATTTGGGAATGTCAGCTAGTAATGTAGGAAATGATATTACTGAAAAATCATACTTGTTTTCCAGATCCTTGTATTTACTAATGCGTTAATCATCCTTTTTAACCAGTTTTGCTAAAATGGCATACATAAAACACTTTTAATCTTTCACATTTTCAGGATTAATGCAGGCTTTTCTTGCTTGTATAGCTGCTGGTAATGGAATATATGTGCTACCACGCATGGGATTGTACTTATTTATTTTCAATCGCACTCCTTCCACTGCTAACAAAGCCCAATCACTGCCTTTTATCCCAGATTCTTCCATTCCCGTAGTTAACTTGGTAAATTGTGTTTCCAAGAAACTACCTAAGACTGTTTCCAAAAATAGGGCCTGATTTCGTGTTTGAAAAGCACGATCTGTAATTTCATTCGTAGATGTATGAATGAATCTACATTCAGCCACAAGATTAACTTTTATCGACTCGTGCATTGCTAGTTCTTTTTGCATAGCTTTTATTATTTGCTGTTTGGACTCTTTAAGGTATGAATTTAAGTCCTTGCACGTATCGCAACGAATGAAATAGGATTTAAGACGACCTTCAAAAGATGTCTCATATTCAATAAGTCCATTTTTTGTCAGGGACCAATGACAGTAGGTAATGTTTTGTAGGCTCTGCTTTTTGTCTTTTAGCTGCCGACACAACATTACAACATTCTTCATGACGACGTCCATTGTACACATTGTTGAATGTACTACCACAGGTCTTGCACTCATGAAATTCACTACCGATACTTCATGTCGCTTCCTATGATAGTCTCGAAGAAAAGTCTTTCCACACTCTTTACACATATAGCTATGAATGGGTTCTTCCATTATGGATGTTGATTTCTGCAAACAGCTGCTTACTGCGTATCACAGGGCTAGAAGTTGGTCGGTGAGACGGTCTTTCACGATGTGAACACCATGAGAAGTAGTAGTCAACTGGTGATATTCTTGTTAAGGGTCCTCTAATATACCCCTAGTCTAGACCAACAGCTCTTTACAGCGTATGACAAGGCTGTAGACTGGACAGTGAGACGGTCTTTCACGATGTGAACACTGTAACAAGTAGTAGTCAACTGATTATATACTTGCTAAGGGTTCTCTAATATACAATAGTCAAGACCAACAGCTACTTACTGTGTAGTACAAGGCTGTACAATAGTTGTTTTGTCAATCTTTCACGATGTGGTCACTGTGAGTGGTGGTAGTCAACTGATGATATTCTTGCTAAGGGTCCTCTAATATACCCCTAGTTAAGGGTAACAGCTGCTCACTGCTCATGACAAAGCTAAAGACTGGTTGTTTCAACGGTCTTTCACAATGTTAACACTGCGACAGGTAGTAGTCAACTGAACATATTCTTACACCATACTCAAGGTTATCAGGTACTTACTGCATATCAAAAGGCTGTACACTCATGTGTTAGACAGTCTTTTTTTTTTTGCTAAAGGCCCTCTATATTCCCTACACAAGGCTATACATATTAGTTCTAAACACTTAGTGGTTAATTGTATAATAAATTTTATGTTCGACCCTCACTATTATGTGTCAGAAAACGGTGTCATAATGATGGTCATTATAACACTTATTTTCATTATGATACAGTTTCTCCAGCCAATCAGAGCTCGTTCATTGACCAATTAGGTAACGATACCTTCGCGCATGCGCTCAAAATCCAACATGTCGGACATAAACACAACATCGAACTATAATAAATTATCGACATGGAATACGCACCGTCCATATGTTCGCGTAAATAAACTGGCGAATATGAAACAAGAAATAGCACTGTACCTTAAAATCACCAACGCTAATTTCTACACAGCGCATTCAAACGACTCCGGTGACAATATTACTGAGGGACGGCAGATGTAAACATATGGCTTGCATATGTCATTGCAAGGACACAGAGCGCATGCGTCAAAGATCTTGAAAGACAGAGAGATGTCTCGCGCTCGCTCTCCGATAACAAAATTCTTGTGGCTGACTCTCAACAGATATTTATGAATATTTATGTTAAAACATATAATAAAATTATAATTATCGTCGAACATAAACAGTCGTATGCAACTCGCCTATAATGGTAATTAAGACACTCGTATGGAAATTATAAAACTCGCATACGCTCGTTTTATAAAAAATACTCGTGTCTTAATTATAGCCATTATAGTCTCGTTGCATAATGTACTATAAATACACAGCATATACGAGCACGTTTTCACTCGGTAAAACTTTACCAAATAGTCAAATGCAACACGCAAAGTATGTTGCCGCTATCTAGCAGTGACTATGAGAACTACTTGAACGACCAGCATTCTACCTAGCGCTCCATTTCAACACTCGCTCACTGAACGACCAGCATGCTATCTAGCGGTCGATAGCAATACTCCTCAACTACCAGCCTGCTATCTATCGGTCAATATGACAACTCACTCAACTACCAACATGCTACATGGCTTTTTTGGTCAGTTTTTTGTTGGCTTGTTTGGTCAGTTTTTGTTGGCTTTTTTGTTTGCCTTTGTTGGCATTTGTTGGCTTTTGTTGGCTTTTTTATTAGCTCTTTCATATTTGCTCTTGCTTGTGGGGGGCTTATTATTTGGTCTTGGAAGGTATGTCAGTCCTTTTTTATGGCTGCAAAATGCTTACAGCCATGTTTGTAAGCAGCAACAAAAACAACAACACACAAAATTCCAAAAAAAAATCCAAAGTACTCTAAGTTTTATCAATGACTCTCAACTCTTACACTTACCTCTATCCCATGCCTAGTCAAAAAAATAGTGTCTTTTTTCAAATTTTTCAATAAATATTTGGAAAGTAGGCTATGTCATTGAACAAAAAATCCTGAAAAGACATATGATAACTCCAACACCTACCTCTATACCACTCTCAGTCCAAAAATAGTGTATTTTTCAAATTTTCCAAAACATATTTCCGAAATGGGTTATATTTCCAAAATTAAAAAGTTTACAAAAACGTTTGTTTGACATAAACGAATGGCCTTTGTCCCCTCTACCATCGTACCAAGTCCCAGGTCTCTAGGACAACAAACATAAAAATTTGAAAATGGGCTTATATTTCCAAAATTAGGAATTTTACAAAAACGTTTGTCTGACGTAAATCAGTGGTCTTTACACCCTCTAACTGTAAACCAAGTCTCAGGTCTCTAGAACAACAAATATAAAATTTTGATAATAGGCTATATTTCCAAAATTAGAAATTTTACAAAAACGTTTGTCGGACGTAAATCAATGGTCTTTACCCCCTCTATACCCATACCAAGTCTCAGGTCTCCAGGTCAACAAAAATAAAATTTAAAAAATGGGCAATATTTCCAAAATTAGGATTTCTACAAAAAAGTTTGTTTCACATAAATTAATGGTCTTTACCCCCTCTATCCCCGTACCAAGTCTCAGGTCTCTAGGACAAAAGAAAATGAATTTTGAAAAAATGGTCACTATTCTAGAAACTAGGAATTTTACAAAAAAGTTTGTTTGACATAAATGAAAGGTCCCTATCCCGTATACCTGCAAACCAAGTCGCAGGTCTGTAGGACAAAAATGAAAAAAGTTCAACTGGGAAAGTAGGCGATTTTTCATAAAACCAAACATTCTAAAAAGTGTTCTATGGGCATAAAAGAATGGTCCCTATGTCCTTTAATTTTTATAATAAAACTTTTTTATTTTTTCAGTTTTTTTTGAAAAAAGTCCAATTTTGAAAATCCTATATTTTGGAAATTAGGAAGTTTACAAAAAAGTTTGTTTGACGTAAATGACTGCCCCTGACCACATCTACCACCAAAATAAATTTCAAGTTGCTAGGACAAAAAATAACAGTAGTGGAGTAAGGCGGTCTGCCCCAACCCGCGCCTCTCCCTCTGACGTCACATTTCGGGGCGGGGCCAGAAACCGCCTTGCTCCACTACTGTTATTTTTTGTCCTAGCGACTTGCAATTTATTTTGCTGGTAGATGGGGTCAGGGGCAGTCATTTACGTCAAACAAACTTTTTTGTAAACTTCCTAGTTTCCAAAATATAGGATTTTCAAAATTGAACTTTTTTCAAAAAAACTCAAAAAATAGAAAAGTTTTATTATAAAAATTAAAGGACATAGAGACCATTCTTTTATGCCCATAGAACACTTTTTAGAATGTTTGGTTTTATGAAAAATCGCCTACTTTCCCAGTTGAACTTTTTTCATTTTTGTCCTACAGACCTGCGACTTGGTTTGCAGGTATAAGGGATAGGGACCTTTCATTTATGTCAAACAAACTTTTTTTAAAAATTCCTAGTTTCTAAAATAGTGACCATTTTTTCAAAATTCATTTTCTTTTGTCCTAGAGACCTGAGACTTGGTACGGGGATAGAGGGGGTAAAGACCATTAATTTATGTGAAACAAACTTTTTTGTAGAAATCCTAATTTTGGAAATATTGCCCATTTTAAAAATTTTATTTTTGTTGACCTGGAGACCTGAGACTTGGTATGGGTATAGAGGGGGTAAAGACCATTGATTTACGTCAGACAAACGTTTTTGTAAAATTTCTAATTTTGGAAATATAGCCTATTATCAAAATTTTATTTTTGTTGTTCTAGAGACCTGAGACTTGGTTTACAGGTAGAGGGTGTAAAGACCATTGATTTACGTCAGACAAACGTTTTTGTAAAATTCCTAATTTTGGAAATATAAGCCCATTTTCAAATTTTTATGTTTGTTGTCCTAGAGACCTGGGACTTGGTACGATGGTAGAGGGGACAAAGGCCATTCGTTTATGTCAAACAAACGTTTTTGTAAACTTTTTAATTTTGGAAATAAAACCCATTTCGGAAAAATGTTTTGGAAAATTTGAAAAATACACTATTTTTGGACTGAGAGTGGTATAGAGGTAGGTGTTGGAGTTAACATATGTCTTTTCAGGATTTTTTTGTTCAATGACATAGCCTACTTTCCAAATATTTATTGAAAAATTTTAAAAAATACACTATTTTTTTGACTAGGCATGGGATAGAGGTAAGTGTAAGAGTTGAGAGTCATTGATAAATCCTAGAGTACTTTGGATAATTTTTTTTGGAATTTTGTGTGTTGTTGTTGTTGTTGCTGCTTACAAACATGGCTGTAAGCATTTTGCAGCCATAAAAAAGGACTGACATACTTTCCAAGACCAAATAATAAGCCCCCCACAAGCAAGAGCAAATATGAAAGAGCTAATAAAAAAGCCAACAAAAGCCAACAAATGCCAACAAAGGCAAACAAAAAAGCCAACAAAAACTGACCAAACAAGCCAACAAAAAACTGACCAAAAAAGCCATGTAGCATGTTGGTAGGTGAGTGAGTTGTCATATTGACCGATAGATAGCAGGCTGGTAGTTGAGGAGTATTGCTATCGACCGCTAGATAGCATGCTGGTCATTCAGTGAGCGAGTGATGAAATGGAGCGCTAGGTAGAATGCTGGTCGTTCAAGTATTTCTCATAGTCACTGCTAGATAGCGGCAACATATTTTGCGTGTTGCATTTGACTATTTGGTAAAGTTTTACCGAGTGAAAACGTGCTCGTATATGCTGTGTATTTAAATTTATTATACAATTAACCACTAAGTGTTTAGAACTAACATGTATAGCCTTGTGTAGGGAATATAGAGGGCCTTCAGCAAAAAAAAAAAAAAAGACTGTCTAACACATGAGTGTACAGCCTTTTGATATGCAGTAAGTACCTGATAACCTTGAGTATGGTGTAAGAATATGTTCAGTTGACTACTACCTGTCGCAGTGTTTACATTGTGAAAGACCGTTGAAACAACCAGTCTTTAGCTTTGTCATAAGCAGTGAGCAGCTGTTACCCTTAACTAGGGGTATATTAGAGGACCCTTAGCAAGAATATCATCAGTTGACTACCACCACTCACAGTGACCACATCGTGAAAGATTGACAAAACAACTATTGTACAGCCTTGTACTACACTGTAAGTAGCTGTTGGTCTTGACTATTGTATATTAGAGAACCCTTAGCAAGTATATAATCAGTTGACTACTACTTGTTACAGTGTTCACATCGTGAAAGACCGTCTCACTGTCCAGTCTACAGCCTTGTCATACGCTGTAAAGAGCTGTTGGTCTAGACTAGGGGTATATTAGAGGACCCTTAACAAGAATATCACCAGTTGACTACTACCTCTCATGGTGTTCACATCTTGAAAGACCGTCTCACCGACCAAATTCTAGCCCTGTGATACGCAATAAGCAGCTGTTTGCAGAAATCAACATCAATAATGGAAGAACCCATTCCTAGCTATATGTGTAAAGAGTGTGGAAAGACTTTTCTTCGAGACTATCATAGGAAGCGATATGAAGTATCGTGTAGTGAATTTCATGAGTGCAAGACCTGTGGTAGTACATTCAACAATGTGTACAATGGACGTCGTCATGAAGAATGTTGTAATGTTGTGTCGGCAGCTAAAAGACAAAAAGCAGAGCCTACAAAACATTACCTACTGTCATTGGTCCCTGACAAAAATGGACTTATTGAATATGAAACATCTTTTGAAGGTCGTCTTAAATCCTATTTCATTCGTTGCGATACGTGCAAGGATTTAAATTCATACCTTAAAGAGTCCAAACAGCAAATAATAAAAGCTATGCAGAAAGAACTAGCAATGCACAAGTCGATAAAAGTTAATCTTGTGGCTGAATGTAGATTCATTCATACATCTACGAATGAAATTACAGATCGTGCTTTTCAAACACGAAATCAGGCCCTATTTTTGGAAACAGACTTAAGTAGTTTCTTGGAAACACAATTTACCAAGTTAACTACGGAAATGGAAGAATCTGAGCTAAAAGGCAGTAATTGGGCTTTGTTAGCAGTGGAAGGAGTGAGATTGAAAATAAATAAGTACAATCCCTTGCGTGGTAGCACATATATTCCATTACCAGCAGCTATACAAGCAAGAAAAGCCTGCATTAATCCTGAAAATGTGACAGATGAAAAGTGTTTTATGTACGCCATTTTAGCAAAACTGGTTAAAAAGGATGCTCAACGCATTAGTAAATACAAGGATCTGGAAAACAAGTATGATTTTTCAGTAATATCATTTCCTACATTACTAGCTGACATTCCCAAATTCGAGAAAGCCAATGACTTATCCATCAATGTATTTGGACTGGAAGAAGACAACAAACTGTTTCCTCTAAAGGTTGTGGATCAAGAGTTACAAGACCATCGTGACCTCCTTCTGCTAAGTTCTTCATCCGGCCAGAACCACTACGTCTTTATCAAATATTTTGATAAACTAGTAGGACATCAGATTACCCGCCATGGACATAAGATATATACGTGTAAACGATGTTTTACTCACTTTGATAATCAATATGGGCAACAAGGAATGGAAAAATTAAAAGAACATAGAGCTTTGTGTGTCCAGCATGACATTGCTAGGGTTGAAATGCCTATTAAAAACCCAATTGTGAAATTCGTAAATGTGGAAAAAATGCTTAGAATACCTTACGTTATCTATGCAGATTTTGAAAGTATACTGTTTCCCTATCAAACATGTCTACCTAATCCTGAGGCAAGTTATACAGTGCCATACCAGAGTCATGTTCCTATGAGCTTTGGTATATATGTTAAACCCTCACCAGCTGTGGAACACATAAAGACAAACCTTCCGAGCCAACCTATTATTTATCGTGGACCTGACGCTGCAGAAAAGTTTATGGACTGTTTGATCTCAATAGCTAATGAAATTGATCGTCTTTACAGCTTAAATATTCCAAAAGCTTTAACTGAGCATCAAGAAGCAGAGTTCCAATCTTCTGAAACCTGTTATTTGTGTCATAAACCATTTACCAAAGAGGACTGGAAAGTTCGAGACCATTGTCATATTACAGGGGAATACCGTGGAAGTGCTCAAAATAACTGTAATTTGAGGTGTAAAACACGTAACCCCGTTCCTGTATTTCTACATAAAATGAGTGGCTACGACGCAAATTTCATTGTAAAGCAATTGGGGTGTACTACTGAAAGAGTTGACGTTATCCCTAACTCCAAAGAAAAGTAAATCTCTTTCACCAAATATGTTGGAAATGTTAAGCTTCGATTTGTGGACACGTTTCGGGTAATGCCAAGTAGTTTGAAAAACTTAGTTTCCAACTTAACATTATACCCTGAAACAGACAAGTACTTTGGAAAAGAAAATGCAATGCTCATGACTCGTAAAGGGGTATTTTGTTATGACTACATTGACTCATGGGAAAAGTTAAGTGAAACGTGTTTACCTCCAAAAGAGGTATTCTTTAACAAATTAAGTCAAGAAGATGTTAGTCAAGAAGACTATGAACATGCCAAAAATGTGTGGAATCAGTTCAACATTAAAACTCTAGGGGAATATAGTGACCTCTACCTAACTTCAGATGTACTCCTTCTTGCAGACAGTTTTGAAACGTTTAGAAACAAAACACTAGAAACACACTGAGTGGATGCTGCACACTTTTTCACTTCGCCTGGTTTAAGTTTCGAGGCAATGCTCCTTTACACAGGCATTGAACTGGAATTGCTTCAGGATTACGATCAGATTCTTTTAATCGAGTCTGGAATACGTGGAGGCGTATGCCAGGTGTCTCATCGGTATGCTGAAGCTAACAATAAATACATGGAAACCTATGATTCTGAGAAACCATCGCAGTTTATTACCTATGATGATGCCAACAACCAATACGGGTGGGCTATGTGTCACTCTCTTCCTTATGGCGGATTTCAGTAGGTTTCTCCAGATACCGTTGATCTAGAAAAACTGAAGAAAGACGATCCTGTGGGATACATTCTAGACGTTGATGTTGATTACCTATCTGACCTTCATGATCTACACAACGATTTACCTTTCCTACCAGAGTATACACAACCTAAGGATTCGTCTCTGAAAAAACTAATTCCTCATCTTGGAAATTGAAGGCGATATGTTGTTCACTACATGGCATTAAAAAGGGCTTTATATCATGGAATAAAATTGATAAAAATTCATCGTGTGTTAAAGTTTAAGCAAAGACCTTGGTTAAAGGCCTACGTTGATTTTAATAACAACCTTAGAAAACAAGCCAAAAATGATTTTGAGAAAAATCTGTACAAATTATTCAACAATGCCATTTTTGGAAAAACAATGGAAAATATGCGTAAAAGAATAGACATTCGTCTTGTGACTGACAGCAAAAAGACAGAAAAGCTAATAGCAAAGCCGACATTTATTGACAGAACCATTTATGGTCCTAACCTAGCTGCTTTCCACATGGCTAAACGTAACATTGTATTCAATAAGCCTATATATATTGGAATGTGTATACTGGATATTTCAAAAACTCTCATGTATTCCCACCACTATGATGTCCTGCTACCCTATTATGGAATGAACAATCTTAAACTCATGTATATGGATACCGACTCGTTCATTTATTTGGTTAACACCCAAGATGTATATCAAGACAAGTTGGATTTCCTAGAACACCTGGACACATCAGATTATCATACTAATCACATATGTTACTCTACATCAAACAAGAAAACGTTGGGGAAATTTAAAGACGAGGCTTGTGGACAAATTATAAAAGCATTTGTTGGACTTAGAGCTAAAATGTACGCTTTAGACATAAATGGTAAAGAAATCAAAAAGATTGAAGGTAATAACAGAGGTGTTGTCAAAAATTGTATAAGCTTTCAAGATTATAAGGATTGTGTCATGAACAACAATGCAAAAAGAATACCCATGAACATTATCGCTTCTAAACAACATAACATATCATCTATAAGACTAAACAAAATTGCTTTGTGTCCTGGTGATGATAAAAGACTGATTGATGCTGATGGTATAGGTACACATGCCTATGGTCATTACTCAATCATTGACTATGCATAAGGAGTTAAGTTATGAATATCAAAATCTTCTGCCTGCAACTAGCAAATATATAAAACAAAACAATTTAGGAAATAAAACAATAGCACTACAAAAATTAAAAAAACTAGTATTCATAATCAAAAAATAAATAAAATAGAAAACAAAATAAAAACAACTGTACAATTTATAAAAAAAAGAATATATATAAAATGTATTATGTGTAAATAGTGTACATGTATTTAAAATAAAAAATATTGTATGGACACTGCTTGTGCATTTTTTAATTACTACCCACCTCTCTCTACTCCTAATGCAAAATGAACATGTAAAACACAAATTGGAAAATCCATGTTTCCATATTTACAAAATAGAAAAAGCATTAAACTGAAATTTTAAAAACTGTAAATGGGAATTTAGTAAATTGACAAATGTGTAAACAACAAATTGGGAAATCCATGTTTCTATATCATGAAACTGAAAAACTTTAAACTGACATTTTAAAAACTGTAAATGGGAAATTGTTAATTGGTAAATGTGTAAACAACAAAATGCAAAATCCTTGTTTCCATGTTATGAAATTGAAAAACTTAAAACTGACATTAAAAAAACTGAAAATGGAAAATTGACAAATGTGTAAACAACAAAATGAAAAAAAAACGGTTAGAGTAGTGATCATGTTGTACAGTAGCCTATAAGACTAGCATAAGGATAGTTGCATGTGTCCTTATATACTTTGTGTATGTGCATTAGCCTTTGGATTAGCTTAAGTTAGGTTTGGTAAAGTTAGGTTTGGTGAGGTTAGGTATGTGACCTTGTTGTTTACTCTTTTCGGAAAATGTAAAATGTAAAATCTAAAAACAAAAAAATCTTAAATTGAAAATTTAAAATCTAAAAAAAACTAAAATTTAAAATACAGAAAAATCAAAAATGTAAAATGTAAAATCTAAATAATGTAAAATGAAAAAATCAAAAATCTAAAATGTTAAAATGTAAAATCTAATATCTTTATATGAGGTTTCTGTGGGTTAGGTTAGGTTAGGTTAGGTTAGATTTTTTTTTCGTGTGACCTCTTGAGAGGCCGAGTGCAGGTCTTTCTAGTCGACGCCCGTGGGCGACCTGCGCGTCGGGATGAGAGATGAATGAAACTGGGCAAGGATGTGGAAGGAATCGGCCGTGGCCTGTCAGAAGGTACCGTCCCAGCATTTGCATGGTGTTGAAAATGGGAAACCACGGAAAACCATTTCAAGGACGGCCGACGGTGGGGCTCGAACCCACGCGTCTACCGAGTCAGCAGAGAGCTTGGCCCCACGACCTAACGCTGCGCTTTTAGCGAGCATAGCCACTGCTGTCGGTAGGTTAGGTTATAACTAAGTTTATTATTTGTGTTCTCACATTTGCTCTCATATTTGCTCTCACTTTGAAGTTAGGCTCGGTTAGGTTAGGTTAAATCATGTTTGTTAGGTTAGGTTAGGTTAGGCGAAGTTAGGTTAGGTTAAGTTAGGTTAGGGTAGGTTAGGTAAAGTTGGATTAGGCTGGATGGCTGAGGTATGAATGAAACCCCCACGTTTTCTTACTTTCACCTCATGAGGCTGAGTGTACCCCATTCCAGCTCTCAGCCCAGAATAAAATTTCTTGGTTGAGGCGGGAATGAAACCCACACCTCTAGGGAAACAGCTAAAATGCTAGCAACTACATCAAAAGTGGACAATATAAGGCTGGTCTGGATTGCACATGATCAATTAATAATTACCTAATAACAATAATAATAATAATATTAATAATAAATATTCCATTTAGCAACTACACGGCCGACCTCTCTCTGTGACGTCATTCACGGTCTCAGGGCGTGGCGGCCATTTTGCCCATTAGCCACTGCGCCAGCTCTGAATGACCCCTCCATAAGAATAACATAGAGTGATTGCGCGCGGTGGCCATCTTGCCCATTAGCCCCTGCGCCAGCTTCGGCTTATATTACCTACTCACGGGATACATCATAACTAAGGCCGTTCCGAAGGCAAACGCTCAGAAAATTGCAGAATTTCTGCTCGAAGTTATCACTCGGTATGGGGCATTTCACATATTGCTATCGGACAGGGGGACAGTCTTTGCCTCTAGGATAATACAACAGTTACTCACGCTTCTCAGAATAACGGCGTATACAACGACAAGTTTCTCCCCGCAGACGAACGGCCTCACGGAAGCCATGAACAAAATTATTGGTAAAGCCTTAGCTTAATTTACCAATAACAGTGGCAACGATTGGGACAAGTATCTGCAGGCCGTAACTTTCACTTATAATACGTCAGTATCGCGAGCCACAAAATACACTCCACATTTTCTCCTGCACGGGTACAATCCACGATGTCCCGTCGACAATATATACATTCCACATGACACCCTCACCGATAACTCTGAGCGATTACAATAATTACAGACGGCATGAGTTACAGCGCGACAGAACATTCAGGTGGCCCAGAAGAGACAGAAAAACATTTATGATAAGAAACATAAACATCAAGAGTACAGGGTGGACCAGTTAGTTATGCTTTGAACACCCACGCGTATAAAAAACGTGTCCGAATTCCTGATCGCTAAGTGGACCGGACCGTTCAAAGTCCACAGAATATTATCAGATATTAACTATATCGTAAACATCCGACACAACCACAAAATCATTAAGGACACAATTCACATTCGTCGAATGAAGCCATATCTTACACGAACAGTCAGCTCCACGACCGAGAACCAGAAACCCAAAAAACGGAAGCAATGAACAGCATTGCACACCATTGGAAGACACGTTTACACCATAGACAGATACAGTAACACTGTTTAAAGGACACTGTGGAAAGACAGACAGATACAGTAACACAGGTTAAAGGACACAGTGGAAAGACAGACAGATACAATAACACAGGTTGAAGGACACAGTTGAATGATAGACAGATACAGTAACACAGGTTAGAGGACACAGTGAGAAAACAGACAGATACAATAACACAGGTTAAAGGACACAGTGAAAGACAGACAGATCAATAACACAGGTTAAAGGACACAGTGGAAAGACAGACAGATACAATAACACAGGTTAAAGTACACCGTGGAGAGATAGACAGATACAGTAACACAGGTTAGAGGACACAGTGAGAAAACAGACAGATACAATAACACAGGTTGGAGGACACAGTGAAAGATAGACAGATACAGTAACACATGTTGGAGGACACAGTAAAAGATAGACAGATACAGTAACAGAGGTTGGAGGACACAGTGAAAGACAGACAGATACAATAACACAAGTAAGAAGACACAGTGAAAAAAAGACAGATACAATAACACAGGTTAGGGCACACAGTGACAAAACAGACAGATACAATAACACACGTTGAAGGACACAGAGAAAGTAATGCAACACAGTAACGCAGGCTAGAAGGCACAATGAGGGACAGACAACACAGTAACACAGGTTACAAGGCTTAGCAAATGACTGGAAGACACAGGAAGGGACTGACGCTAGGCAGAACACTGTAGTAACGCATAGACAACACAGTAATACAGGTTGACACACCTAGAGGCGCGGAAATAGATTTGCAGGGAGCAGGAGAAACATTATAGAAAATGGATTTAGAATACTTTCAGCAGATAGAATGCAGTATGTGGATGGTATATGCCAACACATAACGAAGGGCCAATAAACATTCCAGTTTCATAACTATATATTTTCAAGTGGGACACTAACACGCGATAAGTAACCCGATTGCCAAATCGATGGCACGCATTACACGGACATGCGGAAGACAGATACCTGACGTTGCAGAAGTACACAGCAACAAGCAATTACACAGCCGCGCGACAGCATAGAATTAAAATTGCACACTTAGCAAACACGTAGTCTGAAGAGAAGCCAAAACATGGTATACAAGGTAGTCGGGCACACGCGGCACAGTCGGTAGTACAAACACATCTTCACACAAAAAATCGTATATTCTTTATTTTTTTAACGGGATCTTCTTTCTTTTATTAAGTCAGAATGACAAGTATAATAGTGACATAGGGCTACAGTGTACGGCCAGTTCCAATTCAGGCGTTATCATTAGCCGTCGATAAGCAGTATGTAATGGACGCATGCCCACTTACCTGCCGAAGAGGGAACCTCACTCAAAAATAATAAATCATTCATCACTTAGTCTACGCAGCGGGGCATTGCGCCTAGAGCGTTCGGCTTGTGTCAACCGCATAACCCGCTACCAAGGGACTCATCTGTATCACCCAACGCAAAATGAATGCATGAACAGGGCATAACAGCAGCCATATGACGCACAAGTAGCAAGTAATTTGGTAGCTCCTTATATCAATGGAGACCAAAAGGATACTCCAAGGCAAGATCCCATAATGATTACACGTCAGGATCATACACTTTCCAAAGAATCAATCTCTTGGCTTTATTTAATACATTAAAAGTTCAATTAAATTTTATTACCAGAATAACAGTATAGCAAAACTTACTATCTGTTTTAAAACGATCCATGTGCCTAGCACACCATGAATCGATTGTAAGCACTATAAGACACATGAACGCTAACGCTTACATCTTGTTTATACTCGCGTGATTTTCACGATAAGAGGTATCTTGGCTAAAATAGGATGTAACCAGTTCCGTTCAACGGTCAGATTTTTACTTAAGATACAACAATAACGGAATATTAGCAGAAGCCAGATGATTATATAACTCACACGTCAAAAAAATCACTTTTAAACAAATATACCGCTTAGAAATATCCTATCCATATATAGATCATTTTAGCCTTATTTCAATATATTTTCAAATTTAAAAAAAATCTAGAAGGCCAATGAAAGCGCCTATAAGCGGAATTAGGAGCAGTTTTAAGAAATAGTTCATAACGACGCAAGGGTATTGACTAACTGAATTTGTGGCCGGTTACCTTTAATAGATCACAAATGACAGAAAGTCGCATAAAATCAATTCGTAAATAATATTAAATGATCAAGAGGCGATTGTAATCTTACTAAACTGCACATAAGGACACAATCACACGCGTAGGTATTTAATCACACCAATGAGTACACAATCACTACTAAAATCAAGGTCATACGGACACAGTTACCATCATATACTAATATGAAAACCCACTGGTACAATTTGCCGTTCCCCACAGATATGAGGTGCAGACCACTAAACTACAAGAGTCATTTTACGGCCCACACAAGGAAGGGAGGGAACACGGCATAATTACATGCATTGTTCCGGCTTACACAGGCCAGGGACACAACCGCAGAAACTCCAATATATAGTATTAGGAAGAGCGAAGAACACAAGCACAAATCATTTTCCTGTAGTAGGAATACAAAAACCACGGAACGAGTAATTAACACGAGCGGATACAAGTTAGACGGGCAGGTTATTATAATTTATGGACATATTCTCCGTTGTACACGGGTAACAAAACACGCGGATATACATAGAAATAGACAGACGAGCCCAAACACCTCAATATATATGTACTAAGGAACAGATTATAAATACGCAACAGGCATCATTTTACGGGAGTACAATAGAGAAAACGCGGAAATCTTATATACATATTAACACTACCGCAGTTACGCTAGGTCCAAAACGTAAATACATCCAGCCATCAGGAGAGATAATATGGCAAGCGATAGTTAGACGCTTGCATAGGCGGATAACAAGATAGATAAATGAAAACACATAGCCCGACACACAGAGAGGTAATTTACCAGAGTTATAGACTGGGAAACACATGCGAACGATGTCATCGTAGTACAGAGAAATTATTATTATTTTTAGTGTCATTATGAATATTGTTAAGGTCATCACCAACAATCGACACAACATTTACAACCACTGACACGCGCGAGCACACAGTTATACACAGGAAAACAGACAACCACAGCCACTAAAATGGGAGCCACACACACAAAATCCCACCCCGAATAGCGCCAACACTACAGGGGCAGGGAAGGACATCCCATGATAATACACCATTCCAGACTCTACCCATAATGGATAATAAAAACAAGAGGACACAACCCAGAGCCGAACAGTAGCACTATAGGTACAGGGATACTATTATTATTACTATTTCCAGTATCATCAGGGGCCGATAACCTAGATGTTAGGCCCCTTAAAACAACAATTATCATCATCATCATCATTATCATCATTTATGTAATAATAGTAGCACGACCACCCACGGTTGGTTGAATGACAGTCATCGGAATGAGAAAACACATCTGCTCAGAGCGACAAGCAACCGCGCACGGTCATTAATGTAAACAAAACGCGGCCATGTCCTTTCGTAGAAAAAGAATACACTATGACGGGCAAGCGAGACAGCAGGATAAGCTACACACCACATGATACGCGTTGCTACGCAACGACTCGTAGACAGGCGGCGTGAGGGCATACAGTACTTAGACCCGCCCACCGAGTAAGATTACACAGAGGCTCTCTCAGACTGCACGGCGCCGGCCAGACCACTGGCGGCCATTACTAAAAGGCCAGAGGCTGTGGCGCGATATAGCGTAAACAATGAATCCACGCGTTACCCGTACTTAACCGCTGCGTAAAATAGCTCCGAAATAATAATGTTATTATCATTACTTACTATAGAGAGAGCGGGAGAACCGATAACAAGGACATTTTAGTTAGGATAACAGCGACATTACCAACGGATAATGATATTTAATGCGATAAAAACACGTGAATAATAACCAACGAAGATGAGGATTTCTCTAGATACCTATAATCAATAGACGGCACACATTTTAGGCGAAGCTCAACAAGCTCCACAGGCCCATATCCAAACTCCCCTGAGCCACCACACGTCAACAAAATTGCAACACACCCCCACTACTCCCATCTTATTAACAAACAGAGGGATGGCTGCATCCACCCGAGACGCACAGAGCTCACGCATGAAGGAGAGGGGCTCACGGAAATAAATAGAAGACGCTTGATACATACATAACGCTCAAAGAAATACTAACAAAAATATCCTATTAACACAGCTAAAAGACGTATATTTATAATTAACAAATCTCCCATGGAAAAACCACGCTAACAAACCTCTATTCCACCCGAGCACTAACACACGCTCAAACTCCTTCCACGAGCATGCAATCCCGGTAACGAAGAACCCAAAGACAGAAAGAAAGGCCAGAAAACAAAGATAATAATAATAATAATAATAATAATAATAAAATGGCTCAATGAAATACCATCCCCGTCTGCACGAATATCACAGACCCATACACCCATGCATGCACCCGGGACTAACCATATACTAATGTACCATTATAACCTAAGCAACAAAAACCCATGCATGTACCCAAAATTACCTGCTAACGCCCTAAGCCTTATGTAAGAAATGTCAGCGTAAGAAATCCGTTAAGCTCAAAGTGCAAAAGCAGCGCATGCGACATTGATTCGAGACATTTTACACTACTCAAAACACTATTCATTATCCAAGACACTCTGCACTATTCAGGACATCCTTCATGTTACACTATCAAGACACTCCACAATAGGCACAACATCCCACACTGTCCAAAACATCGCATACTACCCAAAATCCTAACGAGAAACACAAACAATCCTCGGGAGTACACACTGTATCTGGATGGTGTGTCCGAGGGAGATGGACTAAGGATCACGCAGGAAATACCACGTTTAGAACAGAATCAGAGATTGCTAGGATACAATCAAACATTATTCGAACAAAACTAGACAGGTTAGGGAAAACCTAGTAGCGGACAGCGGTCCGTCAGGCATTATATAATGATTATGAATAATAAATGAATTTCTCTGCGATGAATTTTCCGCGATAATATGAATAATATAATGAATATGAACAATAAATGCATTTTTCATCGATGAATTTTCCGCGATGATATGATTGAATAATAAATGAATTTTTCGCGATGAATTTTCCGCGATGATATGAATATGAATAATAAGTGAATTTTCCGCGATGATATGAATATAATAATTGAATTTTCTCGGACGATATGAATATAATATAGCCTATTTAAATGTCGGACAGCGGTCCGTGAGCAATAATAAAGGATCCACGAGGGAATTAAATGGCGGGCAGCGGGTCGTGAGAAATAGGCTCAAGATAACGAAAATAACTAATGACAAATGATTTTCCGGGGACAGCCGACGATGCGATTAAAAAGGCGATTATGTCAAACGAGTATCGACGGCATGCCAAATGTACGAGAATTGCGTGACACATTAGAGTGGTCACACACGGGAGAAGGCATCAACAGCTACACATAAGTTGATAAAGGGTGATCCAGTACGATAGATAAGGCACCCGAAGAGACGTCTGCGAGCCGATCGCGGCCTTCAAGGCAGACCGACCCACGCACAGCGCTGCGCGATTAAACGCATATATGAGCAGAGTGTTCACATTGATAATTCTATATTTTATTTCAGAATGAGCTCCATCGCAGCAACCAGAACACTACCAGGGTAACAGGTAATGTGGACCACTGTTACACACTATACAAAAATTGTTACACTACGCTGCACCATAACATTTTACACTTTTACACAGACACACAAGAGGCATAGCTATATGTAGCTAATATAAGATTCCAGCCGGTATACGTTAAGATATTATAAAAAGGCACCAGAAGATACATCTGCGAATGACCACACCAACGGCTGACCAGCCACAAAACAGCGTCGTATGACGACTTGACGATTGACGAGAATATATACAATACATATTAATAATCATGCGTTCTATTGCAGGTAAGCAGACAGGCGGATATTACGCTAATACATGTACACTCTAATTTCCCTTTCAGATGGTGAAAAATGCAAACAAGCTTCTGGACGTTTATCTTCTAACGCCAAAACATAAATATGCCTTCTTCTTCCCACAACATGTTGTAATAACTCTTTATTTTCACAATACACACTAACTTCCACAGATCAGGATGATAAATCCGTACCAAGGTAATACGTACCTGTGGGGTGCTTATTGTCCATGGGCGGAAAATGAAAAACGATACCTCCCATGTGGTATCACACCACGGGAGTAAGAGCTGGCATAATTTTGTGAATGTCTGTCCTTACTGCCCAGATAGGCGCTCACCCACAGGGGGCAGTCTATATAAAATAAGGTATCGTAGGACGGCCGAATAGAAATAAACATAGCAGTTAAGACTAGCGCGCATAAGGGTATTTTTATGTCAGATAAGGGGCTCAACGTAATTTCAGTGCACTGGGACGCACTTGCTAATATTAATACTATTATTATTATCATGGTTTATCATCATTGTCACTATTAACATTATTATTGCTATTATGGGAATTATTATCATGATTACATTATTATTATTATTATTATTATTATTATTATTGGGGGATGGCTGTTGCTCACGTCCGCAGTTTTAACCTTTTAATTACCCTGCACGTGTCCCCTGGGTGGTGCTAAGCGAGCAACAAAATACTGGCAACCAGACAATCCTCGTGATCTCCTGGTAAATATTACATCACGTATCAGAACATGAATGAGTCCATAAATGGTCCTTCTGAGGACTATCCCTCTAGAAAGCTAGGACAATGTGTAAGAGTTTGTCAGTTGAATATTGAAGGCATTAGTAGAGCAAAATGCCAAGTGCTGCATAAGATCTTAGCTGACAACAAAATTGATTTAGCTGCAATCCAGGACACCCACGCAGCAAACGAAGCTCAACTTACTTCAAGAGGAAAAATACCTGGATATGACTTACTCGGTGCCACTTATGATAATGTTTATGGTGTGGCAACATATGTCAGACAAGATATAGAAAATGCACATCTTATCTCTGTAAGCTATGCCGATGGTATTCAAGAAGTTGTCATAAGAATAGGAGAAATTACTATAGTCAATGTTTATAAACCTCCCGGCATCAATTGGCCTTCTAAAGTGCTTAGAACTCACACTCACCCTACAACATATCTGGGCGACTTCAACAGTCATCATGAACTGTGGAAATACAGGCACAGCAATGAAAATGGAAACGCTTTGGTGAACTGGGCCGAAGACCATGATATTCATCTCATCTTTGATGCTAAGGATCGGAGCACTTTCAGATCAGGTGCCTGGAAAACGGATCACAATCCTGATCTTTGCTTTGTCTCGTCTGATTATAAAAGTCAATCTCTTCCAGTATCAAGTAAAGTCCTTGGAGACTTCCCACACAGCCAACACCGCCCAATTTGCCATCAATTTGGGATTAGTATCCCTTTAATAAGAGCATTTCCTAGGCCCAGATGGAATTATCAAAAGGCGGATTGGGACCCTTTCTCAGTAAATCTGGATAAATGTGTAGGATGGATCCCACCAACTAGCTCAAACTAACAGCGGTTCGTTGGAGCTGTAATTAGCACAGCAAAGAAGTGTATTCCACGAGGTTTCCGTAAGGCATATATTCCTGGCTGGACAGAAGAGTGCGAAAACCTATACAAAGAATTTTGTGAAAGCAACGATCATGACATAGCAGATGAGTTGCTGAGTAACATCGACGCAGCTAGACGTTTAAGGTGGAATGAGACTGTTGAATCCATGGACTTCCGTACATCAAGTAGAAAAGCTTGGTCTTTGCTCAGAAAACTAGGTGGTGCTACCCCACGTGACCGCACGTATGATGCTGTTACCCCCAACCAAGTTGCAGCCAACATCGTGTCCACTTCCACAACTCCTCAAGTTAGAGCACATACTATTGGTGCTAAGAAGAAATTAAAGGCACTCAAATCAGCCTGCACAACCGAAACGGAATATTCTCTACCATTCAGCATCGAAGAAGTAACGACTGCCATAAAAGAAATGAAACCAGGGAAAACCCCAGGATTTGATGGTATTCATGCAGAATTCCTTTTGCACTGTGGCAAATATGTGAAAAAGTGGCTTGCTATTTTCTACACAAACATTCTACAAACGGGCAACATACCATCTGAAATGAAACGAGCAAAAGTCATAGCCTTACTGAAACCTGGTAAACCAAATGACAAACCAGAAAGTTATAGACCCATAGCTTTACTTAGTATACTATATAAGCTCCTCGAAAGATTGGTGTACAACAGAACGTGCCACAAGATCTTTGAACATGTACCGGTTGAACAGGCAGGTTTCAGACCTAACCGCAGCTGCAAAGATCAAGTCCTCTCCTTAACAAGCTTCATAGAAGCTAGCTTCCTGAATCAAGAGAAGTCGTCAGTCGTATTTATTGATTTGACAGCTGCATATGATACTGTCTGGATACAAGGTGTCATATTAAAACTTCTACAAGTAATTCCATGCCTAAAAATTGCCAATCTCATCAATGAAATGCTCGGTAACCGATGTTTCCAAGTGCTAATGGGCAACAAGATGAGATCACAAATGAAGCTGAATAATGGGCTGCCACAAGGATCTGTTCTCGCCCCTATTCTCTTCAGCTTGTAAATATCAGACATGCCTGAAACCATATCAAGAAAGTTTGGGTATGCCGACGACTGCGCACTCGCAGTGAAGCACAGAGATCTTGAAGTTACAGAGTCCATATTGCCCAATGATTTGTCAGTTATTGGTGATTATTTCCGCAAATGGAGGTTGCTGCCAAGTGTGGATAAGACAGAAGTCTCATCGTTTCACCTAAACAGTAAATTGGCCAACAAAGAGCTCAAGGTCTACTTTGAAGGAAGGCTACTCAAGCACAACAGAAACCCGAAATACCTAGGGGTCACACTTGATTGAACGCTCAGTTACAAACAGCACCTATTAAGAACAGCTGCCAAAATCAAAACTCGGAATAACATCCTCCAGAAGCTATGTGGAACGTCATGGGGCTCCTCTGCATCAACACTTCGTACTTCAGCTCTGGGATTGGTCTACCCTGTTGCGGAATACTGCTCCCCAGCTTGGATGAATAGCACTCACACAAGACTTGTTGACACACAGCTCAACCATACCATGCGTCTTATAACTGGTACAATCAGACCTACACCTACTTTTTGGCTACCCATACTTAGCCACACACCACCTCCATCTCTGCGACGGTAGAGTGCACTTGTCCGTGAATACAAACATCTACAGAAAAATCCTAACCTCCCTGTTCATGCAGACATCCCAACCATCGGTAAAGGAAGGCTTCGTTCTCGCAATCCACCTTTAGAAACAGGAAGGATGCTAGTTAACAACGGCTTTAATATCAATGACTGCTGGAGACACACATGGCAGAGTAATACTACTATAGAACAACTGAAGATGCCATGTATATCGACCAAACCACCTGGTTTTGATTTACCACGCAAGATCTGGTCGGTTCTTAACCGCATAAGAACCAACACTGGCAGGTGTGCCGATTCTTTGTTCAAGTGGAAGAAAATAGCTTCTCCATGTTGTGACTGTGGTGCTGAAAAGCAGACTGTTCAGCATGTAATTTCAGAATGTCCTCTGAGAGCTTTTCCTGGCGATCCAACAGAGTTCCTGGTGATGACGGAGGGATCAATAGACTATATTCGTGGCCTGGACATTAATTTGTAATTTGTTATCATTGTAAATAGTATTATTAGTGATGTTTGTAGCCATACGCTAAATAAATAAATAATAAATAAATAAATTATTATTATTACCACTATCATTACGATCGCCATTGTCTGTTTCATTGACTTGTATGATTCTTAATAATATTATACTCTCGAATATTACCACACTGTACACTTTATACATTTATATATGCCTTTTCCTTTCATTCTTCCTAACGAAAACATTTGTAAAAATGCCCTATTGTACCCAACAATAAACACATTATAATGACCATAACTGACCCCTCAGGGCATTTATTTTTCTTTACCTTCCTTCTCTTACATTTTAACATATTTTACACTTTACATAGTACACGGTACACGCATTGAACAGTTTATTCATCACGCTGCAATGACAGCAAAAGGGTATTTTACCACCAAGATGTTTTTTCTCTCTACGTCAACGCCAGGATATGATTATGATTTATGATTTTACATAATGACTATGACTATGACATAATGATTTGCAATTTATGGTTTACAATGTATGATTTTTAAATTATGATTGTCATTTACGACTTGTGATTTTTTACTTATGATGTATGGATAACTTCTGACTTACGAGCTATGATTTATGATTCTAATAATTGCCATTGTTATAGTCTAATTTTATACAAGAAAATATACATATACAAAAATGTTCCAAGCCTACACCTTTGCCAACTCTCAGCACACGACGCCAAACACTACCGAGAACGACGCTTCCCAAGCTACGACCCACATACCACCCCAACCCCTACAATTAGCCTACCACGAGGTAACACACTCAACATACACTCCCCATCACCGCCACCATGGACAAGAGGACAGAAGAGACAAGAGAAGAAAAGAGGAGAAGAAGATGTGAAGAAAAGAAGAAGAGAACTACCCCTTACGTCTGAGTACAGTCGACGAGGCCGTTGACTAAAGCCAAACGGGGAGTTGTTGCATCCCCAAGAAGGGATCTTATAGGGCTGCACCCCCTAAACTACACTATCTGCCCCATATCACTGCACCCCTTCAGACCATGTTTTCGATACTACACATACACTATCAAACCCTGGAGGGATCAGGCACACATCATTATTTTTACGACACAATGGCTCTGCACTGACAGCCAACACTATCTGGGTCAGCTATGCAGCGACATAGCAGTCTACAAGGGCTAGGACTATAAGAGGTTACACGCCTCGATCAATAATATCTTGTTCCTGCCGGAGCCCTGACGGACGACAACCTCAGCGGACACTATTCTCAGGTATATGTGTGTGCTCTCGAGTTTACATCCTTACTCCTACATTCAGCCTCACTTACACATTGTTAAAGTGCATTTCTCGCATACTGTAGTGGTACGCTCGTATTCAGGCAAGCGGCCTACTCTCTCTTATCTAACTTAAAGCACCCCCAACCCTGAGCTCACCAGACACTCTGAACACCTGGAAGCTTCCCCTCGAGTTACGCTTGATTCACATAACCGATCCTTCCTCACCCCTATAGAGGAAATCCCCACAAACAGCCCCTGACACTCCAACACGTTTCCCAATCCCTAGTACACTGTTTCAGCCCCCAAAGGCTAAACAATATATCTTAATTTTCATTGCTAAAAGGAATGACATCTGAACAGTTCAACACACAGGTATAATCCATTGCATTTTTGTCACTTTCTAGCACAGCTAGCAATGCATGAACCAGAGACTGCTCTATTGCATGAAGAACATTTTCCTACTTTTTTATTCATCATGCAGCTGTACTTGATTTGACAGTAATTTCTCGTCATCTCATCTTCACGATCAGGTTCCTTACTTGGGACAGGTATTCTGCTTGACAACTTTTCGGCTACTTTCCGAAGGAATCGTGATCTTGATATTCTCTCTGACGTTACTTCCTTTTAAATGATCCAAGCATATATTGCAGCCAAATCTAACCTGTTCTGAAAAGAGTGAACTGGACACCGCCTTGTCCCTATTCTGGTAGAGTATTTACGGGCAATCTGGTCCACGGCATCAACACCATACTTTGTTCCGTTATAACACTCCACTGTTGAAGGTGTTTTCTTCTTATTGTCAGAGATGTCTATGACTGAGTGGATTGTGCTCAGAAGTAACACGTTCTTGCTCCGCTTCCCTTGAAGCACAGTAAGGGTCATATAATCATTCTTGTAGACATTTGTTGAGTACAGTTTATCTCTCATAGTTTTAACTTCGGCTGGAATTTCGCGTCTTACTTTGTTTAACTGTGCCCAAAAGACTAGTGCCTTTCACTTTCTGCCCCTTGGCTAGCATTATAGATGTAAAATAATTGTCAGTAGCAACGTTACGACCTTGGTTCAAGTATGGAACCATTAGCTTCATAACATGTTCTAATACACGCTCATCTCCAGGGCAAGAGTCATCCCTGCCAACGTACGGGAATCCATTTGATACATATTTAATATCTTTATCTACGGCAAGCCAATATTTGTTGCCATATTTATCTGGTTTTGCCACCTTGAATTGAGTAAATGGACACCTAGTTTTACTTGGAAGTGCTGCTCGTCAACTGTTATGAATGGCCCAGGTCGATACCAAGCAATTGAGTTCTCAATAAATGTGTTCCACACAGTCGAGAAAAGCCCAAATCTGTCAGTTTCCAATCGTAGAGAGCGGGTAGGCTTCTCATCAAATCGTAAGAAGCATAAATTTCTCATAATCTAATACTTGATATTGTAAGGTTCCTGTTAGGGAGGCCTGTACAAATAATTAATCTATGGGGTGAAATTAGTCTAAATAGGGGGCGAGCTTGGCAAATGCTGTAAGAGGTAGGGCTTATTTAGAGAACTGGGATCGACAGTGCGATCAGCAAGGAGAACTCCCCAATGTACTGCTTGACGGGGTAGTTCTAGGTGAAGGGGTAGTTTAGAAGGGCTATTAAGTTATTACTCAGAGCGCAACAGCTGCGCCACGCGGTCTACTGCGAGTCGTAGGCAGGCGAGTAAACGGGGAATTCGCTAGTGTCAGCGCGGAGCAATAGCACTCAGCTGACGACAAAAAGCAATTAAACAAATACACAGTAAGGCTAATTCTAAGTCCTATCTAAAGAGGAATCTAATAGGGTAGGATCTTATTAGCTAAATAAATAAAAGAATAAGACCAGTGGCTTCTAGTGTTTCTGAATTTAATGTGTACCTCGATCTTGAGGTACACTGGCAAATAGCAGTTCAAAGGATAATCAATAAAAATAATAACAGTCCAAACACAGGGGGATGTGAGTGTAGTGTGGTGGTGAGTATAGTGATCGCTTGAGACACTTACCCGTTCAGCCGACAGCAGAGATTCGACACGTCGGTGCACTAAGACAGACTGACTGATTGAAAATCATCCTGGGTGCCTGACCTCTGGGGTTCTTATAGTTTTCGTGTGCTAGGTCAGCGGAATCCTTACATTCCTACTGAGTCGTACACCTCTCCCGGGTCATTGCCTGGGCTACGAGGCTACTTGGGTTCATGTATGTGCTAATTATCAGTCTTGTAATTTATAGGTTGTAATTTACAGGTTTTTAGATTAAATGTTTGTAATTTTGGTGTGTTGAAGATTTTATTTAGGGGATGAGGGTAGCGTACCCTAGGGGTACAACAACCCCCTTTGTAGGGTTAGTTATCGTCCTCGATAACTGGACGAAGACGTGGGGGTGGTTTTTGCAAAATAGGGCATCTTCTTCTCTCTTGATATTCTTCTGTCTTCTGTTCTTCTCTTCTTTTCTTCTTTCAATTTAGCTCGTAATTGTATGGGTGGTGTCGTAGGGGGTGTGTTGGTAGCCTCGTGGAAGATAGGGGTAAGTCAGGGGGTAGATACGAATTTAGTGAGATAGTGGTAAACGTCGAAATTTGAAGGCTGAGTATGTGTGCCTTCTAATGATTGGGTTTCCGGGTGTGCTCAGCGATCATGTGTAAGTGTTTACGGTGAGGGGAACAATATTTATTTACATATCTTCTAAAAAATTCAACAATGGTGTGTGAAGCTTACTTGTTTTCATAGGACATCTTTTACTTGACGGGATATAACATTTATCCCTATTGTATTTGTAACATAATGACATAATAAATTGTTAAACAAAACAGTACATAATATAAACATTTCAATATCATCAATTTAACTAAAAGGGTGCAGGAACACACCAGAGGAAAAAAAACATCCGAGGCTAGGGGGGAGGCTATATATACATATATAATTAACGTACCTCCGGCGTGGATGAAAAACTGCACTCGCGTGCCCTGCACGTGTGTAAAAGGGATAGAGTGGAAAGAAAGAATGAAATAAATGTCGCAGGGTGTAATTTAAGGGTTAAATTTAAAAGGGTTTTATTGTGTGGAAGAAATACGACATTTTTACAATGGGGAGTTTAGAAGAATAGAAAGGAAAAAACGACGTGTACCATAAAACCATCCATATATCCTCATATTTTCGCAATTTTATCTAAATAATAACAAGATTTTTTAAATATTTTCCAGAAAATTTTCCATGCTATCATATCATTTATAAGTATTAAAACCATTAAAAATAAAACAAAACTCTATTAATTAGATCAATATTCTATAAAAACAAACCCAAATTCTCTTAATTATATTAATCTATCTATATATATAAAAATCAATGTTACGTGATAGTTTGCCTGTATGTATGTCTCCTATGCGTTCATATACCATTCGTCCGATTGCGATGAAACTTGGGTGAGATGTTGAGTACACTCCAAGGAAGGTTTCTGACTTAGTAAATCCATTTTACAATAGGTAGCGCACGCGTAGATTCAACAAATGAGCGACGATGCGCGAAGCATTTCAAACAAGTCCCGTATGTGTTCATATACCATTCGTCCGATAGCGATGAAACTTGGGTGAGATGTTGTGTACACTTACGTGAAGGTTTCAAAATTAGTGAATACATTTCACAGTAGATAGCGCACGAGTATATTCAACAAATGAGCGACGACACGCAAAGCGTTTCAACAAAATCCCGTATGCATTCATATACCATTCGTCCGATAGCTATGAAACTTGCGTAAAATGTTGTGTACACTGCAGGGAAATTTTCTGGCTTAGTACATCCACTTTACAATAGGCAGCGCACGAGTAGATTCAACAAATGAGCTACGACGCGCGAAGCATTTCAACAAAGTCATGCTTGCGTTCATATACCATTCGTCCGATAGCGATGAAACTAGGCTGAGATTTTGTGTGCACTCCAGGGAAGGTTTCTAGCTTAGTAAATCCCTTTAAAAATAGCTAGAGCACGAGTAGAATCAACTAATGAGCGACGACGCGCGAAGCGTTTCAACAAAGTGCCACATAATTTCATATACCATTCATCCGATAGCGATGAAACTTGGGTGAGATGTTGTGTACACTCCAGGGAAGGTTTCTGGCTTAGTACATACATTTTTCAATAGGTAGCGCACCAGTAGATTCAACAAATGAGCGATGACACGCGAAGCGTTTCAACAAAGTCCCGTATAAAGTCATATACCATTCGTCTGATAGTGATAAATGTTTGGTGAATTGTTGTGTACACTCCAGGAAAGGTTTCTGGATAAGTAAATCCATTTTACAATACGAAGCGCACGTTTATGTTCAACAAATGAGTGACTACGCGCGAAGCGTTTCGACAACGTCCCGTATACGTTCACATACCATTCATCCGATTGCGATGAAACTTGGGTGAGATGTTGTGTACACTCCAGGGAAGGTTTCTGGCTGAGTACATCCTTATTACAATATGTAGCGCAAGAGTAGAATCAACAAATGAGCGACGACACGCGAAGCGTTTCAACCAAGTCCCATATGCATACATGTACCATTCGTCCGTAGCTATGAAACTTGGGTGAGATGTTGTGTACACGTCATGGAAAATTTCTGGCTTAGTAAATCCCCTATACAATATGCAGCGCACAAGTTGATTCAACAAATGAGGGACTACTCGCGAAGCGTTTCAACAAAGTCCCGTATAAGGTCATATACCATTCTGCCGTTAGCGGTGAAACTTGGGTGAAATATGGTGGACACTCCAAGGAAGGTTTCTGGCTTAGTAAATACATTTCACAGTAGGTAGCACACGAGTAGATTCAGCAAATGAACGACGACACGCGGAGCGTTTCAATACAGTCCCCTATGTCTTCATATCCCATTAGTCCGATAGCGATGAAACTTGGGTGAGATGTTGTGGACACTTACGTGACGGTTTCTAACTTAGTAAATACATTTTACAGTAGGTAGCGCACGAGTAGATTCAACAAATGAGTGACGGAGCGCGAATCGTTTAAACAAAATCAGGTATGCGTTCATATACTACTCATCCGATTGCGATGAAACATTGATCAGTTATTGTGTACCCGCCAGGGAAGGGGACTTAGTAAATCCATTTCACAATAAGTAGCGCAAGAGTAGATGAAACAAATGGGTGACGACGCGCGAAGCGTTTCAACAAAATCCCCTATTGCGTTCATATAACATTCTTCGATTGCGATGAAACCTTGATGAGTTATTGTGTGCACGCCAGGGAAGGGCTTCGACTTCGTAATACATTTCTCAATAGGTAGCGCACGAGTAGATTCAACAAATGAGTGACAGCGCACGAATCGTTTAAACAAAAACCCCTATACGTGCATATACCATTCATCCGATTGCGATGAATCATTGATGAGTTATTCTGTACACGCCAGGGAAGGGTTTCGACTTAGTAAATCCATTTCACAATAGGTAGCGTACGAGTAGATTCAACAAATCAGTGACAGCGATGAAACTTTTGAAAGTTGTTGTGCACGCTCCCACGAATGGTTCTAAATTAAGATCCATTTTACGATAGCTTAGAGGCAGTTAACATGTTGTGTATCCAAAAGCACTTCAAGAAACAGAATTTCAACGCCAACACTTTCTTTGATTGGCATTGCAACGCATGCCGGGTACAGCTTGTATTCTATAAAAACAAAACCAAATTCTCTTAATTATATATCAATATTCTGTTACTACCGTCGTTGCGCAACTATGTCATTATTAATATTGTATTCTATACCCGTTAATATTACGGCGAGTGCACTCTAACTTAATATTTAAGCATAAACTATTATCTATTATCTGCAGGTGATATGTTACTCGTCTACAATATTGCTACTGTATGACTCGCTCCCTGTGGGCGAGCGAAGTCATCTTGGCTGCACAACTCGTCCTTTACAGAAATAGGCGCGAGTTGTGTGGCCGTAGTGCACCTCTCATTATAGGTGTCAAATAATTTGTTGATCCGACCTCCAGTGGAGGATATCCCACAGGTATATCTCCACTGTGGTTCGGATGTGCGCCTGGAAATATGTATTATGTGGGGGGGAACTGTGTATTGGCCGTGTGAGTGTGAAATGTGGGGGCGGGAAACTTGTGTAGTGTAAAAAAACATAATGTTAATGCATTCAATTCTTAGCCATCTGTGGGGATCCATAATACACATATAAAACATCTTATTAGACGGTATCTACCCTCGTCCTTTGTGTGGTGAACCTGTCGAGGCATATAGAGCAACAGTACCTTTATCGAATAAATCACATATTATCACTGTCATTGTTAATTTCGGCGAGCGCGCAAAATGGAGCTACTCCCGATGCATGTGCGCTGTGTCTGGTGTCAGCGCCTCAGGTTTTCAACCTGCGCTGAAAAGTAAATACATATTTATGATTATAAAGCATAGATTTTTGATTATTATTTGCCATTTGTTGTTTACTTTCTTTATACCTTTGTACACCTTGCTATTTGGTTCATACCTGATTCCTTATTATCTATACCTTCACATTTCCTTATTCTTACTCATTTTTCTCCTAAATCCTTGTATTACTTCAACCTTTATTCCTTATCGGCTATATATTTGTATTTCTTTATTCCTTCTTACTCATTATTTATTATAACTTCACCTTACTTTATTCCTATGCTTTCTTTCCTATATCCTTGTGCTCCTTTATCCTTCATTTCTTTATGGCTATATCTTTGAATCTCATTATTCCTTCTTATTCACTTTTTCCTATAACTTCACTTTACTTTACTCCTATTCTGTCCTATATCACTGAGCTACTTCATTCTTCGTTCATCATTGTATTCACCTTTGTATTTCTTTATTCTGTCTTACTCAATATTTCCTATAACTTCACTTGACTTTACTCCTATTCATTTCTGTCCTATATCTTTGTGCTACTTCATTTTTTGTTCATTATTGTATTCACCTTTGTATTTCTTTATTCTTTCTTACTCATTATTTCTTATAACTTCACTTTACTTTATTCCTATTAATTTCTGTCCTATATCTTTGTGCTACTTCATTTTCCGTTCATTATTGTATTCGCCTTTGTATTTTTTTATTCTTTCTTACTCATTATTTCCTATAACTTCACTGTACTTTATTCCTATTTATTTCTGTCCTACATCATTGCTCTACCATTTCCTCTATTCAATATTGTCTATGCCTTTTTAATTCATTGCGCTATTGGCCCTTCCATTGAAGGACACCTATGTGAACGGTATGGACCGTTCCTATCTATCGTCGTCCCTTCCTTGAAGGAAAATCTGGTGAACGGTAAGGACCGTACCTATCTATCATCGTCCCTTCCTTGAAGGACAATCCCGTGAACGGTGTGGATCGTTCCTATATCCTATCGTCCCTTCCTTGAAGGACATCTCGTGAACGGTATTGACCGTTCCTATCGGGCTTACGCAATAACGGATTCAGCGCTCATATATTGAATTACTAACAGTATGCCTGGGTTGCATAGTTTTACTCATGAGATACATTCTTTTGCCTTTATGCCGTAGAAAATACGGATGCGTATGATGGTGTATTTTAACCAAGTGGTGTCCAATACACAGGGTGGTATCGGAACTAAGAGAGCCTAGAAGGACTTCCTTTACCAGTGGATCGGCGAAATACGTAACATGGTATGGGGCATTAAGTACGTATAGTAATCCTAGTGACCGTCCAATTTGCAATGTGGTATCGGTAACCCGAATGACTACGAATGCAGATTGTGGTTTGGGAAAACTTCAAGTTTTCTGTTCAAAACGGCTTAACCAGTTGACCCATACGTATTGTGGTTTGGTTTACTCTTACATAGCCTGCGCTAGGAGTTACCTCCGTATCGAGTGACCTCCCACGCGCATTGCCATCCTTGGTATATGTTACATGTGCAAATTGCACCCCTATCTGCGCTGTGTCTGGTTTCGACGCCTCATATATTGCCACTTATGCATTATCAATATATTCCTCTCCCTGGGGCTCAATAATATCTGTAACCTCGGCCAGGGAGAGAATCGTAGTTTCGTCGTATAATTCCAGTATTGTATATCATGGGTGATACCCTACGGGGTACCAACAAAGAGATCATCGGTGTTAGATACCTCGGCCCGGGGGATCATATATATTCATTATTTCATTATTTCATTTCAGTATTCTTATCATTTCATTTCTTATATTCTGTCACTATTCCCTTATTTCCTTGTAGCTTTTCATTATCATATTCTGTCACAATCTCCTTTATTTCCTTATTTCCTTATTTCCTTATTCCCTTAATTCATTTTTCCATTTCATCATTATTCCTATTATTCATCTTCACTTGCCGCTGCAGTACTTTGCTCCCGTTATAGAGCATTTTCTTAGTCTTACATGCTAACTAACGTCAAGTCATAGGGGTCGTCTTGGGAAGGAGGAAGTATTCTGTCCGATGTAGGGGTATTTACTTCCCTCATCGAACCATCAAGCCTCCATACGCATGTATAGTTTAGACGATGTTAGGGCATAAAAAATGGTATAACGGACCCTATGTTTAGGGGAGACAGGCTAGGTACTTCCCCTAACACAGGCGCTTGCCCGCCCTAACACGTCACCACTATGACCGGTCGTCAACGTCGATGACCTATTATGTCATGTCCTGGGTACAATTTACCAATTCATCAATATCTATTTTCACCTGGAAAATAGCTTCACATCCATTAAAGTGCATCTTCGTGCGCATACCATGAAGAATAAGTGTCAAGCGGTATTGTGTTGTGTATAGTGTTATAGTTATACGGGGGGAACAACTGTGGTGGCACGGTGCACTATCATTGCGCCTGGCCGGTCGGATTTCCAGCTAATGTCAGCTGAGTATTATTCCTTCTCACATGTTAGTAGGTAAGTGAAGGATTGTGAATGTTATTCCCGTGTTTATGGGCAGTTGTAGGTATGTTAAAATTTTTAATTATTGGTAACGGGATGGTAAGAAAGGTCCAAGGAATCGTGGTCCTATGGGGATGTATGGAAACTTTAAGTGGTAGGGATTCTCGACCGGTGTGGGTGAGGATTTTATTGTTTAGGATCTGGGTGTTCAGCGTGGTTGTTAGGTACCGTGCTGAAGTATTTAGGTTAGAATTTATGCTTTTAATTGACATGCAGGGTGAAAACATTGGTTATGAATATGTATCATTGCATGCACTGGTGTTAGCGGGTTAAGCCTGGAACGCTAGCTGTTAGCTCTAAGGTTCCAAATGTTGATTAACATATAGCCACGAGCGATAAGGCATGGTGTACACCCTGGTAATTGCATGATTACCATGTGCCGCTCATTAATAGGGGAGAAGTGTACAAGTGTTATCTGTATAGTGTTTAATATGTATCTTGGGAGGGAGATGTGCTTTGCGGCTTGGACACACTAGTCGTAATATATGGCATCTGGAGCCATAATAATAATATGCGACTGCTGTCCATACTCGTAATATATGTACTAGACTTATATGCTATAAAGTCTAGCTTGAAAAACTGGTCATGATTATGATATAATATAATCCCTTAACTAGAGATACTGTCTGGAGATATTGTCTAGATATACTGTCTAGAGATACTGTCTATAGATACTGCCTATATATACTGTCTAGAGATATTGTCTAGAGATACTGCTGGTGTATTCTTGGAATACACGGTATGATAGAGTATATTTTTAATACTCTTTGCTTGTTCATTTCTTCCTTTTTCTCAAACACCAACAGTGATCTCCTAGTTTCTCTTTGGTGGTCATGTCTCTTATGTCATTTGTGAGTCGGTTCTAGATATATATCTTCCATGACTCACCTAGCGTCATCTAGCAGCGAATCTGTGAAGTTCCTCAATTCTTCCCTGTACAAGAGGACTTCCTTTTCCATCTCGCCACCAGGTCGCGTCACCATCGCCAGCTATCATCTCTGTGATCAAGAGAACTTCGTCTACTTTTTCACTCACCATGCTGCGCTAGTATCGTCTGCTATCAACTCTTTGAAGACCATTCATCAAGAAAAACATTTAATTTTCTTATGTTGGTTATGCTTATATGTATTCCTTTTGTCTCCTACCCCCACTCATTTCCCTTTCCTGGTCCCTCGGCGTTTCGCCGAGTGGGTCTCACTTGTACGTCGACCGTCGACTCAGTCAAGGCTCAACTAAAGCCAGCCTCCTGAACTAAAGAGGCATTCCTTAGATTCCACGCCATGTTGGAATTTTAATCGTCAAAGGGAACTTCACCTTCGCCATGCAGCAAAGATAAGTACAGACTTCAGGTTTTAACCTCATCTTCATCGGTTTTAATTCTACATGCCTTTAACTAACATTTTATAGACAGTGTGAGATTACTATAATTTGTGACAATAATCATCCTTTGAGGGACTTACCATGTTGGGCTTTTGGTTGTCTAAGCCAACCTTAATAGAAAATAGCTTTTCTTAAGCTAATTAAATGAGAAATCTTCTCACAACGTGGGATATTATCGAATACCCACTGTCTATAAAATATTTTGCTCGTTCCACCGCTGGAATAACTTTGGCCCCATTCTTTAGTCATGATTGCTCTGGAACCTTCCAGAATCTACCAGTCACGCCTTCATGTATTTTCCACTCATATGTGTGAATATTTTCTCAAACTAAAGGATCTTCCTTATTATTTAACGTTCAATAGCTAACTTTTCTTCCTCCGTTTGGATTTTCTCTGGTGTACTTAATGACAATCTATAACTTTCTCAAGCAATAGACTCTCGCCTACCTAGTGCAACCTGTTTTTTTTACAATTGCAATAACTTTCTTTGTCATAAACTTTTGTGTTACTACAGTGAATTTTTCATCCATTCAACAGACTATAGTGAAAACTAGTGCTTGTTCAACATTTCTACCGCGTCGCGATCGTCCGATTACTATAAATAAGGCCATGAACATTTATCCTCAATCCCAATTGATCTTTCCTTAACCTTTTACTAACAAACCATATTAATAAAGTTATTTCTAGGTCTTACGAAAGGGAAACTTGCCCCATTTGTCACATGATTCCTATTTAAACATAGGAAGTCTAGAACCTTCCTTTTGACTTTATCTTCAGGTTTCACAGTAAGTGACCTGTCCTATTTTGTATAACTATTATAAAAGTAATTCAGTGTAAATATAAGAAGTTATAGGAACTTCTCTTTCATTCTACCGCTTTCTTTTTTGTTATTTTTGAAGTTGTAACTTTTTCTAAGATAGGTACTTGGAAATTTCTTAAAGTACACTCCTTGTACTCGAGTTACTGTCTAACTTTAATCACTTTAATTGTCTTTATACCTTTGTACTTTATCTTTTCTATTTTAAAATCTTACGAAGATTTTAGTACATATAAAGGTTTGAAACCTAAAGAATTGTTAATTGCCTGGAGCAAACTTAAAATGTTAGGAGGTCTGCGACCCCAAATTGTTAACAAAAATTGAAACTATATGCTTGTTTAATTCATTACGCTCTTTTGCCTTGTTAAATTAATTAAATATTTGTTTTTGGATTTATCATTTCTCTAATACAACGGTTAGGCAAGATCCTGGCTTTCCTAACTCTTCCCAGGTTCATGCCCTCGTTAATGCAAATTTTTGGCATTCTTCGAATTACTTGTCCAAAAACGAATTCCTTTGAACAGACATACAATAAGTATGTTACTCTCTGTCTTGCCAGACTATCACCTTTCCCCATAGTAGGCATATGCATGCTTGAGAGGGAATACACTAAAGCCATTCTCTGGCAAACCGCCCAAGTCCTAGCTGCGGTTCCCGTTAGCTTCGACCAGGTCCTTACCCACTTTAGGTATCAGAGAGCGGATTTGCAGTGGCAACCACCTTTGAGTGTATTTAAAGTTAAATTTATAACTTTTGTGGGACTCTCCTCCTATTTCTCCATCCTTTCTCTCAAGTCCGAAACCCATCTCCTTCTCTTTATCATCTTCCCTTGGTGGTTAGGTTATTCCTCAGCCAATAATCTACCCAAAAATTTGGTCCTGGAAGCCCGGGAGAGTCCATTTGCTATTTTTATTCTTTGCCAAGCGTCATTTGGCAATACTTTGCAAATTATTAATATCTGCTTTGAATCTTTCAGCTATAAATACATCGTGCAAAGCCTGTGAAGGGGAAAGAGGCCGCTCCTGTCTCCTTTGGTGTGTCCCGTTCTTTCTACTTATTTGCTGCTGCCAGCCTGGCAGCATTTCCAAGGTTCCACAGTTTCGTGAGTTATACTTTAATCTACTTACCATGACATGGCACCTACTGAAAAGGATAAGGATGAAAAACTTACTTCTAAACGAGCATCCTATAAAGGACAAATTACCCGATTCAGAAAATACATCAAAGAGCTAGATCCTTCAGAAGCTCAATTAGACTTGTTGAAACATCGTGTAAGGGATTTTGAACGTTCATATGAAAATTATTGCAACATCCAAAATGAAATAGAAACTTGTATACTCAATCAAACCGAAGATCGAGTCGAAGTAGAAAACCAACATTACGAAGGCATAGGTTCTGCTTTCAAAATAATACGCCAACTCGAAGAGGAGCAGAAAAAGGACGCTTCTGTTCTTGGTTCCCTTCACGAACCACAAACTTCTTTTCGCGATGGTAATCACAAACCCTGGGATTCTTTATATGAATTATTTTGTTGTCTTGTGCATGACAATGAAGACATTCAAGTCATATACAAGTTTCATTACTTGAGATCTATCCTTCGAGGTCAAGCTTTGCAGTTAGTTGAAGCACTTCCTCTAAGTGCAGAAAATTACCCCATTGCCTTTAACTTATTGAAAGAAAGATACGGAAATTTACGGTTACGTATTCAACGCCACATGAAGGCTCTATTCAATCTACCTGCGTCACAGCATTATGACGTCACTAATTTGCGTACTCTCGTTGACACTACACAACTTCACGTCAAAGCTCTGTCCCAATTGGATCAACCCACTGAACACTGGGATACTTTCCTAATACATTTAGTGGTTTCTAAAGTTGATGCTGCTACCCTCAAAGCTTGGGAAATTGAACTTTCTAGAGAAGACTATTACTCTTACGAGCATTTAGTCACTTTCATAAATGCCAGATGCCAGCTGTTAACCGCTCTAGCGAATCAAAGTGAACCCTCACATCCGAGTTCTAAATTTGAATTAATGTCTATCAAACCTAAAAGCGAACGCTTAGCGTCTAGTACCCAAAAACCTGGGTCCAGCTCCTCTAAATTTAAGCCAAACACCACTGGTTACCCAACTAGGTCTAGTGAACGCCGTATTGCTAGCTCTCTCGTTTTAAATACTCAAAGCGAGCCTCGCAAGAGTTTAAATGAACCATTAAAGTGTATACTTTGCAAAGATTCCCATGCTTTATATCTATGCAAATCCTTCAAAGAACTGTCAGTCGACGACAGAAGAAAATTAGTTTCCCAAAACAAACATTACTTCAACTGCCTAGCGCCTACGCATTCTGCTTCTAATTGCAAGTTCACAAGACTTTGCTTCCATTGTGAAAAGGCTCATCACACTTTGCTACATCGCCATGATCAGGCAAGGTCATCGACAGCATCTACTTCTCAGAAAAGTGATAATGCTAACAATTCCAATGCTTCATCGTATATTCAAAATGCCAAGTCCATTCGTAGTGCCCAAGTATTGCTGTCCACTGTCCAAATCGAAGTTCAGAATAACTCTGACAACTGGGTCCGTGCACGCGGTCTTCTCGATTCAGCGGCAACTCATGATTTTGTGTCTAATTCTTTGATCAGAAAACTAGGCTTACCTGTAAACCCCACTTCTATTAATGTATCGGGCATTAACAGCTCAAAATCGCAAGCTTTACAATTCTCAAAGCTAACCATAAGAGATATTTGTCTCAGAAACAACTTTCTCAAACTGAATTGCCTAATTCTCAATAGCATTGGAGAGGACACTCCCAGTCACTCTGTGGATATTTCAGGGTTAATCATTCCCTCGAATTTAAGGCTAGCCGATCCTTTGTTCAACATACAAAATCCTATTGACATACTCCTTAGTGCCAATGTTTTTTGGAATTGCCTCCGTAAACAGGTTCGCATGTTATCTTCAAACGTGGTCGCCAGAGACACTAATTTTGGATGGATCGTCACCGGTCAACTTCCCCATTATTCTCCCCAACCCGCATCGCAATGTTATTTCTCCAATACTGATCTGGAACAGTTTTGGAGACTCGAAAGCGTTGATCCTCCTAACGTGACTTCTTCAGAAAATGAATTCTGTGAGCAACTTTTTTTTGAACACCACCACTCGCTCTTCTGATGGTCGGTTCATTGTTCAAATGCCAAGATTACATAATCCCCCTAGACTTATTAACTCTCAACCCAAAGCTCGAAAAGCTCTCTTTGCCATTGAGAGCAAATTCAAGAAAGAACCTCTCGTTAAACAGCAGTACACTGATTTCATGGATGAGTATGAAAGTTTAGATCATATGGAAGTTGTTAACAAATCTGAAGATGAATCGCACACCCCGACTGAAACGGTTTTCTTAAATCATCATCCCGTGTGGAAAAATCCGCTTGTAAAGGATAAAATCCGAGTTGTTTTCAATGGTTCATCACCCGACATTAATGGCAACAGCCTTAACGACACTCTTTACTCTGGTCCTGCTATTCAGTCAGATCTATCTGCTATACTTTTAAACTTTCGACTATTTCCCATAGCCGTTATAGCTGATATAAAACAGATGCACCATCAAGTTTTAATTCAGCCTGAACAACGAGATCTCCAAAGAAACTTGTGGCGCGACGAAATCAGTAAGACCATTAAGGTATTTCACTTAAAAACGGTTACTTATGGCTTAAAACCTTCCGCTTTCCTTGCTATCCGATCCCTACACTTGCTAGCCTCTCAAGATGGTCATTTATTTAATTCCAAAGCTTCTGAAGCGCTAACCACGTCATTCTATGTTGACGATTATTTTCAGTCCTTCCCCACTCTGGGGGAAGCTTCTTTTGTGTCTTTAGAACTTCAGGCATTGCTAAGGAATGGAGGTTTCCCACTTCACAAGTGGTATTCCAACTCCCCTGAGTTTCTCGCCCAGTTTCCCATCGAAGACGTAGATCCCTCCTCTGTCGAAATTTGTGGAAAATCCGAATCCATAAAAACTCTTGGAGTTCATTGGTGCACCAGCACTGACACTCTCATCTACAAAGTTTCACTCACTGAAGAGCTCCCTAACACGAAACGACAAATTCTCTCTGAAATTGCAAAAATTTTTGATCCGCTTCAATTCCTTGCCCCAGTTATCGTTATAGCCAAACTCTTCATGCAAGAGCTGTGGTCGCTCAAATGTGAATGGGATGACACTGTTCCTCTCTCATTTCTTTACAGATGGCTTTCTTTTCTCAGCAATTTACTTGATCTTTCCCTTATTGAAATTCCTAGGAATTTAATTAATGCTCATTCTAATGCATCTTTTTTCCTTCATGTGTTCGCGGACAGTTCCGAAAAAGCTTATGGTTGCTGCGCATATTTGGTTTATCGCGGTTCATTATATGGATCTTCAGTTTCCAACCTTGTTTGTGCCAAATCTAAGGTGGCTCCTCTTAAAACTATCACTTTGCCTAGGCTTGAATTGTGTGCTGCACTCATGGCCGCAGAACTTGTTAAGAAATTACGAGAAGTTTTAAAAGTCGAATTCTCGCAAATCTATCTCTGGAGCGATTCCATGATCACCCTTTCTTGGATCGCCAGAAACCCCTCTCACTGGCAAACGTTCGTTGCAAACAGGGTTTCCATAATTCAAACTCTTTCCGCGGGATGTCAATGGAGGCATGTGCCCAACGCTGACAACCCAGCCGACATTATCTCTCGTGGATGTTTACCCTCTCAATTGGCAGCTTCCCAGTTGTACTGGCATGGGCCTTCGTGGTTAATTGAAGATTCTTCTTCTTGGCCTTCTAAACCTCCAGCTACAAACTCCAACTTGCCTGAAGCAAAAGTATCTCTATCTACTGCTTCGTGTCTTGTTTCCAACGTTTCTCATCCCTTGTTATCCCGCTATTCTTCCTTTCATAAATTAATACGTATTGTCGCCTATCTCCTTAGATGGAAATATCTTGTGGTTGACCAACCTCTTCTCCCAAAACCACACCTTACCAATCATGAATTGAATCTCGCTACCATTAAGGTTTTACAACTGACACAGCAAGAAGCCTTTTCTTCTGAATTATCATTACTTTCTTCTAAAAGTGATCCTTCCAAATCCAGTCGTCTTCGTGCTTTAGCCCCGTTCTTTGATGACAATGGGTTACTTAGGGTAGGTGGTAGGCTCTCTCAATCTTTGCTCTCTGCAGACAAAAAGCATCCCGTTATTTTGCCTTCTAAACACCACGTAACTTCCTTAATTATACGTGATTTTCATTATCGCAATCTGCATGTTGGTTCACGCACTCTGCTTTGCCTCTTAAGGGAAAAGTACTGGATTATAAATGGAATTCACGAAGTTTCCTCTGTAATTCACAAGTGCATTCCTTGATTCAAGGCGAAACCTAAAGTCAACACTCAATTAATGAGCGATCTGCCCTCCTTTCGCTCTTCTCCTATACGCCCATTCGCTTTAACTGGTGTGGACTATATGGGTCCGTTCCAATATAAACGAAATTCCCCTGAAGCCAAACGCAAACTGTTTGGTAAGCTCTATGTCTCTCTCTTTGTTTGCATGGTTACTGGCGCAATCCATTTGGAACTAGTAACGAATGCTTCTACTTCTTACTTTTTATCAGCTGTCTCTCGCTTCGCTGCTAGGCGTGGTGTTCCTTTGGAGATGTTCTCTGATAATGCTTCCACTTTTCAAGGCGCAGCGTCCTTGTGGAAGAAAGCTCTCACATCTTCTCCCGCCATGGAACACATTTCTAATTTTTCCTACTCAAAGGGTTTCAAATGGCGTTTTATACCTCCCTACGCTCCTCATCACGGTGATAGGTGGGAATCCTGCGTAAAGCTCACTAAACGTCATTTAAGAAAGGTTTTAGGTAATCGCATTCTGACTTATGATGAATTTAATTCATTCTCTGTTCTGATTGAAGGAGTTGTTAATCTCGCCCTTTAACTCCGCTTTCCGATGATCCTGATGACCTGCTTCCACTCACACCTGGTCACTTCCTTATAGGCACTTCTCTTTCTGCCCCTCCTCCCCTTTCCAATTCTTTCCGGGATTCTAATTTGCCTATTGTTTGGCGTAAACTTGAAGCCCTTCGCAATTCTTTCTGGAAGAGGTGGAACTTGGAATATTTAACTTCCTTGCAACGGAGACAGAAGTGGTTTCTTTCCAGTCCCGACATTAAAGTGGGGGACTTGGTCTTGGTTAGGGATGTCTCTCCTCCCCTGGTCTGGATTTCTGGTAGAATAACCGAGTGTTATCCTGGAAGGGATGGGAGATTCAGGGTGGCCAAAATCTTGACCACTAATGGTCATATCACAAGACCACTGTCTTTAATTGCTTCATTACCTTTAAATGTTTAATTGTTTATTTGTTCTCTGTTGGTGTTTTTCTCTCCCAGCTTGGTGTATTCTTGGAATACACGGTATGATAGAGTTTATTTTTAATACTCTTTGCTTGTTCATTTCGTCCTTTTTCTCAACCACCAACAGTGATCTCCTAGTTTCTCTTTGGTGGTCATGTCTCTTATGTCATTTGTGAGTCTGTTCTAGATATATATCTTCCATGACTCACTTAGCGTCATCTAGCAGCGAATCTGTGAAGTTCCTCAATTCTTCCCTGTTCAAGAGGACTTCCTTTTCCATCTCGCCACCAGATCTCGTCACCATCGCCAGCTATCATCTCTGTGATCAAGAGAACTTCGTCTACTTTTTTACTCACCATGCTGCGCTAGTATCGTCTGCTATCAACTCTTTGAAGACCATTCATCAAGAAAAACATTTAATTTTCTTATGTTGGTTATGCTTATATGTATTCCTTTTGTCTCCTACCCCCACTCTTTTCCCTTTCCTGGTCCCCCGGCGTTTCGCTGAGTGGGTCTCACTTGTACGTCGACCGTCGACTCAGTCAAGGCTCAACTAAAGCCAGCCTCCTGAACTAAAGAGGCATTCTTTAGATTCCAAGCCATGTTGGAATTTTAATCGTCAAAGGGAACTTCACCTTCGCCATGCAGCAAAGATAAGTACAGACTTCAGGTTTTAACCTCATCTTCATAGGTTTTAATTCTACATGCCTTTAACTATCATTTTATAGGCAGTGTGAGATTACTATAATTTGAGACAATAATCATCCTTCGTGGGATTTACCATGTTGGGCTTTTGGCTGTCTAAGCCAACCTTAATAGAAAATAGCTTTTCTTAAGCTAATTAAATGAGAAATCTTCTCACAACGTGGGATATTATCGAATACCCGCTGTCTATAAAATATTTTGCTCGTTCCACCGCTGGAATAACTTTGGCCCCATTCTTTAGTCAAGATTGCTCTGGAACCTTCCAGAATCTACCAGTCACGCCGTCATGTATTTTCCTCTCATATGTGTGAATATTTTCTCAAACTAAAGGATCTTCCTTATTATTTAACGCTCAATAGCTAACTTTTCTTCCTCCGTTTGGATTTTCTCTGGTGTACTTAATGACAATCTATAACTTTCTCCAGCAATAGACTCTCGCCTACCTAGTGCAACCAGTTTTTTTCACAATTGCAATAACTTTCTTTGCCATAAACATTTGTGTTACTACAGTGAATTTTTCATCCATTCAACAGACTATAGTGAAAACTAGTGATTGTTTAACATTTCTACCACGTCGCGATCGTCCGATTACTATAAATAAGGCCATGAACATTTATCCTCAATCCCAATTGATCTTTCCTTAACCTTTTACTAACAAACCATATTAATAAAGTTATTTCTAGGTCTCACGAATGGGAAACTTGCCCCATTTGTCACGTGATTCCTATTTAAACATAGGAAGTCTAGAACCTTCCTTTTGACTTTATCTTCAGGTTTCACAGTAAGTGACCTGTCCTATTTTGTATAACTATTATAAAAGTAATTCAGTGTAAATATAAGAAGTTATAAGAACTTCTCTTTCATTCTACCTGCTTTCTTTTTTGTTATTTTTGAAGTTGTAACTTTTTCTAAGATAGGTACTTGGAAATTTCTTAAAGTACACTCCTTGTACTCGAGTTACTGTCTAACTTTAATCACTTTAATTGTCTTTATACCTTTGTACTTTATCTTTTCTATTTTAAAATCTTACGAAGATTTTAGTACACATAAAGGTTTGAAACCTAAAGAATTGTTAATTGCCTGGAGCAAACTTTAAATGTTAGGAGGTCTGCGACCCCAAATTGTTAACAAAAATTGAAACTATATGTTTGTTAAATTCATTACGCTCTTTTGCCTCGTAAAATAAATTAAATATTTGTTTTTGGATTTATCATTTCTCTAATACAACGGTTAGGCAAGATCCTGGCTTTCCTAACTCTTCCCAGGTCCATGCCCTCGTTAATGCAAATTATTGGCATTCTTCGAATTACTTGTCCAAAAACGAATTCCTTTGAACAGACATACAATAAGTCTGTTACTCTCTGTCTTGCCAGACCATCACACTTCCCCATAGTAGGCATATGCATGCTTGAGAGGGAATACACTAAAGCCATTCTCTGGCAAACCGCCCAAGTCCTAGCTGCGGTTCCCGTTAGCTTCGACCAGGTCCTTACGCACTTTAGGTATCAGAGAGCGGATTTGCAGTGGCAACCGCCTTTGAGTGTATTTAAAGTTAAATTTATAACTTTTGTGGGACTCTCCTCCTATTTCTCCATCCTTTCTCTCAAGTCCGAAACCCATCTCCTTCTCTTTATCATCTTCCCTTGGTGGTTAGGTTATTCCTCAGCCAATAATCTACCCAACTGTCTATAGATACTGTCTAGAGATATTGTTTAGAGATACTATGTATAGATATTCTAAACCAGGTTATATTGCAGCGCACTATATGTGTGGCGTAATTCCCTCCTATAATGGGGCTGATCGCTGCAAAAAATATTCTATCCACCCTACGGAAATGTGGGGGGTTCATAAGGGTGTATTGCCATTCTATTAGTTGGGAGGATGGTATATTTGAATGCCATCTATATGTTAAACAAGGCCATAAATTCCACTAAGTGTGGCGTTGTAATTATGGATTTCAAGAGGGGTAAAAATGCACGGGGGGATATTAACGTGCTGTCGCTTGAAATAACTCTGCTCGTCTAAATATGAAAGATAATATTTTGTAGGATATTTCTGTATCGCAAATAAAATAAATTAAAACCTCCTAATTGGGATATGTTTATATGGTCACAGAAACATGCTCGTGTTTTCCTATGTTGGATGGCCTGTCTATATAAGGATGTATCCTTGGGCAAAAGTGCATTAAAGCCCGCTAAGAGATAAAATACGGTGTATTTTGTGTGATGCGGCGCTGTGTGAATATCACCGAGAATACTGGCTTTTGGCCGTAAAATATGCTATCCCGGTGTTAAGTATTGATGGATGAAGGGGGTGAACTAAAATAAAAATATTTGGTTACCCTGCTTTGTGTAGTGTATTCCGACAATTGTATGTCTCGCTCCTACTGTCGTTTGAAACTAGCGCGCGAGATTAGGCCTGTATCCATTATGGCTGCCTGCTAGTTACCCGTCACGTGGGAGGCGTGTCAGGTGATAACGTGTGTAAATGGGAGTTATCTGTTATCGCTACTGTGAGGCGTTACCCGTATCACTGATTGGCTGTCGGGCTGTAGTATCTGCTGTTTATCGGGGCGCTACTCTGATTGGACCTGAGCTGAAAGAGTGGGTGTCAAGCACATGGCCTTTGTTATCGTTTCGTAGATGAACTGTCACAAGCACGTGTCATGTGTTTAATGTAGTGGTTATCATCGTTTTAAGCTACACAGCCGATGTATTATGTAATCTGGGTGGAGGGCATTAACTGTCCAGGAACCTACGCATGTCTTTCTATTGAGGAATCCTGTCATGCTGTCATCATATCGTACCAAAATGTGGCAAATGAGATGTGTATAACTATTGTGTCTGTTGTATAGTATTTATGTAATATGCTGGAGTGTGTTATACATGTCCGGAAGCATATGGCGCATTCCTGTGGCTGTAAAAATTCTGGGTACTACTATGTAGAAAAGTGTTTCAGTGGTTTGCACTTGTCTACTCCGGGAAAATGAAAAAATAAGGCAGGGCGCATTAATATGCTGGGTGACCATTTATAGACAAATGTTTCTGTGTTTTATTTCCCCTTCCTGTGGGAAAATGGAAAATGGCGTCTATAAAATATATTTATTTACCCTGTATTTAATGCACCAATTGTATTAACTTGTACTGGGAATGTGTGTTCGCGTGTAGCGATCCCATGTGAGTGTATCAATGTTGGGTATCACCCTGCTGGAGAATTGTTTCCGTGGTTTACCCCTGTCTACTCCGGGAAAATGAAAAAATAAGGCGGAGTGTAGTAATATGTGTATCCACATTTACTATTGCATTCCGCATGTTGGATTGTCCGTGGAGTAGCATAATGGGCTACCTTTATCGGGCATTCTGATGAATGGCAGTGAGAATTATACAGTGTATTCTCCCAACCGGATGTGTTCTTGTGAATATGATGTATTCCTATTTCGTATATGCTGTTTGTGAAATCAAGTGAATATTTATTCGTTATATACTAAATAAAATCATCGGGCCTTTATTAATCATTATCTATAAAATTCGGCATGATTATGTCTATGGTCGATACTCATTCCTTATCGTGATCCCAGGAGGGTAGGCAAACACCTGCTCTTGACTCGATTTACGCCTTAGGAAAACGTAGAATAGCTATTGACCATTTAACGTATTTATTTCCGAATATATTTACATCTATACGCTCACGGCTGATATTTATCCTATAGTGTTTTGACCCAGGAAAGTAGGCAAACACCTGCTTTAGACTTTCTCACGCCTTAGGTCTACTGTAGGACATTTAGGGGCCATGGCGTTATTGTGTTACTAATGGACATATATATATATATATATATATATATGTGCCATGTCGTATCACGTTGCCTCAAAACGAAAATATGTAAATTTACTGTGGCCAACTGATGATCGTAATGCTAATTGTTTATCTACTGTGTAGATGTAAATTAGAGGGGATCTATGCAAGGATTTGTGGTCCTCTTGGAGCCTTGTGGCACTTATGAAAATGTGAAATTATTTATAAAATATCATTCTGTCATATAGTAGACAATTATGAACAGTTTGTACTTAGCGTAAAGATGATAAATGGGTTCCTGGGTCGACTGTCAGGGGAATAGCCCCAAGCATCTAGGGTTGCCTAGATGTCCAATCGGTCGTAGGCTAATATGATGGGAAGATTATAATTATAATTGTATTTCAAATGATTTCCCTGCTCCGTCGACTAATGATAGTATTTCGCTTCATATGAAAACTGTTCAATTTGTCTGTCTTTATGACGGTACTTGGTGATCAATTCCACTTTGATTTAGAAAAAATAAATATTTAAAAGATCCCCTGTGATGATAAAAAGATGTGGAACGGATTATGTGTTAATGTCATAAGTGCTGTGTATAACATGTGAGCCGTGGAGTACTGGCGTCTCGGGTGTCGGTAATCTGTTTATGCAAGCATCCGCCTTGCCTGCAGAACACGACTTAGTGTCTGTGTGGAGGCTGCCTTACTTAGTAGGCTGTGTGAATTGAATTCATATGTATGATTAAAAACATCTTGTGGATTACAGTGTATTGAATATGTATTACGCTTAAGTATACGTCATCCGTTTTCCCAGTGTTACCTAACTGTGTGTTCAGCTGACCTATATATGGTGATGCTGTGACGAAATGATAACCTGTGTTATTGTGTCACTTCCTATTGGCTGTGGTGGTAATAATCCACCTGTGTACTAGCGCAATTGTGTGCGGAATACTACTAAGTGTCGCTATATTCTGTTATGAGTATTAAATCTGCATTAGCCTATAGTGAAATTCGCTAACCTGTGTAGTTGTATGTCTACTGCTATGCCTTTGCGAAATGTCGTTAATCTGCATGAGGGAATAAGTATTGCGTTTCATCCTAGACATGCCGCTAACCTGTGCTCCTGTATGTGTTAGGTCATCGTGTGTATGCACTGCGGCTAACCTGTGTTATTGTGTTGTCTGTGCTTTCGCTATTACGGGAATAATGGCGTTCGTTAGAGAAATCGTATTATATGTTCCGTAATGTAGTATATTAGGCCCCATGTACTACTTTATTGGCCTATTTTGTGACAATGTAGCGTATCGGCCTGTCATCCCGCTTTAATATGGGGTGACTGTTGGAATCCGTGCACTTTCTAAAGTTGTACAAGTAAAATGTTGTGTGTTAATCTCCAAGAAGTGGTCATTATCCATGGGAGTGTTAGTTCCTATAGTGTTATGGGAAATATATGTAATTGCCTATCATTTATCCCATCTATCGGAATTGGTCATCGGTCGCTGCCGAAGGTATATATATAAACAATTAAGTTATATATTAGTGTATCTCAACTGTGTTCTGTCATTATATGTATGTAGGGGAAGGGCCCGTTACTATATAGTCCCTTATGACAGGTGATGTGATCTTCAATCGGTCGCCTAATGTTTGTGACCGTGTGTGAAAATCTAAATGCGATTGATTAGGTAAAAATGTGCGCTATTTATAAGTTTGTATTTATGTGAAGTGTGTAGACATCTTCCTATGGTAAAGGAATCCTTCTGTGGTTTGAAATGTGGCCTCCATGTGGATAATTGACCCTTTGTATCGCACGGCCATGTATGAGTGTGGTATTCTACGTGACTTAGCGGAAATTACTGTTGCTAGGCAGTGACCGTGTATGGCTGACAGCGCATTCCGTCTCTTGGTACTTCCGCATGTTGAGGTAGAGAATTGACCTCGTTTACCATGTACTGTATATGACATGTGCAAAATCCTGTCCACAATATATTGTCTGCAAAAACATTTATGCACTTTACATCTTATAAATGTATAATTATTATCAAGAATATTATGTCGGTTTTCCTATGTGGGATTTTACAATTGATGACTAATTATGTTGTGTGGGCCAAATCTGGATTGGTGTTGACCGCTATTTCAGACTGTGGTAACTAGATGCCATATTGCACTTGGCGCTATTGCCAAGGTATATTTGGCGTATTTTGCCTATGGGGACCTAGGGGAAATGTAAGGCATATGTACTATTAAATATATATCTAGCCGTGTTCTATCTGAAGCTAGTGTGTGTGAACAAAATTCATTATTTTATAAAGACATAGTACACAAGAAATATAACCTTGTATCAATTATTATATCTTATATATTTAAACATGCAACTTGTAACTAAGCTTCGTGTTATACATTGTTGGGAACTGTCGGTGACTGCCAGTTGTCAGCATGGCTACTAAATGCCATAGCGCGTAGGGCGTTGGTTTTAATTTATATGTTCCTGGGTTCGAACTATGTGTGTGAAAAATATGTTTTGCTCTCTGACGCTGATGATTTAACGCTTTCGTTTCTTAGCCGCGGAGGGTTGAGGTGTGGGGGTGGTTTTACGTGAATGGTATGGTTTCATACGCCGTACATGAACCGTATCTTTAATAATTTTGTGGTTGTGCCAAATGTTGACAAGGTAGTTTAGGTCCGAAATTTTCCGTTGGATTCTGAACGGAACCTGTCCATTTCAGGATTAGGAATTCGGACACGTTCTTAATGCGAGTGGGTGACCATATCATAATGAGCTGTTCAGGTTTGTATTCCTGGTGTCTGTGAGTTTTATCATATGTTATTTTCTGCCTGTTTTGTGAGGTGCGGATATTATGTCGCGCGGTATCACGGGCTGTGCATAAGTATTGTAACCTTTCAGCGTTGCTAAGTAGTGTATCTTGTGGGATGTAAATGTTGTCGATTGGACTGCGCGGATGGTATCCGTGTAAGAGAAAGTGCGGGGTGTGTTTGGTCGCCTGCGACACGTATGTGTTGTAACTAAATGTTACTGCTGGGAGGTAATTATCCCAGTCCGTGCCCTTGTCGTTAGTAAATCGAGCTATCGCGCTGCCAAGGATTTTGTTCATAGCTTCAGTTAACCCATTCGTCTGAGGGCTGAAACTAGTGGTTGTGTAGGCTCTGATTTGAAGTAATTTAAGGAGCTGTGTAATGACATTTGATGTAAAAACTGTTCCTCTGTCGGATAATAATGTGTGGAAAATACCATATTTGGTAATTATTTCCATGAGGAACTCTGCAATTTGGTGTGCGCTAGCGTTTGAGACCGCTTTGGTGATAATGTATCGGGTGAGGTATTCGGTTGCTACCAAGATGTATTTGTTACCTTTGTCTGATGTTGTAATTGGACCCTTTATGTCAATACCTATGCGGTGGAAAAGTTCACCTACAGGGATGGGGTGGAGTAATCCATGGGGTTTACCAGGGCGGCGTTTGTATCTCTGGCATGTGTGACAAGTTTTAATGAACTCTGTGATGTCATTTTTCATGTTTTCCCAATAGTACTTGTTGCGAATGCGCAAATATGTTTTATGGACTCCAAAATGTGCGCCGTTAAGGGGTGGGCAGTGGTATTTCGTCATCACGTGGTTTCGGATCGTAGTGGGAAGTGCAACGGGTGTTACTTCATGTGTGGCCGTGGGTTTGCACCTAAGGATATCGTCCTTATCGATAACAAATATGCGTGACAATCGGGCAGTTTTACTGTCTACCTGGTTGCGATCCAGTAAGGCAATCCTAATTTGTCCCAACTGGGGATCGTTTATCTGCTATTGTTTTGTATGAATGTGAGTGACAGCAAATGTGGGTAAAGAATCCCAAGCATGATTAATATCCTCGTCCGGTGGTTCGAGTACAGGTAGTCTTGAGAGACCGTCTGCATCAAGGTGTGCCTTACCTTTCTTGTGTTTAACCTCAAATGTGTAGTCATACAATTTAAATATAAATCTGTTAAGCCTGGAATTGGGATTTTTAAATTTATCCCAGTAAAGAAGGCTGGCGTGATCCGTAACTACCGTAAAGTGGATACCATACAGGCATGTTCGGAAGTAATTTACGGCCCAAGAGAATGCAAGCATCTCTCTTTCGGTCGCGGAATATCTGGTTTCTACCGGTGTAAGTTTACGGCTTGCGTATGTAATCGGTTGTTGTTTGCCATAATCGGCTTCTTGTAGTAGGGCTGCTCCGATGCCAAATTGGCTTGCATCCTCATGCACGAAGGTGGGTCTACCTTCCTGAAAATGCTGGAGCAGGGGCGGTGTAGTGAGTAAGTGTTTAAGCTTATCGAAAGCCTCTCTATGTATTTCTGTAACTATAAAGGGTGTTTTCTCGTGTGTAAGCTCGGTTAGGGGGTTAGCTATCTGTGCAAATCCGTGAATGAATCGACGATAATAACTCGCGAGACCCATAAAAGAACGTAACTGTTCAATGTTTTCCTGCATTGGAATGTCGGCAATGGCGGCGATTTTGGCAGGGTCAGGTGTGATGCCGTCACGGCTGACAATGTGACCGAGAATGTGGACCTTCGTTCTTGCAAATTGACATTTGGATGGTTTTAGCTTTAATTTAGCATGCCTAATCCTGTCAAAAGCTTCGGTCAAGTGTATAATGTGTTCTTCGAAGGTTTGTGAGAAGACTGTTATATCGTCTATATAGGTTAATACCGAGCGGTATTTGAGGCCCGCGAATGCCTTGTCTACCAATTTCTGGAATGTTTGACTGGCATTCTTTAAACCCATGGGCGGGACGCCGTACCCGTAGAGGCCGTTTTCGGTAACAAATGCCAACTTATGCCTATCGGGTTTATAGACAGGGATTGAGTAAAATCCGGAATAACAGTCCATTATCGAGAAGTACTTAAGCTCCGCTTAAGGTCTCTAGATAAGTGTCTGTGCGCGGTAGCGGGTAATTGTCACTCTTAATGAGTCTATTAAGGCGTCGATAATCTGTGCAAAACCTATGGGAACCATGGGGTTTCCGGGTAAGGAGTACCGGTGGACAAAATAGGGTGGATGATGCCGGCTTCCAACATCTCCTGAATTTGTGTCTCTATGGCTTGCCTCTCCTTGGCGCTAACTTTATAAGGTGCTCGGTGAACGGGAGCATCACTGGTCAACTCGACACGGTGGTGAATTAAGTCGGTCACTTCTAAATCGGCAAGAGAGTGTGCAAAAATATCCTGATATTCTTCTAACAGGTTTTCAAGCTTTCTATTCTGCTCCGGGGTTAGTGACTGTGTTTCCCCGGTGGCGGGCGTGTCTGTGTCAGCACTTGTGTTCGTTGGCGGTACTATGGTAACCAACGGAGAGACCTGGTGCGCGCGCGTGTCTCGCTGCGCTCGTGGATTGTATGTGTTCCGGGCGTACGATATTGGGTGTGTAGTAATAAGGTCTCCGTTCACTAATCGTATTTAATTACTGACAAAGCTAATGTTGGCTTCGAACTTGGCAAGAAAGTTCGTGCCGATGATGCCCTGGACGGAAAGATCCTTAATTACGAACATAGGAAATCTAGTTTCAAAGGAACCTATCTGTAAATTTACATCGGTAATGCCTAAGCATGAAATAGTTTGTGAATTAGCTGCCACAAGGCGAGTGTTGATAGACATCCTGTGTATGCGCTCGCCGTTAATGTATTTACTGCTTACACAACAAATAGCCGATCCAGTATCAATTAAAATCCGAATTTGATACCCGTTAATTTTGGCCGGGCTAGAGAGGGTTGTAATAGTGTGTCCATCCTGTGCAGTATACATGTTGTTAAGAGTGTATGTAATTATCGGTACTGTGGGATCTTGGGACGGTGATTCATTTTTATCGTTCTTTATCGCATCCTGCGAGACTGTGTGTTCTGCCGGTTTGTTATTTGTGTTGAGCAAACGTGGTGTTGTGGTCTGATCACTGAACCTGACACGCTTTGCTGAGTCCCGTGAAACTGGGATTCGCACTTCAGCTGTGTCATGCCTATCTGCCATGTGTATCGTCCTAAGCTTTCTCTTGAGCTTTCGGTGGCTCGATAAATATTTAGAATTATGTTTACTGTCCCGGAACGTTAATCCTGGCCTCGGCAGGGGTGTTCTAAAGGGCCGGTTTGTGTGAGTGGTTGTGGGTTTACAGCTGGTTGTCTGTGAAAGTAACTTAGTTGCGCCAGTGGCAATACAAGTCACCGGCTTTGTCGCACCTGGTTTAGTGGTCGGGCCGCTTGGGTCCACGGGTGAAATCAATGTGGGTGGGCGTATGACGGGTACCTTAACTACGCTGTTTGTGGAAGCGTCTTGAGGGGTTGTGATGTTATTACTGGTTTTTAATAGGCCTTTAGTGTGCTCTTTTCCAATTTGTGGGACGGATGGTTGAGGTTTGTGAGGCGATGTGTTAGTGAGAGGGCTGTAGTGACCCGCATTCGGATTACCTGTGAATAGAAGGTGTAGGTGTTTGTCATATCCTACGGTGGAAAAAGTGGGTTCCATCTTGTCCAGTGTGTAGACATGGATGTTTGTCTTAAGGACGTCGCCTTGAGTGGTAACCTCTGTTGCACCCGCGTAGGTGCCATTTCAATGCATATAATCCCCATATGCATATTTATTGGGGAATGAGGCATCATTACCGTCGGCGAGGAAATACTTATACTCGTCCCAGTGTGCCATGACATACATGACCAGCTGTGTTCTGAACTCTTTATGCTGGTCCTCATTTTTATGGAGCAGGAAACTAAGTGCTCTAAAGAGGCAGTTACCGTCCCCTTTGACCGTATGTGCCTGGAGCTGCGATCGGGGTGGGATTTCCTGCACTGTATTCTGACGGGCGGAAGTTGGGGAGATTTTCGGCTTACTGGCTTTAACAGGGCACTTGTTCTGCGAGGGTTGACCTGAATGATTAATGGTTATTGGGGAAGGGTTATCCGATTGTGTGGGTGCTGGCCCTTTCCTAGCTAATAGTTTTTTTGCTGGGAATAACTTCTGTTGTCTGTATAATGAGGTAGTCCCCTGGGCGCCTCGTTTCGTCAGTTGTTTGGCCGGGGCTGATATTGGGGGTTGGGGAGTAAGCCTCGTCTCTCCCGCGAGGGTGATTGCCTTCGTGAATCCCGTGGAGGGTGGTCGGGCAGTGGATAATCCTCCGGTCCTCTTTCTCTTTGGACAGGGACGTATTGAGGGTATGCTGGGGGAGGCCTTTCATATTGAGGCTCATACCGTTCCTGCTGCGGGGGAGTGTTTGGCCGACGATATTGAGGGGCATTGGGTGGTTGTGCGTATCTGGCGTTCTGGTTACGGTGCCAAATTCGGTCGTCCCTATATTGGGGATGACGGTTTGGTGTATGGTCTGGGGATGGATTGCCGCGTGGGCGAGTATTTGCCAGATACTGTGTCTGCGGGAAGGGATGGGATTCGTTACGGCGTGGCACTTCCTCCTGGTATTGCGAATAATAATTCGCCTCTCTTACCGGGGATGGATTGCGCCAATGGGGGTGGTTAGGTCTACCCTGACCCTGTTGATCTCCCGTTGGTGATCGCCATGTTTCCTTATGGCCATCCCTACGAGGGCGAGCTTTAGGGTTAGCGTAGATGGCCGTAATCTGCATCTCCTGCATCTGTTTGGTCAGATCGTGGATTTTATGATGCAAATCACCATTATCCGTGCGGATGTGCTGATCCACGGCTTTCTGCGTCACCTTATTGCCCTCTTCGATGAATCTAATGTTTGCCTGTAATTCGAGTACTGTGTTGCTTTGCAGTGTGCACAGCTTGTCTACTAAGGTAGGGCGCATACCTTGCATAAGAAGCCGTACTTTCTACTTGTCTGGCATGTCCCTATTATATCTTTCGCACATTAATAGTTTTGCATTAATGTATGCCTGTGTGCCTTCCGTGGGACCTTGTGTGTGAGCGCGGATTTTGTCATACAAATCATCCTCATCAGGGGTCAATTGAAATGTATTGACGAGGGCTGCTGAAAATTGTTCCCACGTGAGTAGTATAAATCGCTAGACTCCGAATATTGCATCATCATGACCAGAAATTGCGCAATCCTGATGACGTAATTCCTGATGACGTCATGGGTCCTTAGAGCGAGCACGTGGTCCAGGAGCGAGCATGTGCACTGCACGTGTTAGCGTGGGAAGGGGTTGACCTTTTGGCTTGTTTGTGCGATGGTGATAAAAAAGTTAATGGGTGTTGACGTCATGGGGGTTGTTTATTAGGATGCTAACTGTCATCGGACACCCATGCGAGTGTGAGCATGTGTGCCACTGCCAGCAATCCACACATGTGGTGTGCAGCTGTTATGTTTTTTTGTCCACGCCGGGTGGGCTGAGCGGGGAGGCGGTTCCTATCCACACATGTGGTGTGCAGCTGCTATTGTTTTTTTGCTTAGGATGCTATCCGTCATTTGACACCCGTGCAAGTTTGACCATGTGCAGCAGTGTGATTGATCTCGTCTGCAGTGTTCGTGTGAGACAGAGTTGACCTTTAACGTCATTGGCTAAGAATGAAATCTTTGACTTCTTTAAGCAATAGTGGGAAAAAAAATGTTTGCGTTAGAAGCTAGTTTGCAGCATATGGTTTCTGGAGTGTGGGTGGGGGTGAAGGATATATAAATGGACGAGTGCATGGAAGAGTTTAACTTTTACTTTTGCGCGAAGAGTGTGTGTGTGTGTGTGTGTGAAAGAAATAAAGAAAGTCAACGACGAGGAACAAATTGTGTGATGGAAGCTCTAACGAAGTTCAATAACTTATCATCTTGTAATGAGTATTCTAATAAGAAACTAGCAGAACTAGTCATTGATTTACCATATGTGGTTCAAATTATTCGCCCCGTACAGACGAGGTTTGGAAGAAAAATAGTGGTGGACATTAACATTGAAGATGAAGTAACAAGTGTATTTCTACCAGCAGTATTTTCAAAATTAAGCGCATCAGAGATCGATGAACTAAACTCAATGGGAGGCACACTGATGCTGGTGTGTTTGGGGCTGAAGAACCGCTCACATCAAGTCATTTTGAAACAGTACTCGATGGCAAACTGATGACGGTGTATTTTGGGTTGAAGAACCGCTCACATCAACATATTTTTAAATCAGTAATTTTTTTTTTGGTGAGTATTGGATTATTATTATTTATTTATTCGTTAATTCCCCATAAGGAGAGCGTTACAACACAATCAATTTTCATGTTTCATTCTGGACCTTTCTTCTTTTTTCCCAAAAACCTCTCATATACACACTATGTTTCCTCTTTCTCTCTTCTGTCCACCTCTTTGCTGGTTGTCTCTCTTTGGGAGTTTGCTCAAACTTCTGTAGTCTAAGTTTTTCTCTGTATTTGCTCCTGTCTGCGATGTCTTCTGTAGAGATGTTTAGTTTCTTAAGGTCTTCAACGGTTTCCTTTACCCAATTGGTTTTTAGTGTGCTATTCGTAACTATATTAAAAATTTTCTTGGTCAGTCTGTCTTCGGTCATCCTATGTATATGTCCATAAAATTTTGCCTTTATTTTCCTTATGTTGTTTGTAATCGTCTCTGTCTGTTTGTACAGTTCTATTGTCGGTCTCTTCATCCATATTCCCTCTTTCTGAACTGACCCGTAGATCTTTCTCAGAATTTTTTTCTCTTGTTTTTCTAATTCCTTGATTTTTGTTCGTCCCTTGATTGCTGTCGTTTCTGAAGCGTATAAGGCCTCTGGTAAGACTACTGTACGATAGTGTCGTAATTTGGCATTGATGGAAATACATTTTTTATTGTAGTGGTTCCATGTAAGTCGGTATGCTTTCTGCAATTTAGCGATCCTGTCTTCATTGGATGCCAAGTTCAGTCCTGTTTTCTGTATAATCTCTCCTAGATATTTGAAACTTTCCACTTGTGTTAATTTTCCATACTTGGTTTCCAGTGGGTGCTTGTCTGTAGATTTTGTGTCCATGAACTGTGTTTTTTCGTATGAGATTTGTAACCCTGTTTTGGCAGAGATTTCATGTAGCGTTTCTAGAGCTTCTTTGGCTTCTTTTCTGTTATTTGTTATAATCGCTACATCATCGGCAAAGGCCAGACACTTAATGTTGACTGCCCTTTTCTGGTGTTTTGCCATTTTTATGCCTTTGACTCCTTTTTCCCATGTCTTGATTATTTTATCCAAAACTGAGTTGAATAGAATGGGTGATAAACCATCACCTTGTCGCACTCCTGTATTAATTTTGAAGGGTTCCGAGATCTCTCCCATGAATTTAACTTTGGATATTGTATTTGTTAATGTTTCTTGGATTAGTTTTCTGGACTTATTGTCGACCTTCATTTCTTCTCATGTGTTAAAAAGTGTTTCTCTATCTATGGAGTCGTACGCTGTTTTGTAGTCGACAAATGTGATTGTTGTGTTCCTGGTTTTTCTCGTTGCTAGTATTGTTCTCAGGCACCAAATCTGCTCACTGCACGATCTTCCCTTCCTGAACCCTCCTTGGTATTCTCTTATCTGTGGATCTATCTGAGGCTCTATCCGTTTTAACAGGGCTTTGGAGAAAATTTTGTATGCGACGGGTAATAGTGAAATCCCTCTATAATTATTAGGGTTCGTTTTGTCTCCCTTCTTGTGGAGGGGGTGTATTAGAGCTGACTTCCATTCTTCTGGTACCTTCCCTGTTTCCCAGATGTTTTCGATGATTTTGTGTATTTTTGGTGTAACATTTTCGTGGTCTAATTTCCAGATTTCCGAAATCAATCCGTCTTCTCCAGGCGCTCTATTGTTCTTTAGTGATTTTATTATTTCCACGATTTCTTCAAGTGTTGGAGGTTTGGAATCAATGTTAGGTTCTGGCTTTTCGAACTGTAATCTGTGTGTTGGTTTATCACAGTTAAGCAGTGAGTCAAAATATTGTGCCAGTATCGTACAGTTCTTTTTCGGGTTTGTCTCCAGTGTTCCGTCTTGTCTTTTGAAGCATAAGCTCGGTGGTCGATATCCAGTCATATTCTCTCTGAATGTTCTATAGAAGTTTCGTGTGTTATTTTTGGTAAAATCCTCTTCTATCTCCTTGAGTCTGTTGTTATCGTAGTTTCTTTTTTCTCTGCGGATTATTCTCGAAGAGTCTTTTTGTATCCTATTGAATTCTTCCCATTCTTCTGGTGTTCTATGGCTGTTAAATTTTTTCCAGGCTTGTATTCTATCCTCTATGGCTCTGTCACATGTCACGTTCCACCATCTGTGCTTCCTTTTCCTCGGGGGCTGCCCCATTTTTATCAGTTCTTTCATGTTTTCGGACAATTCCGTCCAGTTGTTACTCTCAATTTTCTTAAGTCCTTGTGTTATTTCTTTCTTGTTTAATTGTAAATACTCTGGGTCTGTTCTGAAAATTCTGGTTGTTCTCTTAGTTTGTCTGTTTGGTATAAACTTAGCCTTGATTTGTAGTAGATGATGATCAGATTCGAAAAAACCTTTTCTCGTTCGTATATTCATAACTTCTCTGGTGTTTTTGTAGATATCGCAACGTGGTCTATCTGAAATTCTCCGAGGGCGCTGTTTGGAGATTTCCAAGTCCATAGTTTCTTGTAGGGTTTCGGGAATTGTGTTGACATGATTTTGAAGTCAAAATTCCTACAGAAGTTTATCAAATTCTCTCCATTCTTGTTTGTCCTCTGGTGCGCTGTATGTTTTCCTGTTGTGTCTCTGAATTTTCTTTCGTGGCCTAATTGTGCATTAAAATCACCAAGCAATAATTTACCATGCTTAGTGGGGATTTTGTTGGTGATTTCTTCTAAGTCTTCCCAGAATTCTTCTATCATCTGTGGATTTTTGTTATTGTAGTTATTTGTGGGGGCATGAGCATTGATTATTGTATACGCTTTGTTACCAGAACGTATCGTAAGTGTGGAAATTTTTTCAGATTTTGAGGTGAAATCTATTACAGAGTCCAATATTGAGTTGTGGACTACAAAACCTGTTCCGAAGAGTTTGAGATTTTTTCCTGGAATAGTTATGGCTGGTTTCCCCTTGTATATTCTGTAACTTCCCGAATCGAAGTGATTCTCATCTGAGAATCTCGTTTCCTCTATAGCCAGTATTCTGATATTGAATGTGTCCATGATGTTTGTTAGTTGTTTCACTTTACCTAGTTTCAGGAGTGTGTTTACGTTGAGTGTTCCCATGTAAAATATTCTCTTAGTTTTGAGGGTTTTTGAGAAGCAATTCTCCTCTTCATGACATACCTGATCCCCTGGAATCCGATGATCAGGTACAATACCCAGTTTTATTGACTGGGGCCCAGGGTAGTGTGTTCGTTCACGTCGTTCTGTCATGATTATTGATTTATGTTCAAGTTGTGGTGGTGAAACCCCAAGGGATCCCACAGAATTACGACTGGAGTTTTGAATTCCAGAAGATTGGATCACAGCCGAGCTCACAGAGCTAACAGACGCCGACCAGAGTACCGGTGGTTACCACACAGACGTGTCTGGATTTAAAATTTTCACCTAGTAACCCTAGGCAGGGGCCCTCACAGGGTGCTACCATCCGGAGCCAGATGGACCCAGGTTTTTTAACGAGGTGTTACTCCTCCCCCTCCTCCTTCCTCAACACTTGCGTGATGAGGCCCCGGGCTTGGGACCGGCACTGGCGGAGAAAGTATTGGATTATATATATATATATATATATATATATATATATATACACACATCAAAAAAAGTTTTGCATCACCTCGGTTCCAAGAGTTCCGGAACCGTTAAATACAAAGGGAATAGAGATCAACACAAACAACATTTCAGCTCGTTTTATTGCTCATGAGACCCACACATTGCATGTTGTACCATCATACAGCTAGACATTCAGCATTTGTGGTCCAGATTGCAGTACGCACCACTACCTCTAATACCCAGTAGCACGTCCTCTTGCATTGATGCATGCCTGTATTCGTCGTGGCATACTATCCACAAGTTCATCAAGACACTGTTGGTCCAAATTGTCCCACTCCTCAACGAAAATTCGGCGTAAATCTCTCAGAGTGGTTGGTGGGTCAAGACGTCCATAAACAGCCCTTTTCAACATATCCCAGGCATGTTCGATAGGGTTCATGTCTGGCGAACATGCTGGCCACTGTAGTCGAGCGATGTCGTTATCTTGAAGGAACGCATTCACAAGATGTGCACGATGAGGTCGAGAATTGTCGTCCATGAAGACAAATGCCTCTCCAATATTCTGCCGATATGGTTGCACTATGGGTCGGAGGATGTCATTCAGGTATCGTAAAGCCGTTTCGGAGCCTTCCATGACCACCAGTGGCGTACGTCGGCCCCACATAATGCCACCCCAAAACATCAGGGAACCACCACCCTGCTGCACTCGCTGGACAGTGTGTCTAAGACGTTCAGCCTGACCAGGGTGCCTCCAAACACGTATCCGACGATTGTCTGGTTGAAGGCATATGCGTCACTCATCGGTGAAGAGAACGTGATGCCAATTCCGTGGGGTCCATTCAGCATGTTGTTGGGCCCATCTGTACCGCGCTGCATGGTGTCGGGGTTGCAAAGCTGGACCTCGCCATGGACGTCGGGAGTGAAGTTGCGCATCATGCAGCCTATTGCGCACAGTTTGAGTTGAAACACGACGTCCTGTGGCTGAACGAAACGCATTATTCAACATGGTGGCATTGCTGTCAGGGTTCCTCCGAGCGGCAATCCGTAAGTAGCGGTCATCCACTACAGTAGTAGCCCTTGGGCGGCCTGAGCGAGGCCTGTCATCGACAGTTCCTGTATCTCTGTACCTCCTCCATGTCCGAACAACATCGCTTTGGTTCACTCTGAGACGCCTGGAAACTTCCCTTGTTGAGAGCCCTTCTTGACACAAAGTAACAATGCGGACGCGATCGAACTGCGGTATTGACCTTCTAGGCATGGTAGAACTACAGACAACATGAGCAGCGTACCTTCGTCCTGGTGGAATGACTGGAACTGATCGGCTGTCGTACCCCCTCCGTCTAATAGGCCCTGCTCATGCATGGTTGTTTACATCTTTGAGCAGTTTTAGTGACATCTATGAACAGTCAAAGGGACTGTATCTTGGATACAATATACACAGTCAACGTCTATATGCCGGAGATCTGGGAACCGAGGTGATGCAAAACTTTTTTTGATGTGTGTATTATGTATTGATTGATATAACGATTGATATATTTAGTTGCTCATTATTTCTTAATTTGTTTAATTTTTCAGATCATCTAGAAACTATTAAAACGAACAGCATAATGAAGTGGAAAACTGTTAATTTCCTGAGCGGAACTGAACATCGATCGCACCCGCTAAAAGAGTATCATCGTGTATGCTTTCAACAACAGGAAGAAGAGGAAGAAGATGATAACGAGGTGAGTCGTAATGAGAAAGAAGCTTGTTTTAACAAATGGACATCTTCGAGTGGAATTTCGACATTTTCAGTCTACGTTACCAATGTTAGCAAATCAGAGGATAGTCAGCGAGAGGTGACAGAAACAGTTCTAAGATATCTATTGAAAGAATTATGTGAAGATGAACATTTTATTTGTTTCTTCGGATACAATACATTGATGAAGTTTTCAAAATCGAATTTTCCATGACTTGTTACGATGTAACAAAATTGAATGAGTATAGAAACAATTTGCTTGGTAAACTTCAGGATGAATTTCCTTTTGAGGCTGTTCATTGTTCATTGGAGATTACAGGCAGTAATTTATCACAATGGCTTGAATATACTTTAAAAGATTATAGGTTTATGGTAAACCGATGTTACAGCAACTGCTGGTGGTGTATTAACAATAGTGCAAATTGGACGTATGCTTAGACATCAGTGATGGTACACCAACTGTTGGTGTTGTATTAACTTTAGTGCAAATTGGACAATTGCTTAGACAACAGCAACAATGACCTCGCCTCCTAGCAAACGTAGAAAGGTTGATATTGTAATACATAATAACAGTGAAAATATAAGAAACCAATTGGACAATGCATTTGAAAGTGTTTCTAATTTTAGGAGTGAACTAAGCGGTGCTATTTCAGTATCATACCAAATCGGGGAAAACACTCAAACCGAGTTGATTGAGAACAGTGATGAGTTGATTGAATGTTGGAGAGTTATTAGTGAGCACATATTGCAACAAGCTGTGAATTTCGAAGAAATTACAATTCAAATAAAGGATGAATCTTTCTTAAGCTGTGAGTTAATTGAAACGGCATTCAATTCTAGAGTGTACACACTTGCAGTATCAAATGTTAAGAATGAGTTTTTGGATCCTCGCGAATTTTTAGCGAATGCTAATATTTGGTTTACAAAGTATGTTAAGAAAGCGTTAACTGTACAAGCTTTAAAGGTGAATTCAGTTTTGTGTGCACAATATGTGCTTCGCGACATATCAGAAACAAAATATTTTGCTATCAAAAATGAGGTAGTTTTCGAGTATACTGATTTAAATGAATTTTATAATAAGAATATCATTGAAGGTACATTGACAAAAATGAGCGAATTTGAAGCAAATGGTTCCGGGTGGGCTTTAGAAAAAATTCATAGTTTGAGAATTAATATAAATAAATATGTTGGATTTCAAGTAGGAATGTCCAATACTAGTCGATTGCCTGATATAATAGTCAATAAAAATGCAGTGCTAAATTTGTATGATACAAAGGAAGCTTGTTTTGCGTGGAGTGTGGTTGCTGGTTTGTAACCAAAAACTCGAAACGCGAATCATCTTTCTTCCTATCCTAATTACAGAGATGTTTTAAATTTAGATGGTATTCCAATTCCGATGGAAATGAAATATTTAAACAAGTTTGAAAACCAAAATAATATTTCTGTAAATGTGTTTGGAGCACAATATGATGAAAACAATTGGGTATGTATGGGAACAAACGAAGTAAAAGGAAAAAAAACTTTTACTATTGTACCTTTGTATGTATCAGATAAAGTATATGAAAGGAGTGTAGACTTATTGATGTTGCAGATTGGAAACAGTGAAAGTTATCACTTTTGTTTAATTAGAAATCTTGCTCGCCTTGTGCGTTCAAGCCTCACTAGCACTCAGAGAAGGATTTATATATGTAGACGTTGTTTGTCATATTATTTTCTTGAGGATGAGTTAAATGTTCACTTTGCAGACTTTAAACAGTTTCCTGTTGCAAAGAGCATAATGCCGACTGATGAACAAAGATTTGTTAATTTTACAGAATTCCGAGTTAAAGATACAGTTCCATTTATAATATATGCAGACACTGAATGCGTCTTGTCTCCAATTTCCTCCTGTTTTCCAAATAGTGACATTCCTAACTCTACTTTAACACATAAACATATTCCTTACAGCATTTCTTTATACCTTCATTGCAATTTCGATAGTGAATTGTGCAGTTTCAAACTCTTTAGGGGAAATAATTGCATTGAATTGTTTGTAAAGGAACTTTATAGTATTGTGGATAAACTTCAAACATATTCCTTATGGGTTAAGCCAATGTTAAAGTTGACCGAAAATGAAGAAAGATTATTTTTGTCAAGTAAAATGTGTCACATTTGCGAGAAACCGATTGCAGTTAATGAACTCAAAGTACGCGATCATTGTCACTTAATTGGAAAATATAGAGGAAGCGCACACAATAGTTGTAATTTAAATTACAAAGTAACAAAGGTTTTGCCTATAGCATTTCATAATCTAACGGCCTATGATGGACATTTTATAATTAAAGAAATTTGTGAGAAACGTGATGGAGAGGTGTTACATAATCCTGGTAATATAAGTTTGTTGGCGGTGAATATGGAACGATATAAAGGGTTTACAAAGTATGTACGGGTTAAGAATGTATTCATTCAGTTAAGATTTTTCGATATATATAATTTCTTGTCCTGTTCACTAGATCAATGTTCATCTTCGTTAAGTGAAGATTCAAAGCAAATAACACGACGTTATTTTAATGATGATGCACAGTTTCGACTTACTGCGAGAAAAGGCGTGTTTCCCTATGAATACGTCACGAGTATGGATGTACTTAACGAAACTAAATTACCTGAAATATCCAAGTTTTATAGCAGTCTTAATGATCAAACAATATCGAATGAAGAGTATGAGGTTGCTCAATCTGTGTGGGAAACGTTTTCCTGTCAAACATTAGGAGAATACGCCGATTTGTATTTAAAAGTTGACACACTTCTTTTGGCGGATGTCTTTGAAAATTTTAGATCGAATGGCATGGAAACTTATGGCATTGATGCAGCTCATTTTTACACTGCTCCATCTATGTCTTGGTGTGCTATGAAAAAGATAACCAACGTTCAACTTGAATTGCTTCAAGATATTGATATGTTACACTTTTTTGAACGATCTATTCGAGGAGGAAATGTTCAGTGTATAACACGACATGCGATTGCTAATAATAAGTATATGAAAACTTATGATGAGAAAAAGCAAGAGTCCTACATAATGTACTTTGACGTTAATAATTTATATGGATATGCGATGATGGAATATCTTCCAACGGGTGGCTTTAAATGGGTTGCAAATGTTGAAGGCTTTGATGTTTTAACTATTGATGATATTTCAGAAATTGGATATATTTTGGAAGTAGATTTGACTTATCCTCAAGAGTTACATGACAAACATTCAGATTACCCTCTATGTCCCGAAAAGTTGACAAAGCTAATGGCTACCCTAGATAATAAAGAACGTTATGTTTTGCATTATAGATTGTTAAAGCAATGTATTCAACTAGGAATGAAATTAGATCGTATTCACAGAATAATTGAATTCAATCAGAGCCAATGGCTAAAACCATATATTGATGTGAACACAGAGAAACGAAAACATGCCAAAAATGATTTTGAAAAGATTTTTTATAAATTGATGAATAATGCAATTTTTGGTCGTTCACTGATGAATGTGAGGAAGTTAAGGGACATCAATTGGGTCACCAAATGGCATGGAGCTCGTGGTGCTAGGTCTTTAATTGCTAAGGCTAATTTTAAACATAGAATTATATTCGATGAACAATGTATGGTCATCGAGATGAGTAGACTAAAGATTTTTCACAATCAACCAGTATATGTTGGTGCATCTATATTAGATTTGTCTAAATGTAAAATGAAAGACTTTCATTACAATGTTATTTTAGCAAATCCTGAATCAAATGTGAGGTTGTTATACACAGACACCGATAGTTTTATGTATATATTCTATTATGATATTTATGAGTTCATGAAACAGCATTCAAATTTGTTTGATACTGGAAACTATGAAACAAACAATCCTTTTGGCATTGTGAGACAAAATAAAGGTGAAATTGGTTTAATGAAAGATGAAAATGCTGGAAGGATTGTTGAAGAATTTGTGGGGTTACGACCCAAAATGTATGCAATAAAATTGTGTGATGAAATGAATAGCTTGTGTAAGGCTAAAGGCATTAAGAAGAGTGTGAGTAAAAGTATGAATATTGATGAGTATCGAAAGTGTCTTTATAACAGAGATAAAGTCAACAAAGTTCAAGTTTGTATAATTTCAAAATCTCATTCTGTATTTACTGTTCGGCAAAATAAGTTGGCAATTTCATCAAACGAAGATAAAAGACACATAACTGAAAACGGAATTGATACTTTACCGTTTGGTCATTTTTCTCTGAAAAAATGATTAGAACCAAATTTGACATTAAAGCACTTCATCTCACTTACTTTATTTCTTTCACACACACACACACACACACTTTTATGCTGTTAATAATACTAATTTTTTGTGTGTTCCTCTGCTTATGAAAAAAGAATAAATAATAACCCAAATTTTGTGTGTATTATTAAAAAAACCACCTCCCCCCACCATTCCCATTTTCCAGAAATATATATATATATGTATAATTACTTTATATTACATATCATTTAGTAATGGTGCGTTGTAAGAGGAGCAACTCTACCACTCAATATAAACGAACAGGAAGTGGATCATTAATTAGTCGTGTACTTAATAAAACTATTGATAATTTACCCGTGGAATTACACATCCCGGGATATGAATATTGTGGACCAGGAACAAAATTAGAAAAGCGATTGAGCCGTGGTGATCCAGGAATAAATATATTAGATAAAGCGTGCAAAGAGCACGACATTGCTTACGCAAAACATAAAGATTCAAACAAAAGAAGAGAGGCTGATGAAATTTTAGCTTCAAAAGCTTGATCTCGTGTAAAATCCCGTGACGCATCATTTGGAGAGAGAGCGGCTGCACTAACAGTGGGTGGCATAATGAAAGCTAAGTCTAAGATTGGAGGAGGTAAGCGAAACTTAAATAATAAAAAAACAACAAGAAAAGATTAAAAAAAGAAGAACATTGAAAAAGCAAGGTGGTATTTTACCCCTACTTCCGATATTTGCAGCCTTGTCGGGCTTGGGGGTCTAGCAGGCGGAGCAGCATGGGTGGCGTCTGCTATAAACAAGGCGAAAGCTGCTCAAGAAGAACTAAAAGAAATGAAAAGACACAATCGAATGATAGAAGCAATGCGAGGAAAAGGAGGTCAAGGCATTTATTTAAATCCTCCTGCATACAAAAGATAATTAACCAAATACCAAATAAAGCATTAAGTATTTTCGATTTAGCTAAATACGCACATCAATTAAAGATTCCAAATTTTAGAGGAGTCTTTATGCGAGATACGTTACCAAGATATCCTCGAAAAAATGAAAACTGTATTGTTAACCTTGAACCGATGGATAAATCCGGTTCACATTGGGTGGCTTTCAGTAAACGTGGTAAATATGTGCATTATTTTGATAGTATTGGTAATTTAAGACCACCATTAGAAATTTTAACATATCTTAAAAATTGCTATCTACAATAAAATTTTCATTCATATCAATCGATTACTTCTTCGATTTCTGGATATTTATGTTTAGTCTTCTTGTATTGTATAAATAAGGGAAACACAGACCGTCTTTAAACATTTCAAAGATGGCTTTCGAAAGACGGATAACTCTTGAAGGTAAAGGCTCGAAGATTGATGTTACATTGGAGAACCCGATTCATCTTGTAGGAGCAGAGTTTTTTGAAATAGGACTTGCAGGATTGTATACATCTAATTCTATTCGAAATGTTACCAACAGAAATAATAAATTTCGCATTCATTTTACTAATTTTTTATCAATTGATTTAGTGGTACCACCAGGTATTTATGAATTTGAAGATCTAGCCTCAACTTTTGATGATTTACTTAGTTATCACTCATTGTCGAAACTTATACCAGAACATTTAGAAAAAACAAAAATGTATGTGGAAGAGGATATAGATGGAAAAAGAGACAACCGTCTCGTTTTGTCTTCTCCGTTTAATATTGATTTCACTGTAGCCAACAGTGTAGCAGGGCCTTTAGGTATTGAAAAGAAAGTTTACCCTAAAGAGAATAAAAGAGAAATTGAAATTGATCGAAATAGAATCGATAATGAAGTAACAATTAGCGAGAATAATAACGTTTTGGCTATAAAGTTGAACGAAGCGGATAGAGCGAGTTTAATAATACCCAATGCTAGCTATACGTTAAAACAATTAAGTGAAAAGATTAATGAATTATTAGTTGAACATTTATTAGGTGACAAAGACAAATTCCCATCATTTTATATTAATTATGATAAAGTCTTTTATCATTGTAAACTACATTCGAAAGTGTTTGCTATAGATTTTGGAGTTGCAGATTCTATTGCAGATTTGTTAGGATTTTCTCATAGAAAGTTCAAGGCAAACCCAACTCATCATTCTGAATATATGATTAAAATTAACACTGTTAATAGTATTCGAGTATGTTGCAACCTTGTGCTTGGTACGAGTTCTTATTTGAACCATAAACCAACACACTCTTTATATAATTTTAAAGCTCATGTTCCTGCTGGTTACCCGATTGTTGTACAACCAACAACAATTAATTTTTTGCCTATGAACACCAAGGTTATTCAACATGTATCTGTGCAACTTGAAGATCATCTTCAACAACTCATTGATTTGCAAGATGAAGATTTAACTGTAGAATTAATTATTCGTCCAGCACGATATCTTGCTATATAAAGTAATGAAATACTGTTATGTTTTCATTCTACTTGGGTAAGCTTACTAGAAAACAATCACAAATATGGTTATACTATATAATACTCAAAGTTTGAAAAAAAAGAAGTCGACTCTGATTCGAAAAAATAATATAAATCAATCAGCTAAAATTTGTAAAAAAAAAAAAAAAAAAACAACGACATCGCACCTTGAAATCTAAGAAACAGTTATCGAGTAACAACAAACATTTCTTACAGTCTTTAGGCTATCGCGTACTTTAATTTCAATATATATATATATATATGCAATTGTTAATCTTATTTAGTTTCTATCTATAGTTGAAGCTGTTAACATGTTTAGCATGTTTAACATAACAGATAAAAGAGAGGTTGACAACAGAGTTGTGCGACGAGAAGAAAGAGTTTATCAACCTTATTCAGCTAATAAAATCGAAAATAATGATGAAATTCGAATACCGATTCAAAATGAAGAAAACATAGTTTTATTATCAGAAGGTGTTCTTCACTTAGAAGGTCAAATTATTACTTCTAACATAAATCCGGCTGCTTCTACTACAGCACATCCTGACCAAAATTTTGGGGCTAATCTTTTTAGCGAAATTCGCATCACGTTAAATGGTAAAGAAATTGATCGTACACGTCATCTAGGTATAACAAGTTCTATAAAAACATTTGCATCATATTCAAAAAACGAATATACAGCTTTACAAAATGCTGGTTATTTTCCCTCTTTAACAACACCAGCAAGTGAAGCAAATATTGTTGATAGTAACACAAAACGTTTTCATATAATACTTCCTTTAAGCAACCTGTTTGGTTTAGCAGAGGATTACAGAAAGCCGATTTTAAACTGCAAGCATGAGGTAATACTTCTCCGATCGTCAAGTGACGCACGTGCGTTGCAATCGACAACCGAAAACGATCTTTCTAAGGACAAGTTATTTAAAGTTTATCTAAAAATTACCGTTTTATTATTATCGGACGAAGAACAAATTAAATGATTAAAACTAATGCAGAAAAATATTCCCATTCAGGTTGGTTTTCGATCATGGGATGTTCATGTCTTGCCTTCTCTTCCTAGAACAACTAAATATAGTTGGACTGTAATGACAACTTCTGAAACTCAAAAACCACGTGAATTTTTATTAGGTTTTCAAACTAGAAGAAATTTACTAAACACATGCTCTTCCTATTTTGACCATTGTAACATTAAATCTATAAGAGTTTTTTTAAATTCAATTTTTTATCCCTATGAAATGCCAACTTCTGAAATTGCCATAAATGACTACAGCGAGTTGTATGACATGTTTGTTAAATTACGTAATGTATATTATCAGATCGATGATGTTCGTTCAGAGACTCTGGTTTCACGAGATGAATTTAAGTCTCATTGTCCGATTATTGTAATTAATTGTCTCGAACAAGTGGAAGCAGTGAAGACATCTTCAGTCGATGTGCGAATTGAAATCGAGACAAGTGAGAATATACCTGAAGATACAACTCTTTATTGTGTTCTTATTCATGATCGTCAAATATCTTACAGACCATTAACGAATGAAGTAATTATCTAAACCAATATTTGCTAAGTTATAAGCAAGCAAGTAAACAAGTATTCTCACTTTAGTTGCAATCATGGAATTGACAACAACAAACTCTCCTTCTACTGATGCTGTCACGTGGAATAAGAAGCAACCAATAGTTGCAGACATTCGCAAGCTACCAAACGGCAGTTTGGAACTTGCTTACTGTATGTTAAATAACGGCAATATACCTTCATTCAGCCCCGTTATCACATGGGTTGCAGCATATTGTGAAAAAACTCTTTCTTCTTTTTTGACTCTATTAAGAATAAATATGAATATTTAGTTGTATATAATTTGCCACAGGAATTTTCTTTGTTTGCACTAAAAGCACTTTCCCCCGACTCATTATTTGATCTTAATACGATTGATGGAATGTCAGACCTAATGTTGAGGCATAGCCATCGTTTACCTACAGATTGTCCAAAACATTTACCATCTCTAGCAATGGGAAGCAATAGTTGTGCTAAATTCAATGTCAATGCTGTTCAACATTGGTTAAATTCTTCTGATGGCATCATGAAAATCGTGTGTTCGATAATAAACAAGTTTAGAAACAATGGTCTTCGAGGTTTTAATAAGTTTGATTGGAACTACTTTCCTATAAACGTACTGACTATATATGAACCACAACGAATTCGTCTAGAGTGGGAACATCTACCAGATCATCTAAAGAGGAAATTTCAACTGTTTCATCTTCGCTGCAAATGTGACAACTGTAATCGCTATCTATAAAAGGTGATTAATTAAATCTACTAGTGTCGTTGACCGCTATATATATTTTGTTTTTAGTTTGCTTTTTAACACAGTGTATATTTTTTGTCTACAGAAAATAATCATCTGGACAACTAAAAAGAAGAAGATCATCTCAACACACCCACACTCGTCTGGACAACTAAAAGAAGAATGAGATTACTTCAAGAGAAATAAAATTGTATTAATTGTAATTCTAAATGAATAAAGAAGAAAAGGTCTTTTGTACCATGTCATAATAAAGTTCTTATTAATGATCAATTACCTCCTCACTCTACATGTAAATAAAATAATAATAATAATGTCAGGTGAGGGATTCAAACCCTCGCTTTCAATATCTGAAAATTAGATCTTAAGTCTAACGCCTTAGACCGCTCGTCCAACCCAACACATGCAAATCATGCATATTAGCCAACGTGTTTTGTTGATTCATCTCAATTCACATTTAGCTTTGTGTGGTGAACATCTTTTTCTTTGTGAAGTAAACCAGCATCATGAAGTATTTTAATTGTGTAAAGTATTCCAAAAAACAGTTAATGCAAATGATATTGAGTCAAAAAGAAATGAATTTAAAATCTGAAAGAGATCGGCTAAAAATATTTAAGACCTGGTCTTCAGACAGTTTTACGAACACTGCATGGTTAGCAGCTGCAGGATTTTACTATTATGGATATAAGGATATGGTTAGGTGTGCTTTCTGTAATCTGCAACTTAGTTATTGGGAAGAAGATGATGATCCTTTTGAAGAGCATAAGAAATGGGCTTTTTCTTGCCCCTACGTAAACAATATTTCTCCTAGCATAGAATTGAAATGTGAATATGAAAGACTTAAACTTTTAAAAATTGGCCTCTTCCCTGTCCAAACGAATTTTGTTTAGCATCAGTAGGATTTTATTATACTGGTCATGGTGATAAGGTGAAATGTATATTCTGTAAGATTGAAATTGAAAATAGGAGGGAAAACGATAATCCTTTAAATGATCATGAAAAATGGGCGCCATATTGTCCATATTTAAGAGGGTTTTACGTCGGCAACGTTGATTTAAATCCTGAAAATCCTACTATTATTCCATATAATACAAATTATGATACGTGTGGAAGCAATATATGTTGATGTGATGTGATTTTTTGTGCAGTGTGTATTCTCAGACGTAAACGTAGACATGCTGAAGTTTGTTAAGCAGTCAAACACTCTACCAGTAATTTCATTTACTAATGCTGAAAACCAGAGTAAAAGTGAAAACAGAAAGCATGGTGTTTTACTACCGAACACAATTCGATGTATCATTTGCGGTCCATCGAACTGTGGCAAAACAAACGTAATGCTAAATTTATTGTGTCATAAAAATGGAGTTCGTTTTGAAAACGTTTATATTTATTCTAAATCACTTGCTCAAAGTAAATATGTTGAATTAAAAAAGTTTTTGGACTCCATAAAAGAAATAAAAAGTGATTTTTTTTCGATAATGTTGAAGTTATGCCTCCAGAAATGGCTAGAAAAAACTCTATATTTGTTTTTGATGATGTAGCCAGCAATAAACAACAACACATGAAAGATTATTTCAGTAGAGGTCGTCATCACAACGTTGACGTAATTTATCTTTGTCAAACATATTCTTGTATACCTAAACATCTAATTAGATATAACGCTAATTTTTAATTCTTTTTAAACAAGACGGAACAAACTTGTGTCACGTATATAACGATCATGTAAATACAGATATGAGCTATGAACAGTTCTTTGATATTTGTTCGTATTGTTGGCAAAACTGTAAGTTTGGTTTTTTGGTTATCGATAAAGATAGCGATTTACAAAATGGTCGATATCGCAATGGATTTGATGTTTATTTTCAGTTATAAATATGACTTCAAAAAGAGCTAAATGCCCATTCGTGTTATAGCTTTTGCGTGGTTAACAACTTAACTATGACATCGTTTAACAAAACCAATAATGTGTCTATCGGACGACCGACTTCACGACATGATATTGCAACTAAATCATATGTTGATGATAAGCTAGTGCAATATGGAAATCAACTAACAACGACAACAAGCGACGGACATCTAAGTATTAACGGCAAACGGTTAAAAAATGTTGGAACGCCAATACATGTTGAAGATGCGTGCAACAAAGGTTGTGTAGTGAAGTTATTGAATGAGCTAAATAAAATCGAGTCTAAAGAAGACATACAACGAAACTTTAACGACCTTAAAGGTTTAATTTGTTCAATTTGTAAAATAGAGAAAAAAGAACTTGACTTTCAAAACAAACGTCTCGCGGGGTTAGCTTTACCATCATCTGCAAATGATGCAGTAAACCTTATTGCAATTCAGCAACATACATCGAATATAAAAAAAATATCTTGAGACCCGAATAACCGAAGTGTTACAACGAGTAGAATTCATTCATGGTTTAGTGCGAGAATTTTCAGAAGATCACTTTCCGTATGATCAATATACTCTCGACTTGGGTAACAAAAGAATAAGAAATGTTAAAGATCCAATTCAAAATCAAGATGCGGTAACGTATTCTTTTCTTAAAACTCATGTAACAAATGAACTCGATTAAATTAAAAATCTCTTTTGAATATAAACAGAGATGATGAAACTGTAGATATGTTAAATAGAAGAATAACAAACATATCTCAACCAATCGATTCGTTAGATGCAATAAACAAATATTACTTAGAAAACTTTGCTGCCTCTCGAAAAGATCTAGAAGACTTAATCACTAAATTTAATAAACAAAACTTTTTAAACGTAGACGATGGTGGAACTTTAAATATGATGAGTAAACGAATTACTCACGTAAACAATCCCATATACGATAACGATGTTGCAAATAAGACGTTTGTTGAACAATATGCCGCTTCCCGACATGAATTTGATCAATTGAAACAAACTGTAAACAATCTACAACATCAAAAACAAACAAATGTTGAGTTTCCTGTTAACGACCAAGATGTGACAAATAAACGGTTTGTAGAACACTATGCTGCTTCACGAACTGAAGTTAATCAACTAAAAGAAATTTTAAGCAATTTACAAACTCGTATTGAGGGTGTTGCTAACAATCTCAATATTGTTAAAAAAGAAGATCTTGAAAGTTATGCTGCTGAATCCAAAGAAGAATATAACAAGTTAAAAACTGAACTAGAAAAAATTGAGCAATTGGTTAACAAAGAACCACTCGAAAGTTTTACTGCATCCAAAGAAGAATATGGTATATTAAAAGATGAAGTAAAGAAAAAGAACTTATCGAAATTTATTCTGAAATTCTCCAACACACCATCAATCCATTCACCAGTATACACGCTTCATAATCATAACATACAGTACCAACTTCCCTACAAAGGCATATTAAAACCAATTTTTGTTTCACCAAGATCTCCAATTGTGTATGCAATTTTAAATATACGTCAAGAGATTGAACTGGATGGCAGTGATATTGTTGTTGAAGAGCAAGATGAAATTCAGTTTCGACTTAGAGACCCGAAAAAACATAAAACTGATGATCTTCCTCTTCAAATCGATTTTGAATATACTATAAATAAGTAAAACAACCACAATTTCAGTTTAGTCATGGAGAAGAGCTCGAAGATTAAAGCCGAAAGTCGAGTAAAGGATAAACTTTCTCGCTTAAAAAAAAGATGTTAAAGACATGTATCTTTCACTTCAAAATGATGTTAGACGAAAAGAATTAGATATAGAAACTAACTTTAAACCAGTAACAAGTTCATTAAATCAACTTGTAGCTATTGCTAATATGTCAACTCAAAATAAAGAAAATCGAAAAAGAAAAGGAAAATATGACGATTCTGAATCCACTGCTACTTCAGACGAAGAAGATGGAGATAGCATCAAAATAATGTCACTACTTAACCGCTACTTTGATCCGTTCATTAAACAAAACGTGGATAGAACATATGGTATAACGATAAGAAATGATAAACAATACTTGGGACGTGAACGAGTTTTCTTTGATAAAAAGTGGATAAAAGTTGGTGGTGAAAAATTTCCTATTACAGAAGGTCTTCTTGAATTGATTCAAAGGAAAGTACCAGACCCCACTCTAATAGATAGGAGTGATTTAAGTTCATATTTGATATTATTAAATGTTTCAAACGTGCACAAAAGAAATTATACAAGCCATGCAGCTCCAAGAGGAACGCAATCTTATAAGTATAGACATATAATTGAACCCCTTCTCACTGAAGACATATATAGAATTATAAAAAGAGCAGATGAAAATGAAGAAGAAGCAAATACTACGATGCATACTGGATATGGTCAAAAAAACACATCACGCCACAAGCCATTTGGAAATTTGAAGGCGGAAACAATATTGAATTCGTTCACTGGAATGAACCAAACAAATTGGTATCAAGACTTAAAAAAATAATTGCATCGAAAGCTGCAGGTCACACAGGACTCGACAGCGAAATCTTTGCAATTGAAGAAGAACTAAGAAATGCAGGATATATTGAATAAAAATTCAAACGTTTGTAAAACAATGCACAGTATGTTATAAAACATTGTTTGAAAAATAACTGTGAACGAAATCAGACGAGAAATTGCAAAAGAACTTCACGCACCGCTTAGAAAAAAGTTTAAAAGACGACGTGTTATTAGCAAAGGAATCGATGACCTCCATGAAGCTGACCTTGTGGACATGTCCAAACTTGCAAAATGGAATAACGGATTTAAATATTTATTAACCATTATTGACGTTTACTCGAAATATGCATGGGCAATTCCTCTTAAAACCAAAAAAGGAAGTGAGATTGTAAAAAGGTTTAAAATTCGTTTATTCTCAAAGTAAAAGATTGCCCAATTATTTTCACACCGATCGAGGAACGGAATTTTATAACAGTGAATTCAAAACATGGTCTCAGAAACAAAATCTAAAGCATTATTCCACTGGGAGCTCCATTAAAGCGAGTGTGGTAGAAAGATTTAATCGAACTCTTAAGGAATCGATGTGGAAAGAATTCACGACACGAGGTTCTTACCGATGGGTACATATTTTGCCTGAGTTATTAGTAAAGTATAATCACAAATAACATCGCAGCATCGGCATGAAACCTATTGATGTAAAAAGAAACAATCCACCCAGCTTGCCATCTTAATATAATGAAACTTTAAGAAAACCAAAATATAAAATCGGTGACATTGTAAGAATATCAAAAATCAAGAAACACTTCACTAAGGTCTACGAAGCTAATTGGACAACGGAATTATTTACAATTTATAAAGTTCAAAATACCAATTCACGAACATATCTTTTAAAAGATAATAAAAATATGCCAATATTTGGAGCGTTTTATGAAGCAGAGTTACAACGAACAAAACATCCTAATATTTACTTAGTCGACAAAGTACTACGTAGAAAAGGAACCCGAGCCTTCGTATCTTGGCTCGGATTCGACTCAACTCACAACTCATGGATCCCCAACAAAAATATCTTCTAATTACAACAGTGTAAGTTTTTTTATACCTCGCAAAAATATTATTATTATTATTATTATTATAAATGAGTCTCTATATATTTTTCAGCTCACTAAAACCAACACACGCAAGAAAGAAAAGAATGATTGTACTTACCCGTGCACAAGACCAGCATATTTCAACTCTGCAAACAACACAGCATCTTCAATTCTCTGCAGCTTGTTGGAAAAAGAACTACTTACCACTTTAAGAACGAAGATCATATCATTTTTCACTATTTCATATTATATAATTAATGTAAACCACAAATGATCAAATAAATATATTTTAAAAAAAATTTACACTGCACAATTAAAAAAAAAAGCAAACCACTGTCCACCGTCCATTTAATTTAATTTAAAATTTGAACGTCATCATCATCATCATCATCATCATCATCTTCTTCTTCTTCTTCTTCTTCCACTCGATGTTCTTCTTCCTCTAATGAGCGATCAAACACTGCCATAACCTCCTCCGCTAATGAAGGATCGAACGAGTTGGGAGGAAGATCAAGCAGGTTGAGTGACCTTAACCCGATTGCTCTGAGTTTTTCAATTATTATATTTAAATTATGTTCCGTCACCCTGTTAAAAGTAATCCCTTGAACGTGGCACGGGTCTCTCACCAACTCCAAAATCTCGCAACTAAAAATCTCTTTTTCACTTGCTGACAGCGTATCATACCACGCTACCTCCTCCACTTTCATGGCACTGACAACGAAATTTAGTCCTTGCATTCTGGCGCTATTTGCCAATGACTTGATTCCTTGCGGTTTCCTCAACTTTTGTACGAAGCTTTCACACAGACTCATGTTGATTGTGATATTTAACTACTGCTCCATAGCAATCTCCTCTTATATATATTAAGAAGTTAGAGCGTCAAAAAAGCTCTTTAAAACATTTCACATGAAGCTCTGGGAACCGACATCCAATCTCGTTCTCGCATTAAAAATTACACACTTGAATAATGACGTCTAGGAATCTAAAAACAAACAGATCAAGATTCATTTCACACACTCGAAGATATACATGACATATAAAACACTGTAACCAGATTGAGATCATGAAGCAAGCCAGAACACAAAAAATGTTAACATCATTTAAATTAAACAGACATAACATAGCGACAACGAGTAACACAAGTTCACTCCCTCGCTCTGGTAATATATGCTGTACTCAAACAGAGTCCAGCTTTAGAACACCACTTGACTTATTTAGCGAGCGCGAGCAAAAAAACTTTAACAACCATGCGCCACATGTGTGGAGAGCGCAGACTGGTCTCACGCCTCGCCGCATGGCGCGAGTAAAAAAAAATAAACCAACGGAACAGATGCACACCACATGTCTGGTAGCGAGCCAGCAATGTCGATTGCCTCACCGTACACTCTCATTCAGAAGTTATGACACCCAAGACTCTCTCCACTCCTTGAAACAATTACCTAAATATAATTCAATAATCAATCAATAATTAATAACCATGATACACAACTGACCTCTGCTGTCCTCTCCATGCGAACACAAGGCGTGGTGGTCATCCTACGCATTAACCAATCACCTGATCCCACCTGGACCACGTGCTCGCTCTAAGGACCCATGACGTCATCAGGAATGACGTCATCAGGATTACGCAATTTCTGGTCATGATGATGCAATATTTGGAGTCTAGCGAATTATACTACTCACGTGGCATCGGCCAAGGTGGCTTCATGGAGTTCATACCACGTGAGGGCCGATTTAGTGAGGTAGGCTGGTAAGAGGCGTTTTTTATCCTCAGCTGTCCAGCCGTTCATCCTAGCCGTTCGATTGAAGGCTCTCAGATATTCCTCGGGGTCCTGCTTATCACCAGGGTATTTATTAGGTTGTATCATTGGATACTTCGTAGGCATGGCCATGTCCGCGCTGTAGGAAGTGTTGGGGGTAATTGGGGGGGTACGCTCAACTGGGGAATCTAAGTCGCCATACTGTAATGCAACGTTAGAGTGTGCGTGGCTTAGGGGTTGGTGGTGAACCTGAATTGGTGTAATATAGGTATTTCCGCTGTGGGAAGTGCCTGGTTGGTTAGGGGTAGAGCGTGGAGCGTCCTGAGGATTAAATTGCTCCGTACCCTGGATATTATCCGGCGACAAGTTGTGCTAAATATTAACCTCCTGTAGTGCGGAAAGCGCCTTGTCAATCTGTCCGCCTAGAGTTAATGCAATGGTGTTTATGTCTGCAAATAATTTCCCGTTTGAGGAATTGTGTGGAATTTCGTCTAATTGTTGTAACAGGACCTGCAACCCGTTGTAGGTCTGCTGCGTGTCACTAAGGTGTTGTAATAAAGCGTGTGGTAATGTGGGGGGGGGGTTAAGTCCTCACTATCACCGCTATCTGGGGGCGACTGTTGAGCGTTCTGTGTCTGTGCTCGTGTGATGGGACGTTGTCTGATTCCTCTTGGGTATTTGAGTTTAATATTTATAACTGCGTCCTCAAGTTCGGTAAGTAATTGGCCTGCGCTATGTTCTGTTATTAGGTCAGGGTTCTTAACCAGGATTTTAGGGCGTAGGGGTTTGGTGGCAGCGTCAAGGGTGTGTGCTGTATCTCTAAATACACGCCTGACCTTTCTAGGATTTTGGAATTTGAGCATGGATCATTACTGTACGTCCTTCTGTAAGGGCGTATATACGAGGATATAAATTGTGTATGGCTAGGTAACGGTGTTTTTTAATGTATTACCTATCGGGGCGGGCTTGGGCTGGGTATAAAAATATTATCTACCTCTTATTTCAAAGAAATTTTCTCAATTTTGGCTGGCGTTTGCTTGGCTAGTATGAGGTTTTAGGGATCTTTTCCGCGGAGGTGCGTTGTCTGAACCCCCTTAGACGTTGTTTTAATACAACGTCGCGGTACTCGGCGCGTCCACCAATTTGTAAGGTTCATGTTAGGGAGGCCTGTACAAATAATTAATATAAGGGGTGAAATTAGTCTAAATAGGGGGCGAGCTTGGCAAATACTGTAAGAGGTAGGGCTTATTTAGAGAACTGGGATCGACAGTGCGATCAGCAAGGAGAACACACCAATGTACTGCTTGACGGGGTAGTTCTAGGTGAAGGGGTAGTTTAGAAGGGCTATTAAGTTATTACTCAGAGCGCAACAGCTGCGTCACGCGGTCTACTGCGAGTCGTAGGCAGGCGAGTAAACGGGGAATTCGCTAGTGTCAGCGCGGAGCAATAGCGCTCAGCTGACGACAAAAAGCAATTAAACAAATACACAGTAAGGCTAATTCTAAGTCCTACCTAAAGAGGAATCTAATAGGGTAGGATCTTATTAGCTAAATAAATAAAAGAATAAGACCAGTGGCTTCTAGTGTTTCTGAATTTAATGTGTACCTCAATCTTGAGGTACACTGGCAAATAGCAGTTCAAAGGATAATCAATAAAAATAATAACAGTCCAAGCACAGAGGGATGTGAGTGTGGTGTGGTGGTGAGTGTAGTGATCGCTTGAGACACTTACCCGTTCAGCCGACAGCAGAGGTTCGACGCGTCGGTGCACTAAGACAGACTGACTGATTGAAAATCATCCTGGGTGCCTGACCTCTGGGGTTCTTATAGTTTTCGTGTGCTAGGTCGGCGGAATCCTTACATTCCTACCGAGTCGTACACCTCTCCCGGGTCATTGCCTGGGCTACGAGGCAACTTGGGTTCATGTAGGTGCTAATTATCAGTCTTGTAATTTATAGGTTGTAATTTATAGGTTTTAGATTAAATGTTTGTAATTTTGGTTTGTTGGAGATTTTGTTTAGGGGATGGGGGTAGCGTAACCTAGGGGTACAACAATATAGCTCTCTTGCACAAGGGCACACCCCACTCTTCTTCCCACAAAGTATGAAGATCCAGGTTGTTCTTTCCGGCAACACCTCTAGTATACATCACAGCTGTAAAAGCATCTAATTCCTCAGCAGAATGTGGAAAATTAGTACCGTCAGTAGAATACTTTTCTATGTTTTGGATATTGCGTAATCGCGAGGACATATTGCATCATCATGCGAGCGATCACGTGATATGTCTGCAGTGTTCACGACAAAAAAGTTTGTTTGACATAATTGAATGGCCTTCACCTGCCCTACTCCCACACCAAATGTCAACTCTCTAGGACAAAATAAATTAAATTTTGAAAATAGGCTATATTTCCAAAGTTAGGAAATCTATATAAAAAGTTTGTTTGACATAAATGAAAGCTCTCTATCTCCTCTACCAGTAAACCAACTCTCATGTGTATAGGACAAAAATGAAAAAAAATGTTCAAATGGCGTCTTTGTTAGCGGAAATGTTTTAGGTGTACTAACATTTGAATGAAACTGTCTGGGCACGACGCCCCCATGGAGAACCAGTTGGTTATTCACATGAGTTTGCTAATTGGTCTGCATGTGTTAGCAGCAAGAAGAGATTGACCTTTGACTGCTTGAAGAAGATAACCTTTGTTCGTGGCTGTTATCGTTCTTTGGCTAAAGCTAGCATGCTGAACGTGGGGGGGGGGGGGGGGTCTGGCTTGCTACTCCATATAGGACGTGCAGCTGTTAGTTATCATTTTGCGGACTTGCATGCTCTGTGGTCTCTTTCTGCATGGACTGTTTTATAAGACAAATATATAGCATTGACTGCATGAAATGAATATTGGTTTGTTTGTTTTAAATTCTTAACCATCATTATTGAACTCGGATATTATTTTAATGAGAGAACAGGTTTGGATATCAGTTCACAAAGTTTCATTCATGTGATATGTATAATGAGCTTTTTGCTGCTTTAATATTAACTTCTTAGTATATAAGTTAAGCTGACATGGTTAGGGAGCCACACTTGTTCAGCATCATGAATGTGATTGTGATTAAATCAGTAATTGAGAAGTTGGAGCGTCTATGAGAGCTGAGGCTAATAGCGGAGGGAGCGGGGGCGCTAAATTTCAATCATATTGTGACGGCTACAAAAGTGGAGGAAACAATAATAATAATGGACAATCTAAGTGTACTAGAAAAAGAAGTTTTTGACTTCGAAATGATGAGATTAGTCACAGACCGACGCTACAGCACAGACTTAGTTTTAAATGGAGTCAGTTATAATGTAATAACTCTCATTATTGATCGAGTAAACGAAGTCAGAGTGAGGATGGAGGAAATTTTGACTCCTCCTCCAGATGGAGTGAGGCGTGAAGACGTCGCGGATGAAGAAGGAGAAGAGGAAAAAGAAGAAGTGCAAATACTTGACTAAATGGACAGTGAACGGTGGTGTTTCATATTGAAATGTATATTTTTTTTAAATATATTTATTTTAATCATTGTGGTTTACATTAATTATATAATACGAAATAGTGAAAACAAAATGGTATGATCTTCGTTCTTAAAGTGGTAAGTAGTTCTTTTTTCCCGCCAAGATGCTGTCTGCAGAGTTGAATATGCTGGTGATCTTGTGTGGAATGTAAGTACAATCAGTCTTTTCTTTCTTGAGTGTGTTGGTTTTAGTGAGCTGAAAATATATAGAGACACATTAATAATAATAATAATATTAATAATATTTTTTTGCGATGAATGAAAAAAACCTACATTGCTTTAATTAGAATATGTTTTTGTTCGAAATTCAAGTGTTGTGAGTTGAATCGAATCCTAGCCAAGATACGAAGGCTTGGGTTCCTTTTCTACGTAGTACTTTGTCAACTAAGTAAATATTAGGATGTTTGGTTCGTTGTAACTCTGCTTCATAAAATGCCCCAAATATCGGCACATTTTTATTATCTTTTAAAAGATATGTTCGTGGATTAGTATTTTGAACTTTATAAATTGTAAATAACTCCGTAGTCCAATTAGCTTCGTACCCTTTGCTGAAATGTTTCTTGATTTTTGATATTCTTACAATGTCGCCAATTTTACATTTTGGTTTTCTTAAAGTTTCATTATATTGTGTTGGCAAACGGGGTTGATTGTTTTTTTACATCAATAGGTTTCATGCCAATGCTGTGATGTATTTTTGATTATGTTTTACTAATAACTCAGGCAAAATATTTACCCATCGGTATGAACCACGTGTTGTGAACTCTTTCCACATCGATTCCTTAAGAGTTCGATTAAATCTCTCTACTACACTCGCTTTTATGGAGCTCCCAGTGGAATAATGCTTTAGATTTTGTTTCTGAGACCATGTTTTGAATTCACTGTTATAAAATTCCGTTCCACGATCAGTGCGAAAATAATTGGGCAATCTTTTACTCCGAGAATAAACAAATTTTAAACTTTTTACAATCTCACTTCCTTTTTTGGTTTTAAGAGGAATTGCCCATGCATATTTTGAGTAAACGTCAATAATGGTTAATAAATATTTAAATCCATTATTCCATTTTGCAAGTTTTGACATGTCCACAAGATCAGCTTCATGGAGGTCATCGATTCCTTCGCTAATAACATGTCGTCTTTTAAACTTTTTTCTAAGAGGTGCATGAAGTTCTTTTGCAATTTCTCGTCTGATTTCGTTCATAGTTAATTTCTAAACAAAGATTTATAACATACTGTGCATTGTTTTACAAATGTTTGAATTTTTATTCAATATATCCTGCATTTCTTAGTTCTTCTTCAATTGCAAGGATTTCGCTGTCAAGTCCTGTGTGACCTGCAGCTTTCGATGCAATTAATTTTTTAAGTCTTGATACTAATTTGTTTGGTTCATTCCAATGGACAAATTCAATATTGTTTCCTCCTTCGAATTTCCAAATGGCTTGTGGTGTGATGTGCTTCTTTTGCCATATCCTGTATGCATCGAAGTATTTGCTTCTTCATTCTCATCTGTTGTTTTTATAATTCTATCTATGTCTTCAGTAAGAAGGTGTTCGATTATATTTTTATACTTATGAGATTGTGTTCCTCTCGGAGCTGCATTGCTTGCATAATTTCTTTGTGCACGTTTGAAACATTTAATAATTTCAAATAAGAACTTAAATCACTCCTATCGATTAGAGAGTGATCTGGTACTTTCCTTTGAATCAATTCAAGTAGACCTTCTGTTATAGGAAATTCTTCACCACCAACTTTTATCCACTTTTTATCAAAGAAACTCGTTCACTTCCCAAGTATTGTTTATCATTTCTTATCGTTATACCAAATGTGCTATCCACGTTTTGTTTAATGAACGGATCAAAGTAGCGGTTAAGTAGTGTAATTATTTTGATGCTATCTCCATCTTCTTCGTCTGAAGTAGCAGTTGATTCAGAATCATCATATTTTTTTTCTTTTTTGTTTTTCTTTTTTTTTAGTTGACGTTGTATTAGCAATAGCTACAAGCTGATTTAATGAATTTGTTACTGGTTTAAACTTAGTCTCTATATCTAATTCTTGACGTCTAACATCATTTTGAAGTGAAAGATACTTGTCCTTAACATCTTTTTTTAAGCGAGGAAGTTTATTCTTTACTCGACTTTCAGCTTTAATCTTCAAGCTCTTCTCCACGACTAAACTAAAATTGTAGTTGTATTACTTATTTATAGTATATTCAAAATCAATTTCAAGAGGAAGATCATCGGTTTTATGTTTCTCAGGATCTCTAAGTCGAAACTGTATTTCATCTTGTTCTTCAACTACAATGTCACTGCCATCCAGTTCAATCTCTTGACGTATATTTAAAATTGCATACACAATTGGAGATCTTGGTGAAACAAAAATTGGTTTTAATATACCTTTATAGGGAAGTTGGTATTGTATATTATGATTATGAAGCGTGTATACCGGTGAATGGATTGATGGTGTGTTGGAGAATTTCAGAATAAATTTCGATAAGTTCTTTTTCTTTACTTCATCTTGTAATATACCATATTTTTCTTGGGATGCGGTAAAACTATCGAGTGGTCCTTTGTTAACCAATTGCTCAATATTTTCTAGTTCAGTTTTTAACTTGTTATATTCTTCTTTGGATGCAGCAGCATAACTTTCAAGGTGTTCTTTTTTAACAATATTTAGATTGTTATCAACACCCTCAATACGAGTTTGTAAATTGCTTAAAATTTCTTTTAGTTGATTAACATCAGTTCGTGAAGCAGCATAGTGTTCTACAAACCGTTTATTTGTCACATCTTGGTCGTTAACAGGAAACTCAACATTTGTTTGTTTTTGATGTTGTAGATTGTTTACAGTCTGTTTCATTTTTTCAAATTCATCTCGTGAAGCGGCATATTGTTCAACCAACGTCTTATTTGCAACATCGTTATCGTATATGGGATTGTTTACGTGAGTAATTCGTCTAATCATCATATTTAAAGTCCCACCATCGTCTACGTTTAAGAAGTTTTGTTTATTAAATTTAGTGATTAAGTCTTCTAGATCTTTTCGAGAAGCAGCAAAGTTTTCTAAATAATATTTGTTTATTGCATCTAACGAATCGATTGGTTGAGATATGTTTGTTATTCTTCTATTTAACATATCTACAGTTTCATCATCTTTGTTTATATTCAAAAGAGATTTTTTAATTTCATCGAGTTCTTTTGTTACATGAGTTTTAAGAAAAGAATACGATATCGCATCTTGATTTTGAATTGGATCTATAATATTTCTTATTCTTTTGTTACTTAAGTCGAGACTATCATCATCAAACGGAAAGTGATCTTCTGAAAATTCACTCACTAAACCATGAATGAATTCTACTCGTTGTAACTCTTCGGTTATTCGGTATTCCAGATATTTTTTATATTCGATGTGTGTTGCTGCATTGCAATAAGGTTTACTGCATCATTTGCAGATGATGGTAAAGCTAAGCCTGCGAGACGTTTGTTTTCAAAGTCAAATTGTTGTTTCTCTATTTTGCAACTTGAAAAAATTAAACATTTAAGGTCGTTATTGTTTCGTTGTATGTCTTCTTTAGACTCAATTTTATATAGCTCATTCAATAACTTCAGTACATAACCTTTGTTGCAAGCATCTTCAATATGTATGGGCGTTCCAACATCTTTTAACCGTTTGCCGTTAATACTTAGATGCCCATCGCTTGTTGTTGTTGTTATTACTTGATTTCCATATTGCAGTAGCTTATCATCAACATACGATTAAGTTGCAATATCATGGCGTGAAGTTGGTGGTCTGATAGACACGTTATTGATTTTGTTAAACGATGTCATAGTTAGGTTGTTAACCACACAAATTGTATAACGCGAATGAGCATTTACCTCTTTTGAACTATTATTTATAACTGAAAATAAACATCAAATCCATTGCGATATCGACCATTTTGTAAATCGCTATCTTTATCGATACCCAAAAAGCCAAACTTAGAGTTTTGCCACCAATAAGAACAAATATCGAAGAACTGATCATAGCTCATATCTGTATTTACATGATCGTTATATACATGACGCAAGTTTGTTCCGTCTTGTTTAAAAGAATTAAAAAATTAGCGTTATATCTAATTAGATGTTTAGGTATACAAGAATATGTTTGACAAAGATAAAATACGTCAACATCGTGACGACGACCTCTACTGAAGTAATCTTTCATGTGTTGTTGTTTATTGCTGACTACATCATCAAAAACAAATATAGAGTTTTTTATACCCATTTCTGGAGGCATAACTTCATCATTATCAGAAAAATATCACTTTTTATTTCTTTTATTGAGTCCAAAAACTTTTTTAATTCAACATACTTACTTTGAGCAAGTGATTTAGAATAAATATAAACGTTTTCAAAACGAACTCCATTTTTGTGACATAATAAATTTATCATTACGTTTGTTTTGCCACAGTTCGATGGACCGCAAATGATACATCGAATATTGTTCGGTAGTAAAACACTATGCTTTTTTTTTTCACTTTTACTCTGGTTTTCACCATTAGTAAATGAAATTACTGGTAGAGTGTTTGAATGCTTAATAAACTTCAGCATGTCAACGTTTTCGTCTGAGAATGCACACTGCACAAAAAATCACATCACATCAACATATATTGTTTCCACACGTATAATAACTTGTATTATATGGAATAATAGTAGGATTTTCAGGATTTAAATCAACGTTGCCAACGTAAAACCCTCTTAAATATGGACAATATGCCCATTTTTTACGCGATCATTTAAAGGAATATAATTTTCTCTCCAATTTTCAATTTAAATCTTACAGAATATACATTTCACCTTATCACCATGACCGGTATAATAAAATCCTGCTGATGCTAAACAAATCTCGTTTGGACAGGGAAGAGGCCAATTTTGAAAAGGTTTAAATCTTTCATATTCAGATTTTAATTCTATGTTAGGAGAAATATTGTTTACGTAAAGGCAAGAAAAAGCCCATTTCTTATGGTCTTCAAACGGATCATCATCTTCTTCCCAATAACTAAGTTGCAGATTACAGAAAGCACACCTAACCATATCCTTATATCCATAATAGTAAAATCCTGCAGCTGCTAACCATGCAGTGTTCGTAAAACTGTCTGAAGACCAGTTCTTAAATGTTTTTAGCCGATCTCTTTCAGATTTTAAATTCATTCCTTTTTGACTCAATATCATTTGCATTAACTGTTTCTTGGAATACTTTACACAATTAAAATACTTCATGATGATGCTTTACTTCACAAAAAAGAGATGTTCACCACACGAAGCTAAATGTGAACTGATATGAATCAACAAAACACGCTGGCTAATATGCACGATTTGCGTGTGTTGGGTTGGCCGAGCGGTCTAAGGCGTTAGACTTAAGATCTAATTTTCAGAAATTGAAAGCGAGGGTTCGAATCCCTCACCTGACAATTTTATTTTATATACATGTGGAGTGAGGATGTGTTTGATCATTAAAGAAACTTTAATATGAAGTGGTACAAAGACATTTTCTTCTTTATTCATTTAGAATTACAATTAATACAATTTCATTTCTCTTGTATGAGTGTTGAAGTAATCTCATTCTTTTAGTTGTCCTGATGAGTGTGTGTTGAGATGATCTTGTTCTTTTAGTTGTCCAGATGTTTATTTTCTGTAGACAAACAAGATGTTCAGTAAAGAACATATAGCCTACTTTCTCCTAAATGCATGGGTATTGTTATAACTCTTTGTCCTTTTCAAGGAGTATGATTGAATGTTGGTTGTAGTAGCTTGTTGAAATACAACGTGCTATAGGGATATTAAACATGAATATGAGGTGCCCTTTGCTAGTGCTACCTCTGTACCAAATTTCGTTCAATTCGGTTTCGCCGTGTTTGAATTGATAGGGGGAATCGATTTGCACACATACTTGGCCACCATCTGCAAACTATTGGGCTGATGTTCTTGCAGTTTGGTCAGAATATGTTTCCCACATAAAGATATGGTGTTGCAAAATTTGGTAGAGACTAGATTATTAGGTTGGTCGTAATTACATTTTAGCTTTTAACATTTGGGTGGCCGCGATTACGTTTCCGTCAAGATAGCGGTGATATAAAACATGACACTGAGGTACCTCTTGCTAGTGCTACCTCTGTACCAAATTTCGTTCATTCGGTTCCACCGTGTTCGAATTAATAGGGGGAATCAATTTTGACATAAAGATGGCCGCCATCCGCAAACTATTAGGCTAATGACCTATTAGATTGGTCAAAGGATGCTCCCTCCATAAAGGTATGTTGTTGCAAAGTTTGGTAGAGATCGAATGGTTATGTTAGTCGTAATTTGATTTAAGCTTTAAACATTTGTGTGGCCGCTATTACGTTTCTGTCAATATGGCGGCGATATTAATCATGACACTGATATGCCCTTTGCTAGTGCTATCTCTGTACCAAATTTCGTTCCATTCTGTTTCACCGTGTTTGAATTAATAGGGGGAATCGATTCTGACCCAAAGATGGCCGCCATCCGCAAACTATTAGGCGAATGACCTATTAGATTGGTCAAAGGATGCTCCCTCCATAAAGGTATGTAGTTGCAAAATTTGGTTGAGATCGGATGATTAGGTTAATCGTAATTTGATTTAAGCTTTGAACATTCGTGTGGCCGCCATTACGTTTCAGTGAAGACGGCGGCGATATAAAACATGACACTGAGGTGCCCTTTGCTAGTGCTACCTCTGTACCAAATTTCGTTCCATTAGGTTCCTCCGTGTTCGAATTAATAGGGGGAATCAATTTTTACATAAAGATGGCCGCCATCCGCAAACTATTAGGCCAATAACCTATTAGATTGGTCAAAGGATGCTCCCTCCAAAAAGGTATGTTGTTGCAAAGTTTGGTAGAGATCGGATGGTTATGTTAGTCGTAATTTAACTTAAGCTTTGAACATTTGTGTGGCCGCCATTACGTTTCTGTCAATATGGCGGCGATATAAAACATGACACTGAGATACCCTTTGCTAGTGCTACCTCTGTACTAAATTTCGTTCCATTCGGTTTCACCGTGTTCGAATTAATAGGGGGAATCGATTTTCACACAAAGATGGCCGCCATCCGCAAACTATTACTCTGATGACCTATTAGTTTGGTCAAAGGATGCTCCCCCCATAAAGGTATGTTGTTGAAAAATGTGGTAGAGATCAGATGATTAGGTTAGTCGTAATTTGATTTAAGCTTTGAACATTTGTGAGGCCGCCATTACGTTTCCGTCAAGATGGCGGCGATATAAAACATGACACTGAGGTGTCCTTTGCTAGTGCTACCTTTGTACCAAATTTCGTTCAATTCGCATCCACCGTGTTCGAATTGATAGGGGGGGACAGACATTCAGAGTACACACACTCACACACACACACACAGACACACACACAGACTCACACACACACATACACACACACAGACAGACACACTTTTTTCGCCCTGTGTTGATCTCATAAGTCTACTTTCATTTTTTGCAAAAATCGAAAGTAGGCTAAAAATATACACTGTGTTAAAAAGCAAACAAAAACAAAATATGTATAGGTGTCAACAACACTAGTAGATTTAATGAATTACCTTTTATAGATAGCGATTACAGTTATCACATTTGCAGCGAAGATGAAAAATTTGAAATTTTCTTTTTAGATGATCTGGTAGATGTTCCCACTCCAGACGAATTCTTTGTGGCTCATATATAGTCAGTATGTTTATAGGAAAGTAGTTCCAATCAAACTTATTAAAACCTCGAAGTCCATTGTTTCGAAACTTGTTTATTATCGAACACACGATTTTCATGATACCATCAGAAGAATTTAACCAATGTTGAACAGCATTGACATTAAATTTAGCACAACTATTGCTTCCCATTGCAAGAGATGGTAAATGTTTTGGACAATCTGTAGGTAAAGGTTGGCTATGCTTCAACATTAGATCTGACATTCCACCAATCGTATTAAGATCGATTAATGACCCATGGGAAAGTGTTTTTAGTGCAAACAAAGAAAATTCTTGTGGCAAATTATACACAACTAAATATTCATATTTATTTTTAATAGAGTCAAAAAAAGAAGAAAGAGTTTTTTCACAATACGCTGCGACCCATGTTAACACAGGACTGAATGAAGGTATATTGCTGTTATTTAACATACAGTAAGCAAGTTCCAAACTGCCGTTTGGTAGCTTGCGAATGTCTGCAACTATTGGCTGCTTCTTATTCCACGTGTCAGCATCAGTAGAAGGAGAGTTTGTTGTTGTCAATTCCATGATTGCAACTAATGTGAGAATACTTCTTTACTTGCTTGCTTATAACTTAGCAAATATTGGTTTAGATAATTACTTCATTAGTTAATGGTCTGTAAGATATTTGACGATCATGAATAAGAACACAATAAAAAGTTGTATCTTCAGGTATATTCTCACTTGTCTCGATTTCAATTCGCACATCAACTGAAGATGTCTTCACTGCCTCCACTTGCTCAAGGCAATTAATTACAATAATCGGACAATGAGACTTAAATTCATGTCGTGAAACTAGATTCTCTGAACGAAAATCATCGATCTGATAATATACATTACGAAATTTAACAAACATGTCATACAATTCGCTGTAGTCATTTATAGCAATTTCAGAAGTTGGCATTTCATAGGGATAAAAAATTGAATTAAAAAAAACTCTTATAGATTTAATGTTACAATGGTCAAAATAGGAAGAGCACGTATTTAGTACATTTCTTTTAGTTTGAAAACCTAATAAAAGTTGACGTGGTTTTTGAGTTTCAGAAGTTGTCATTACAGTCCAACTATATTTAGTTGTTCTAGGAAGAGATGGCAAGACATGAACATCCCATGATCGAAAACCAACCTGAATGGGAATATTTTTCTGCATTAGTTTTTATCTTTTAATTTGTTCTTCGTCCGATAATAATAAAACGGGATTTTTTAGATAAACTTTAATTAACTTGACCTTAGAATGATCATTTTCGGTTGCAGATTGCAACGCACGTGCGTCACTCGACGATCTGAGAAGTATTAGCTCATGCTTGCAGTTTAACATCGGCTTTCTATAATCCTCTGTTAAACCTAACAGGTTGCTTAAAGGAAGTATTACATGGAAACGTTTTGTGATACTATCAACAATATTTGCTTCACTTGCTGGTATTGTTAAAGAGGGAAAGTAACCAGCATTTTGTAAAGCTGTATATTCGTTTTTTGAATATGATGCAAAGGTTTTTATAGAACTTGTTATACCTAGATGGCGTGTACGATCAATTTCATTACCATTACACGTAACGCGAATTTCGCTAAAAAGATTAGCCCCAAAATTTTGGTCAGAATGTGCTGTAGTAGATGCAGCCGGATTTACGTTAGAAGTAATAATTTGTCCTTCTAAGTGAAGAACACCTTCTGATAATAAAACTATGTTTTCTTCATTTGGAATTGGTATTCGAATTTCATCATTATTTTCGAATTTATTAGCTGAATAAGGTTGGTAAACTCTTTCTTCTCGTCGCACAACTCTGTTGTCAACCTCTATTTTTTCCGTTATGTTAAACATGTTAAACATGTTAACAGCTTCAAATATAGATAGAAACTAAATAAGATTAACAATTGCATATATATTTATATTGAAATTAAAGTACGCGATGGCCTAAGGACTGTAAGAAATGTTTGTTGCTACTCGATAACTGTTTCTTAGATTTTAAGGTGTGATGGCGTTGTTTTTTTTAGTTTTTTTTTTTTTAGAAATTTTAGCTGATTGATTTATATTTCTTTTTCGAATCAGAGTCGACTTCTTTTTTTTTTAACTTTGAGAATTATATAGTATAACCATATTTGTGAATGTTTTCTAGTAAGCTTACTCAACTAGAATGAAAATATAACAGTATTTCATTACTTTATATAGCAAGATAACGTGCTGGACGAATAATTAATTCTACAGTTCAATCTTCATCTTGCAAATCAATGAGCTGTTGAAGATGATCTTCAAGTTGCACAGATACATGTTGAATAACCTTGCTGTTCATAGGCAAAATATTAATTGTTGTTGGTTGTACAACAATCGGATAACCAGCAGGAACATGAGCTTTAAAATTATATAAAGAGTGTGTTGGTTTATGGTTCAAATAAGAACTCTACCAAGCACAAGGTTGCAACATACTCGAATACTATTAACAGTGTTAATTTTAATCATATATTCAGAATGATGAGTTGCATTTGCCTCGAACTTTTTATGAGAAAATCCTAACAAATCTGCAATAGAATCTGCAACACCAAAATCTATAGCAATGTTTTTCGAATATAGTTTACAATTAGAGAACACTTTATCATAATTAATATAAATATATGAAGGAAATTTGTCTTTTTCACCTAATAAAACTGATAATAAATGTGCTAGTAATAATTCATTAATCTTTGCACTTAATTGTTGAAACGTATAGCTGGCATCAGGTATTATTAAAATTGTTGTATCCACATCGTTCATCTTTATGGCTAAAACGTTATTATTTTCGTTAATTTTTACTTCACTTTCGACTCTATTTCGATCAATCTCAATTTCTTTTTTATTCTCTTTAGGGTAAACTTTCTTTTCAATACCTAAAGCCTCTGCTACACCGTTGGGTACACTGAAATCAATATTAAACGGAGAAGACAAAACAAGACGGTTGCGTCCTTTTCCATTTATATCCACTTCCAAATAAGGATTTGTTTTTTGTATATGATTTGTTATAAGTTTCGACAATGAGTGATAACTAAGTAAATCATCAAATGTTGAGGCTAGATCTTCAAATTCATAAATACCTGGTGGTACCACTAAATCAATTGATAACAAAAATTTAGTAAAATGAATGCGAAATTTATTATTTCGGTTGGTAACATTTCGAATAGAATTAGATGTATACAATCCTGCAAGTCCTATTTCAAAAAACTCTGCTCCTACAAGATGAAGCGGGTTCTCCAATGTAACATCAATCTTTGAGCCATTACCTTCAAGAGTTATCCGTCTTTCGAAAGCCATCTTTGAAACGTTTAAAGACAGTCTGTGTTTCCCTTATTTATACAATACAAGAAGTCTAAACATAAATGTCCACTAATCGAAGAAGTAATTGATTGATATGAATGAAAATTATATTGTAGATAACAATTTTTAAGATATGTTAAAATTTCAAATGGCGGTCTTAAATTACCGATACTATCAAAATAATGCACGTATTTCCCTCGTTTACTGAAAGCCACCCAATGTGAACCAGATTTAACCATCGGGTCAAGGTTAACAATACAGTTTTCATTTTTTCGAGGATGACTTGTTAACGTATCTCGCATAAAGACTCCTCTAAAATTTGGAATCTTTAATTGATGTGCGTATTTAGCTAAATCGAAATTACTTAATGCTTTATTTGGTATTTGATTAATTATCTTTTGTACGCAGGTGGATTTAAATAAATGCCTTGACCTGCTTTTCCTCGCATTGCTTCTATCATTCGATTGTGTCTTTTCATCTCTTTTTATTCTTCTTGTGCAGCTTTCGCTTTGTTTATAGCAGACGCTACCCCGGCTGCTCCGCCTGCTAGACCCCCCAAGCCCGACAAGGCTGCAAATATCGGAAGTAGGGGTAAAATACCACCTTGCTTTTTCGAAGCTCTCTTTTTTTAATCTTTTCTTGTTTTTTTATATTTAATTTTCGTTTACCTCCACCAAGCTTAGACTTAGCTTTCATTATGCCACTGACTGTTAGTGCAGCCGCTCTCTCTCCTAATGATGCGTCACGAGATTTTACACGAGACAAAGCTTTTGAAGCTAAAATTTCATCAGCCTCTCTTCTTTTGTTTGAATCTTTATGATTTGCGTAAGCAATGTCGTGCTCTTTGCACGCTTTATCTAATATATTTATTCCTCGATCACCACGGCTAAATCGCTTTTCTAATTTTGTTCCTGGTCCACAATATTCATATCCCGGAATGCGTAATTCCACAGGTAAATTATCAATAGTTTTATTAAGTACACGACTAATGAATGATCCACTTCCTGAGCGTTTATATTGAGTGGCAGAGTTGCTCCTCTTACAACGCACCTTTACTAAATGATAAGTAATATAATGTAATTATATATATATATATATATATATATATATATATATTGAACCCTTATTAATCTATCGATGAATAAGTATTCATGATTTTATTATTATTATTATTACTGATGCCCAGGCAGTACATGTTGAAATTGACAAAGGGGGAGCCAAGGTAGTTTGTGGCAATGATTACAACAGAAGCAAGCTTGGTAGTTATTCCTGAAGACGACCGGTTAAGCCGATTTCAAGGACAAATTTTGTAACAGCGCGCACCTAAATTAGAGTCATTGAGGGAGTGTCATGAGTAAAGTTTCAACCGACCCAGGATTGAATCACCCAATCAGAAGAGACCACGCGAAAAGCCACGCGGCAAATTGCGTACCCTGGAAAAACGCGCGAAAACGTATATCTAAAGAACCGCTGATCCGAATTAATTCCTCAATAGTGCACTGAGACGTTTGGATAAAATGATGAAGATTGATACTAGTCCCAAGTTTGTGTGATGAAAACTCCATATTATTTTTTCAAATTCTCACCACTCTACCTCATTCTGTCAGTTTCCAATAAATTGATCGGTGAGAAGCTGTTTCGAGGACAACTTTATTGAGCTCTGGTGAGCAAGGTTCACGTCACTCTGCGTCACGATTTTCAAACGCTAATGAGCGTACTTTACTAACATTTTACTTTGTGCTCAAGCGAGCAAGGTTCACGTATAGCAGTGGAGATCTCCAGGCGAGATAAGGACTGCAAGATAGTCATGTTTAAGACTTGTTTTCAAGCCAGTGGCGATGAGTTTGAAGTGTGTAATTTTATGTAAATTTGTATATTATAATTTTTGAGTGATATTTGTGCGTGTGTTAAACAAATGCTAAGATAGGGCAAGTCTACGATCAGTAATCGCGTTAGGACATATTCGTGAGTGAAAGTAGTAGCTCACAGCGATTATAGCTAGGCAATATTATTAACATTGAACATTTCTTTCCAAGAAACTTCGCCAAGATGTCCGACGTTTGGTCATGTGATGGATTGATGTGCATCGCTTCTACAACGACGTCGACGATGGAGAGCTAAATTTCCCGTAGGGAAATGCACCGGGACGGAGGTTAATGTTCTGCAAGCTGAGACGGTGATGTACAAAAATTGATTTACTCAATATGTAGTTAGATAAGGCGCGGGAACATTGTAAATAGTTTATTCATTCTTTTGCTTGTGTTTAGATTTTTTGTGCTGACACTATCATCTTTAAATGTACGTTGGCGCGTGGCCAAATTTGTTTGTTTTATATTTTTCTTTGGAGTCATATTTAGTGTACACGGCGCGTGTATTTGATTTTATCCATGCGAATGCGAAACTCGTTACATTCGATAAGTGGTGCTTTAATAAAGTTCATTTTGTTATAGGAAAGGGAGGTAATTATTCTAAGATGTTTTATGAACAGGTTATTACTCATACTAGGGTTGACGAGCGCAACAAATTAAGATGTAACTGTAGAACACTTTAGTTCTAAATTTTTAGCAATTTTTTAGTCCTTTTCAGGTTTGTTAGTCACGGACTAGACCGGAAGCGCAAGCTGGTGGAAAAATATCTATGTCATTTATTTCAGGTTTCTGTCAAACCCATACGTGTGATTCTGTGTGTGTCCATGTGTCAGGTGTGTGTATTGATTCTTCGTGATGAGGGGTAGGTGGTGCTACCGCCCTCATATTGTTGTTGTTTTGGTATTCTTTTTGATGGAAAGGCAGAGCGCTCCTTGGAGGCTACTGTACCTTGTCCAGTGTTGATTTTCTTGGATTTCCTAGAGGAAATGCTGAGATATTTTATTCTGACACACACACGTATATTGTGCTTTTGGAGCACGCTTCTTCGAGACTTGATCCCGAGCCATGGGAGGTTGAGGTTATTGACACGTGGGTTGACAGATGTGCATATTTTCATTTAGCGCCCGTCTAGGTTCGGTGACTCATTGTTAGGCAGTCCTGCTGACCGACTGACCCCTATAAGCTATCATTAGCAATCCTGTTCTTTTGTGATGGTCATTGGACCGTAATTAATTGGGGAGTTCGCCATGTCTGTTACGAATGATCGCATATCGTATGGATGGAATATTTGTTTTAATGATGTAAATGTTGGCTTTGAGCCTAGTGATTTTCTATGACTCAGGTCATGTTTGTTTGTCTGTTGCGACACCCGTGTGGTGTAGTTGTATTTACTTGTAAAAATGACAGGCGGTCATATGTGTATTTTTTGTTGGTCACGTGTTAATTTACTTGTGTTGATTTTGAAAAGTCCTAATTTTAGGCATTAATGTTTTTGCTACGGAAGTTCTTGATTCCAATTTCAAGCGGAAATTATTTGTTGTTCATTTAGTGTAGGAAGTGTCAGATTAATTTAAGCAGTGTATATTTGGTTCCCCGCGTCTGTCTAGCTCTAAACAATGCAGATTCGTCCTCTGAAGGTTTACCGGATGATGACGAATCTCGCATTTTATTGTACTCATCGTTAAGCATGTTGAACAGCCGCACACGTACAACAATGTCATTGAAGCATTTGGGACATTTGGACCAATTTATAATCTCTCCTGAGATTAAGCCTAGTTATGGCAAGTAATTTATTCTGTTGGGAGTCATTTGGGAGTTTTGTTTTGTTTATTTTTTACTTGTAAACAGTTGATCTGTTATTAAATTCATTTGTTATAACCCTGGTATTCACTTCTTCCTGCATGTTATTTTGTTATGTGTTACCCTGCATGTTAACGAAGCGCTTTAACAACAAATTACGAAATGGACTGTTACACCCCCCGAAACTGAGTCTCATAAGCTTCTTTACAAGGGTTCAATATATATATATTTCAGCAAATAATGGGAATGGTGGGGGGAGGAGTTGTAAATAATACACACAAAATTTGGGTTATTATTTATTCTCTTTTTCATAAGCAAAGGAACACACAAAAATTAGTATTATTAACGGAAAAAAGTGTGTGTGTGCGAAAGAAATAAAGTAAGTAAGAGAGATGAAGTGCTTTAATCTCAAATTGTTTCTAATCATTTTTCAGAGAAAAATGACCAAACGGTAAAGTAACAATTCCGTTTTCAGTTATGTGTCTTTTATCATCGTTTGATGAAATTGCCAACTTATTTTGCCGAACAGTGAATACAGAATGAGATTTTGAAATTATACAAACTTGAACTTTGCTGGCTTGATCACTGTTATAAAGGCACTTTCGATACTCATCAATATTCATAGTTTTACTCACGCTCTTCTTAATGCCTTTAGTCTTACGCAAGCTATTCATTTCATCACACAATTTTATTGCATACATTTTGGGTCTTAACCCCACAAATTCTTCAACAATCCTTCCAGCATGTTCATCTTTCATTAAACCAATTTCACCTTTATTTTGTCTGACAATGCCAAAAGGATTGTTTGTTTCATAGTTTCCAGTATCAAACAAATTTGAATGCTGTTTTATGAACTCATAAATATCATAATAGAATATATACATAAAACTATCTGTGTCTGTGTATAACAACCTCACATTTGATTCAGGATTTGCTAAAATAACATTGTAATGAAAGTCATTCATTTTACATTTAGACAAATCTAATATAGATGCACCAACATATACTGGTTGATTGTGAAAAATCATTAGTCTGCTCATCTCAATGACCATTCATTGTTCATCGAATATAATTCTATGTTTAAAATTAGCCTTAGCTATTAAAGACTTAGCACCATAGGCTCCATGCCATTTGGTAACCCATTTGATGTCCCTTAACTTCCTCACATTCATCAGTGAACGACCAAAAATTGCATTATTCATCAATTTAAAAAAAATCAAAATCATTTTTTGCCTGTTTTCGTTTCTCTGTGTTCACATCAATATATGTTTTAGCCATTGACTCTGATTGAATTCGATTATTCTGTGAATACGTTCTAATTTCATTCCTAGTTGAATACATTGCTTTAACATTCTATAATGCAAAACATAACGTTCTTTATTATCTAGGGTAGCCATTAGCTTTGTCAACTTTTCTGGACATAGAGGATAATCTGAATGTTTGTCATGTAACTCTTGAGGATAACTCAAATCTACTTCCAAGATATATCCGATATTTAAAACATTAAACCCTTCATCATTTGCAACCCATTTAAAGCCATCTGTTGGAAGATATTCCATCATAGCATATCCATATAAATTATGAACATCAAAGTACATTATGTAGGACTCTTGTTTTATCTCATCATAAGTTTTCATATACTTATTATTAGCAATCGCATGTCGTGTTATACACTGAACATTTCCTCCTCGAATAGATCGTTCAAAAAAGTGTAACATATCAATATCTTGAAGCAATTCAAGTTGAACATTGGTTATCTTTTTCATTGCACACCGATGGAACAGTGTAAAAAATGAGCTGCATCAATGCCATACGTCTCCATGCCATTCGATCTAAAATTTTCAAAGACATCTGCCAAAAGAAGTGTGTCTACTTTTAAATACAAATCGGCGTATTCTCCTAATGTTTGTCAGGAAAACGTTTCCCACACCGACTGAGCAAACTCATACTCCTCGTTCGATATTGTTTGATTATAAAGACTGCTATAAAACTTGGATATTTCAGGTAATTTAGTTTCGTTAAGTACATCCGAACTTGTGACGTATTCATATGGAAACACGCCTTTTCTCGCAGTAAGTCGAAACTGTGCATCATCATTAAAATAACGTCTAGTTATTTGCTTTGAATCTTCACTTAACGAAGATGAACATTGATCTAGTGAACAGGACAAGAAATTATATGTATCGATAAATCTTAACTGAATGAATCCATTCTTAACCCGTACATGCTTTGTAAACCCTTTATAACGTTCCATATTCATTGCTAACAAACTTATATGACCAGGATTATGTAACACCTCACCATCTTGTTTCTCACAAATTTCTTTAATTATAAAATGTCCATCATACGCCGTTAGATTATGAAATGCTATAGGCAGAACCGTTGTTACTTTGTAATTTAAATTACAACTATTGTGTGCGATTCCTCTATATTTTCCAGTTTTGTGACAATGATCGCGTGCTTTGAGTTCATTATCTGCAATCGGTTTCTCGCAAATATGACAAATTTTACTTAACAAAAATAATCTTTCTTCATTTTCCGTCATCTTTAACATCGGTTTATCTGATAAATAATATGTTTGAAGTTTATCTACAATACTATAAAGTTCCTTTACAAACAATTCTATGCAATTATTTCCCCTAAAGAGTTTAAAACTGCACAAATCACTATCAAAATTACAATGAAGGTATAAAGAAATGATGTAAGGAATATGTTTATGGGTTAATGTAGAGTTAGGAATGTCACTATTTGGAAAACAAGAGGAAATAGCAGACAAAACGCATTCAGTGTCTGCATAAATTATAAGTGGAACTTTATCTTTAAATTTAAATTCTGTAAAATTAACAAATTTTTGTTCGTCAGTTGGCAATATGCTTTTTGCAACAGGAAACTGTTTACAGTCTGCAAAGTGAACATTTAACTCATCCTCAAGAGAATAATATGACAAACAACGTCTACATATATAAATCCGTCTACAATTGCTAGTGACGCTTGAACGCACAAGGCGAGCGAGATTTATAATTAAACAAAAGTGATAACTTTCACTGTTTCCAATCTGCAACATCAATAAGTCCACACTCCTTTCATATACTTTATCTGATACATACAAAGGTACAATAGTAAATGTTTTTTTCCTTGTACTTCGTTTGTTCCCATACACACCCATTTGTTTTCATCATATTCTGCTCCATACACATTCACAGAAATATTGTTTTGATTTTCAAACTTGTTTAAATATTTCATTTGCATTGGAATTGGAATATCATCTAAATTTAAAACATCTCTGTAATTAGGATAGGAAGAAAGATGATTCACGTTTCGCGTTTTTGGATACAAACCAGCAACCACACTCCACGCAAAACAAGCTTCCTTTGTATCATACAAATTTAGCACTGCATGTTTATTGACTATTATATCAGGCAATCTACTAGTATTGGACATTCCTACTTGAAATCCAACATATTTATTTATATTAATTCTCAAACTATGAATTTTTTCTGAAGCCCACCCAGAGCCATTTGCTTCAAATTCGCTCATTTTTGTCAATGTACCTTCAATGTTATGATTATTATAAAATTCATTTACATGCGTATACTCGAAAACTACTTTATTTTTGACAGCAAAATATTTTGTTTCTGATATGTCGCGAAGCACATACTGTGCACACAAAACTGAATTCACCTTTAAAGCTTGCACAGTTAACGCTTTCTTAACATACTTTGTAAACCAAATATTAGCATTTGCTAATAATTCGCGGGGATCCAAAAACTCATTCTTAACATTTGAAACTGCAAGTGTGTACACTCTAGAATTGAATGCCGTTTCAATTAACTCACAGCTTATGAAAGATTCATCCTTTATTTGAAGTGTAATTTCTTCACAATTCATAGCTTGTTGCAATATGTGGTTGCTAATAACTCTCCAACATTCAATCAACTCATCACTGTTCTCAATCAAGTCCGTTTGAGTGTATTCCCATTGAGAATGAATACAAAATTATGAACAGTGTCATCCCACAGTGCACAAACTTAAAGTTATTAGGGGTAACAATCTCCGACACCCTGAATTGGAACATACAAAGTGAAGAGGCAAGATGTAAGGCCACCAAAGTTCTGGGTTTCTTGTACAGAAACATGAGAGGCTGTAAACCTAGAGCCTTCAGGATGGCTTGCACATGCATGGTCCGTCCGATATTAACGTACGGCTTACCTGCTTGGCATCCCACTACAGCGGAATACATAAACAAGCTCCAGCGTGTACAGCGCCGCGCAGAAAGGCTAATAGCTCGTTATTCCCCTTCCCCTTTGTCAAAATTTCCATCTATAGAGGCAACAGCCAAACAAATTGATCTAATTTTTCTTAAAAAATCCCTCACAGGTTCCATTAATATTGACCCTTTTTGCCGACTGTCATTGGCATATCGCTCAGTTCGGAGAGGACGAGGTGTAACTCTCGTTCCGCCCTTCGCACGTAGCAATGCTTACCTGACAGGTTTCTACGGCCGCTCTGCGCGGCTATGGAACGCACTGCCAGGGGAGGCCAAGTTCTTGCCTCTTAGGAAATTCAAGCCGTACGTAAAAAGGTACATTGTATAAATAAACGTCTGTATGAGTGATTGATTGTCTCGCTGAATGAGTATCTGAATGGAATGAATGAATGTATCGCGTGATCGAGGTTAAGAAAGTGCGTGCGTGAGAGAGTGAGTGAACAGGAAAATGTACTATGGCAATATTCTAAATATGTAAATAATGCAAATATCTTTGTAAAACTTGTAAATATTGTTAAAACAAATGTAGATGTAAGCTGTGCCTGTGAAGCATGAAATATGTATGTGGGGCTTGCCCTTTTTCACTAGGCCTTCCATACTTCGTGTACGATTTATGGTAAATAAATAATAATAATAATAATAAATTTGGTATGATATTGAAATAGCACCGTTTAGTTCACATCTAAAATTAGAAACACTTTCAAATGCATTGTCCAATTGGTTTCTTATATTTTCACTATGATTATTATGTATTACAATATCAACCTTTCTACGTTTGCTAGGAGGTGTTGCCATTGTTGTCTAAGCAATTGTCCAATTTGCACTGTTGTTAATACACCACCAGCAGTTGCTGTAACATCGGCTCACCATAAACCTATAATCTTTTAAAGTGTATTCAAGCCATTGAGATAAATTGCTGCCTGTAATCTCCAGCGAACAATGAATGGCTTCAAAGGGAAATTCGTCCTGAAGTTTACCAAGCAATTTGTTTCTATACTCATTCAATTTTGTTACTTCAAAACAAGTGATGGAAAATTCAATTTTGTAAACCTCATCAAATGTATTGTATCCGAAGAAACAAATAAAATGTTCATCTTCACATAATTCTTGTAACAAATATCTTAGAACTGTTTCTGTCACCTCTCGCTGACTATCATCTGATTTTCTAACATTAGTAACGTAGACTGAAAATGTAGAAATTCCACTCGAAGATGTCCATTTGTTAAAACAAGCTTCTTTCTCATTATGACTCACCTCATTATCATCTTCTTCTCCTTCTTCTTCTACAGACTGATGAAAGCAAACACGATGATACTCTATTACCGGGTGCGATCGATGTTCAGTTCCACTCAGAAAATTAACAGTTTTCCACTTCATTTTGCTGTTCCTTTTATTAGTTTTTAGATAATCTGAAAAAATTAAACAAATTAAGAAATAATAAGCAACTAAATATATATATCATTCGTTATATCAATCAATACATATATAATCTGCATATATATACTCACCAAAAATATACAGTTTTAAAACAACTTGATGTGAGCGGTTCTTCAACCCCAAATACACCAATATCAGTTTGCCTCTAAGTGAGTTTAGTTCATCGATCTCTGATGCGCTTAGTTTTGCAAATACTGCTGGTAGAAATACACTTGTTATTTCACCTTCAATGATAATGTCCATCACTATTTTTCTTCCAAATCTCGTCTCCACAGCCCGAATAATTTGGACCTCATACGGTAAATCAATTATTAGTTCTGATAGTTTCTTATTAGAATACTCAACGCAAGTGGCTAAGTTATTGAACTTCGTTAGAACATCCATCACACACACAATTTGTTCCTCGTCGTTGACTTTCTTTATTTCTTTCACACACACACTCTCTTCGCGCAAAAGTAGAAGTTAAACTCATCCACGCACACATGCATTTATATATCCTTCACCCCCACCTACACTCAAGAAACCAAATGCTACAAAACAAGCTTCTGACGCAATCATCTCATTATATATGCAATATGTCCTCGCGATTACGCAATATCCAAAACATAGAAAAGTATTCTACTACCGTCAACCTGCCTTTTCGCTTCTTCAACAGTGCCCTTATTTGCTTTAGAATAGAATTGGCAATCATCAACCTCCAGGCATTTGAATTTGAATTTATTGTTTCTCTTATACAGGCCACTGAGGTTACAAAGCCTCTTTATGCAGCTCTATTCATTCAGAATGCAGTTAAATACAATAAAATAAATTAAGAATATTAAGATCATGATAATAGTATAGCTGATGGATTACCATGAAGGGAGTGTTTTATCGCTCTGATGGGAAGTCCTGAATACTGGTGCAATTTATATTTATTCCAGAGAATACAAGCTGAAATACGGAATGAACCTTTGCATTTTTCGGTTCTGTGATGAGGTATCTGGAGCATTTATGCAGTGTGTTTTTTCGCACGGTTATGCACTAATTGCATGGGAGTTAGTGTGCAGTAAATATAAGACGAAATTTTGAATTTTAGAATTTTTATCACAGTCAGAGCCATGGCATACTGTCTTCGTTCTTTTAACTTTAGCCATCCAATCTAGACGTAAAATGGAGTTATATGAGACTATTTTGGTACATTGAGAACAAACCGCAAGCAAGCATTTTGCATTCTTTGCAATTTTGTATTGAGGACCTCTCCCAGATCATGGTAAATTATAGATCCATAGTCAAGTATTGGTAATATCAAACTCTGTATCAGTCTCTTTCATACATTTTGCAGAAAATAGAAGCAAGTTCGCCTAATTTGATATAATGACGATGCAACCCTTTTCAGAATCATGTTTGTGTTATCCTGCCACGATAATCGGGATTCAAAAATAACTCCCAGATTTCTTACTGCTGACTGGTAGAGAGCGGTTTAGGATACAAGCTGTAAAGGAGGCACTGCGTCGGGTAGAGAACTGAGTAATTTGGTATATCCGATGATGATCGGTTGTGTTTTTTCGAAGTTAAGTATTAGATTATGATCGAGTGCGTACTGAGATAGGTTTTGCATGTCACTGACAATTAGGTCTACATTCAAATAAATGGATTTTAGATCCGTTTGTAGATGTAACTGTAGGACGTCTGCGTACATATGATGTTGACAAAATTTAAGGACAAGTGTGGAACAAGGACCGGACCCCGCGGCTCACCTGTTGTTACTTCAAACCATTCTGAAACATTGTCGTCTGCTAGGACTACTCGCTGTCATCTGCCTGTCAGGTAAGTCCTTAACCAGTTCGTTACTGACTTTGAAAGACCTAGATTTCTTAATTTAACTGGTAGGATCTCGCGGTGAACTCTGTCAAAAGCTTTGATGAAATCGAATAGAGACAATATAGTTATTTCCTTCCGGTCCATTGCTTGACGAATGTCGTCTGTGACTTTGATAAGAGCTGTCAGAGTACCGGTACTATGTTTTGATTTAAATCAATCCGTTCTAACGCTTTCCCAGTTGCACACAATATACTTATTGTTCTAAAGTCACTACAGTTTAAGGCGTTCGTGAATTTTGTCATTTCTTTGATGTATATATATGGCCAAAATGAAATTCGTCCCGTCGGTCAGTAAATTTTTCCCTTAGTTAGCATCAGTTGACAAAACACTGTCGCTGTCTACAACAGTTGACACGTATAAATAATGCTTATAAAGCACTTCAGCGCTCATTGTGTCTGGATTTTCCAATGCCGAGTGTTCTTACAGCTCTCCCCAAAGCCGAAGAGTTTTTAGTTGAATTAATTAGCAAATAAGTGTAACGTATCTTTGTATTACGAATAACTTGCTGGGTTCTGTTGCGTAAGCTTTTGTGTTCTACAATGTTCTTGGGTTTCTGCGTCCTCTTGCACTTCTTTCTGGCTCTAATTCGAGATTTTATTAGATCTTTTATTTCTGTGTTAATCAGGGCAGGTGGTGCGTGCCTCACGTTAGCTGAGCTCACTGGGGAATGGTGATCAGATAAATCGATTAAGAATGTGTTGTATGTTTCGACCTTTTCATCTATAGTTTGCTGGTCGAGAACAGTGTGCGATGGATCTGAGATGGCATCAGCCTTAAACCTTTCATAATTAAACCTGCTGAAGTCTCGTTAAGTTCGAATACTGGGCTTATATTTTGGAGTTGACAGGGTATATACTGCGTATAAGGGATTATGTGCTGAGAAGCCAGAAGTAGCTGTTTGGCCAAACTCAATCACGTGTTCATTGCAGTTGGTTGCTATTAGATCCAGAGTAGAAGAGTGTGATGTGTATCTTGATACGGGAGTCACTACAGATTGCTAGTATTTAGAGCTTCTACTATGTTTTTCGTTTCAAATTTTGCCCACCATAAATGGGCATTGATATCGCCAGCTAATATCACATATTTATAACTAAAAATGTGGGAATCATGTCATTTAACAGTAATTTCATGAAACCGACTTTGGGAGCTCTATAAACACAAATAAATAGTACCTTAGTATCTTTAAGGCTCAGCGGTCTAGCTTTATGCCTCTCACCAAGGCGGTCCGGGTTCGATTCCCGGTCAATGCATGTGAGATTTTCGAAGTGAAATGCCATGTCCTGTGGTTCGGATTCCACGTAAAAAGGAGGTACCGTGGCTCATGATCTCAAGATTAACGGTCACGTTAAACTACAAGCTTCCTTCCTTCCTTCCTTCCTTCTTTAAGGCAAATCTCTACGAAGAGATACCAAGGTATGAAATTCTCATTATTTGAAGATTTGCAGATAACCAGGCACTTAATGTGCTGTGATTAATACATACACTGCTACTCCATCCCCTTCTCTACGTTGTCTGTCATTGCGGTAGATATTATATCCTGGTAAGGTTACAGATGAATCAGTAATTGACTCATTGCACCATGTTTCACTGACAGCGATTAAATCAATACCGGAGTTAACAAATATGTATTCAAATTCTGCGAAATGTTCTAGCATTTTAAGTGACTGCGTGTTCAGGTGGGTTACTTTAAAGTCTTTGGGTAATCTATCATCTATATCACTAAGGTAGGCATGCGTATCATACTCATTGGATGCAAAAGATAATTGAAAATCATTGTAAAATTGTTATACAAGAAATATCAAAAATTACAAAATCTAATACTTAAGCAATTTTCTAAATATTAATCAATAATATGGGCTTGTATTTTGGGTCAACACTTCAGTTGAAGTTCCACCAGTAACCATATTACATGCTTGTGCTTGTACTTGTAACTTTGATCAGCTGAGTACCCTCACACTGGCACGTATGAGGGTCCGTTACGTACGAGGAGCGGGAAACCTTTTTTTCAAAATGTCCAATTCTCGGAGGGTTTTCACACGATGCCTCGTGTCACCCATGCGGATCAGAACAACGCAATCTGCAGCCAGACACCGTGTAAACCAAAGTGGTTTACTGCTTGTTGTACAATATCAGTCCGGGTTTTCGTCAGATCTTCCCTTACAGTTATGCCGGTATTCCTTAGGAATTTCTTCGACCTGAAGAGTGCTGCTCGATTTGCATAGGACACGAACCAATCTATTATTGGCCGCTTCTTTCCAGCATCCCGGAATCCTACACGATGAGATCGGTGTATTCTTTGAGGATCGATTGTCACATTCAACTTGACAGCAACGCCCATTACACACCTCTTGGTGTCCTCACCTGGAGTTTCTGGAATATCAAAAATTCTCAAGTTATTTCGATGCTGGTACTGTTCAAGTTCATCAGTGCGGTCATTCAGTTGCAGCTCAAGTTGATTTATAGTATCGTCTCGCCTGGCAAGTTCCTGTCTGAGTTCGTTGAAGACCTGGGTGTTAAAATCTATTGTTTTTTTTAGTTTATCAATCACCCTATTTGCAACTCGAACCATGAGCTCGTCAATGAGGTTCGTATTGCTCAGTAGGCTTAAATGACAGCTGAGTCTCGGCGCACATCTTGCGTAGTTTGGTTGTGGTCCGCTGAAGAGAAACGTGTGCCACCGTCCTTCAAGTCTATTTTTGTGCCGTCAGCTTCTCTAGCATTGCGACAAACACCACACTGACTGCGATCTATGGTCTTCAAATGTTCTCCTGAGCTGCTACTTGCTCCGTTCCTATCGAGGGCACTAGGGTCGTCTGCTTTCATTTGCTTGCACTGTCCACACTTCGTTTGTTCAAGAACTCCACGCTCCCAACTGCGTCAACTGCCATCTTTTGTTTGTCTTGGTCCGTCATTTTGTAATTTCAACTCTAACCTATCACACAATTTAATACCTGTTTATCAAAGTAACAGCAATATTTCAACTTACTGCGTTTATCACCGATCGTTCTGCTGTTGATTTACTTCTCACTGATCACTCTTGCAATGCACTGCTTCTACTTTGTCACCTTCTAAAAGCAATTCTGGCTAGGAACTTTCTCTCACGTTTATACCGCCATTCGATGGGGACATCTTGCTGGGCTGCCAGCCAGTACTGATCGTTTGGCATATCCAGTAGGACCAGGTATTTCTCTCAGCACATTTTGTTGAGCTCGACGTCCTTTCCCTTTGGCGTAATTTGGATAAAATGCATGGGCCAGTCCATAGGGATCAGTCAATGGACCCGCCCACAGGGACTAGTCAACAAGGACCCGTCAACAGAGACTGGTTCGCGAGATATTAACAAAAGTGCACCTAGACCCTTTGTCAAAATTTCAAAAAAATAGATTAAAAAAGGCGGCGTTAGCGAGATTCAAAAAGGGGGGCATTTTTCACCCACTTTTGTACCTACCTTTGCACCCACTATTGCATTCACTTATGCACCCACTTTTCCACCCACTTATGTACCCTCATTTGCACCCACTTATGCACCCACTTTTTCACCCACTTATGCACCCACTTTTGCACCCACTTTAAACTATTATTTATAGTATTGAGTGAACTTTGCTAGAGATTAGTTCAAGCTTGACAATTGATATGGAAGTATCATTTTCATTTCTCTTTATTTGTTACTCTATTTACCCTTTGGATGTTTATCATTCTCTTTTAATACACCGTTTCAAACACTTATAAAGAAAAGAAAAAAGCAAGTCCAAGAAAAAAAATACTGTGGCTCATGACAGTGCATTGTTTACTGAGCAAAGTCTAACTCCTGTTGATGTAAAAGTTATGTTTAATCCATCTTTCACTTCTCAAGAGCCATCAACATCGCAGATTATGTAAGAGGTAGTGTTGTTGTTTTAAGGGTGGAACTAAAAGTTTATCTGTCATCGATATGCAGATAGTTTTACCAAAGAAGAATTATTGGTGCTCTCCAAGTTGTTCATTTATTATGTGACAGTCAATGCCGTGAAAGAAATCTGGCAACTGATACCAAAATCATGGACTCAAGTTCCTGGATAGTCTTACCAAAGATGAATTATTGATGCTCTCCAAGTTTTCATTTATTTTGTGACAGTCAATGCCGTGAAAGAAATCTTGCAACATGTACCAAACTCATGGACTCAAGACCCTGTGTTAAGTAAATACCTATTATTTCTTTGGATTAAGCATGTAAAGAACACGACCTTTCTTATCGTCATAGTCATTATGCTTTAATACGTGTGGTGGATAAAGTATCGTTGAAAAGCTAAGCAACGTTTGACATCCTATAATGGCTCAGTGGGAGAGAGGTTGGCAGCCCTCATTGTGATAACAGCTATAAAAGGGATGTTAATGATGAGTGGACATGAACATTGAAAAGGATTGAGGAAATGGTATTTCTTTGTATTCTATTTTGTAAAGCCATATATGTTGTGAAATATAAAACAAGGTTTACAAGATCACAATGTCTTTTAATTTTAAAATAGTGATAGCCATTTCTTTATTTTCATTTTTTCACACATGAATATTTACAATTTCCATTTTTCATTTTTTTACATTCTTCTTGTTTAGTTTACACATTCTGTACATTTTTGTTGTTGTTAAATAAAAACAAGGTTTACCAGATCACAATGTATTTTAATTTAAAAATGGTGATAACTATTTCACTTTTTCACACATGGATATTTACAATTTTCCACTTTACATTTTTACATTTCCCTTGTTTAGTTCACACATTCTGTACATTTTTTAAAAATCTTTTTCGTAATATACAAAAGCAAACATTTTACACTAAAATGTATTACTTATCTTATTTTTACTAAACTAGAGTAGCCTAACATTATACATTCTACTTACAGTTTTTTACAAAAAAAAATATTACAATATAAAACACACTACAAATATTACAATATAGTGATCATTAGACTTAAGTAAAGTAACAGTCGTCAATGCGACTGTTTCCCCAAGCAAAAGTATCAAATGTGTTGGGTATAATGAATCGTTTGTTGTCTTCATTACTTAAAGCAACTTTGTTCAGCAAATTGGTATGTAGCTGATCATTTTTACTTCTAAATACACTCAATTTCTTATATAATACAGGTGGGTTACTAACTATACAGTTTTTATAATCACTTATATCTAACTCTTTACTAACAACATTCTTTTTCACTCCTTTTAATTTTTTTACTACTACATCATCAATTGTCATATAGCTGTATGATTTAGATTTTGTGCCTACAAAGGTGTCTATAATAACACCAGCACATTCATCCTTAAATTTCCCAAGAACCTTTTTGTTTACTAGAGGTAAATGGTAAATATTATCCTCGGGATAGTCACTTGTGTCAAACCTATTTAGCTCAGTTTTGATATCCTCATAAAAATCATCAGTTTTATACTCATAAATAAAAGAATCTGTGTCTGTGTAGAGTAATTTAGCATTATCAAGATAGTTTTTCTTTACATAATCATAGTGAAATTCATACATAAGTGTTTTTGATAATTCCAGAATGGTGTAACCCACATATATGGGTTTGTTGTAAGTTACTTTAAGACGATTCATTTGTATTACAACTAAATCCTCATGAATAATTGAACAGCTATGAAAGTTAGGCTTGCTTATTAAGTTGCTCGCACCATACCTTTTACCATCATTCTCCCACTTTGTTATCAGCTTTACATCAACTCGTTTATCAACATTCTCCATAGTCTTTCCAAAAACACTATTATTCATGAGTTTATAAAAATCTTTTTCAAACGCGTTTGTTGACTGTGTTCTTAAATTATTGTTTAGATCAATATACGGTTTGAGCCATCCTGACTGATGAAATTGCAATACGCGATGAATTTTAGTTAATTTCAATCAATGCTGTAGACACTGTTTCAAGTTTCGATAATGTATTACATATTTACTGAACCCTTATTGATCTTCGATAAATAAGTATTCATATTTATTATTATTATTACTACGGCCCAGGCAGTACTTGAGGAAGTCGACATGGGTATAAGGGAGGCTAGCATTTCGTAATATTGCAACAGAAGCTGAGCTGGTATCTATTCTTGGGGGACGGCTAGAATTAGTCGGGTTCAAGGCCAAATTGAGCAACTACTGTACCAAAATTGGAAGCATAAAGGAAGGAGCACGAGGCACTTGCAACGAACATACGATTGAATCAGCCAATCACAAGAGACCAAGCCATGACCACGCGGTGGACAGCGTCAGTAGTAAAAAGCCCGCGGAAATGGATATCTAGAGAACCGCCGAACGGATTAATCTCCGCACGAGTGAATTGAGACGTTTGATTTATTTGAAGAAGAATGACACTAGTCCCATCTTTGTGAGACAAAAACTCTGGAAGTTTTTATCCGACTCCACCCCACTCCTCCGCCCTGTCAGTTTTCTAATAAATAGTTTGGCCTGACGCCACTCTAAGTCATTCTTTGTGGAGCCGTGAGGGGCTTACTTCACGCCAGTTTGTATCGTGATTTTAACGCTCTGAATTTGGTTAAGTCATTTTATTTGGGAGCTCTGAGGAGCTAAAGTTACAGCGATTGCATTATCGAATTTTAAAGCTCGAATACATTTTTTAAATTCTGGAATCAACTTTATTTTGTGAGCTAAATATTTCACGCCAGTGCGTGATAAACTGTAACATTTACTTAAAGACGACGAATTCAGCTCTAAGGGGGAAGTATTGTAACACCCTAATTAGCGCTCACCGGAGCAAAGGTCCACAGTACAGGACGGAAATACCGAGCAAGTTAGCGACTGCTAGTGCAGCCAAGATCTTCAACTTGTTAACGAGCCAGTGACGTGGTCTCGAGAGGTATATTTATGTACATATTGCAGTGTATTTTATATGTGTTTTATTGTGCGTGTGTGCGAGATATTTAGGGCCAGTCTTCGCTATTAATCGCATTAGGACAATTGTGGGTGAACTGAGTAACCTACAAGCGATTATAGATAGGTAAAATAATTAACATTGAACTTTTCTGCCAAGGAGTCGATACCAAGATGATCAGCACGTGGTTTGGAGTTGGGATGAACTTCAACAGATCAACGCAGATGACTACTATGGAGTGCTAATTTGTCCATAGGGGCAATGGGTTGAGGAGGATGTCCTTAGTTCTACAAGCAGAGCGGTGATGTACTAAAATTGGATTATTTCAATTATGTAGTTAGATTTGGCCGGGGAACTTTGTAAATAGTCATGTTTCTTTTCTTGTTGTTTAGAGTTTTTCTTGCACCGACGCTCAATGTTTTAAATGTCCGTTGGCGCGTGGCCAAAGTGTTTGTTAGATATTTGTTTTTCCTTGAGTCATATGTAATGCGCGCTGCGTGCGTGCGTGATTTTTATCCTTGCAAATGCGGAACCCGCTACATTCGATAAATGGTGCTTTATTAACGTTAATATTTGAAATAGGAATGGGAGGAAATTACTGTAAGATATTTGCTGAACAGGTTATTATTCATATTAGGGTTGCCAAGCGCACCAATTTAAAAGTAATTTGTAGAACACCTTCGTGACTGACCCCTGTAAGCTTTCATGTAGCAAACCTGTTCATTGTGATGGTGATTTTTAAGCCATAATTATTATTAACGTAAATGTTGGCTTTGTGCCTATTGCTTTGTTTATGACTCGATTCATGTAAATTTTTGTGTGTCACATCCGTGCGGTGTAGTTGTAGAGTACTTGTAAATTTTGACAGCGGTCATTTTGTGTATTTTTATTTGGTCACGTGTTAATGTACTTGTGTTGATTTGTGTGAGAAGTCCTAAGTTTTTAGGCAGTAAATGTTGCTACGGCAATTTGATTCCAATTTCACACGGAAATTTTGAGTTGTTTATATTAGATTTAGGAAGTGTCGGTTTAGTTTTAAGTATTGTAGTTGTGTTCCCCCGTGTCGGTCTAGCTCTATAAATGTGGATTCGTTGTCTGAAGGGTCATTCTGGATGATGACGAATCACGCATTCATTGTACACATCGTGATGCATGTAGAACGGCATACGCACATAAATGGTCACTTTTGTATTTTATCTTAGGGACACTTGGTCCAGGTAATTAATCTCTCCGTAGATTTTCGCCTACTTTTTGGCATTCTTATTAAGTGGGAGCAAGATGGGAGTTTTTGTTGTTTATTTGTTAAGTGTAAATAGGGTGATTTGTTATTAAATACATTTGTTTTTACCCTGGCTTCACTCTTTCCTGCATGTTATTTTGTTATATGTTACCCTGCAAGTTTATGAAGCGCTTTGACAACAACTTACGATATGAACCGTTACACCCCCCGAAACTGAGTCTCATATGCTTCTTTGCAAGGGTTCATAAAACAAAAATGGCTGCCCAAGTGGGGTTGTTGTTGTTGTTGCTTTGCTGACCTCATATTTATTTCGTTGAGAAATGATGCCAGGTCAAGCGGACACGTAAATTCAGTAAATTGAGGCGATACTGTACCGCCATGTGCATTAGTAAAATCACTGAGTTCCTAAAGTTAGAGATATTGAACAAGGTTAGAATTTGATATTGTATTTGTTATAAACTTGTTCTAGCGCCCGGCATTAAAATTAGAAATTTGCATTATTATTGAACTCAGTCAAAGCAGGAAGATGTTGCCTTATATTTGACATTTAATTGACTTCGGTTAATTGGTGTTTCGTAAATTCTGTTGGTTAGGAATTTAAAAGCAGATCACCAGGGGTTATTTTGTTGTTTGGGAATAAGTGTAATTGTATTCAGTAAATTTTGTTACTGAAATTTTCATTAAATTAGAGCCAGTAATATTTAAATGTGTGACATGTACGTGTGTATATGGCTGAAACCTTGGCCCATAACCCTGTTTTCTCTGAATATATTTTTGTGTGTGAAATGGCGATTGTTGACGAAATTAAGGAATTGTTGGAACAGATGTCGATCCAGATGTCCGCGAAAACGGAAGAACAATTAGAGAAAATATCCGTAAAGACGGAAGAACAATTAAAGACCATAAAGGAGGAAATAAGCGGAGACAATAATAAACAGTTAAAATAACAATTAGGAGCTCAGCGGGAGCATAATGAAAAACAATTACACGACATGAGCGATAATATTTCGGTCCAGTTACAAGCGCAGAAGATAGACTGTGAAAAACAATTACACGACATGAGCGGTAATATTTCGGTCCAGTTAGAAGTCCAGAAATTAGACATGGACAAACAATTCAATGAACTAAACCACAAATTGTCACAACAGGCGGTAACACAAACCGAACAATTAGGAAAAATCACTAATGACATTAATCAGAGCGTTAAAAAGTAGAGAAACTGGCAGGCGAGGTCGCGGAGAACAACGTCTAACAGTTAGGCGAAATTAAGAAATTGGAGGCGAAATTTGATAACAAATTAGTACAATTTGACGAGATGGTGGCAGATAAACTCAAGCAGATAGAGGCAGCATGTGTCAGTAACACCGCGGGAATGAAGAAAACCCAAGAGAAACTACAGCAGCAAATTAATTCGGTAGACAGCAACGTGCTGGAATTAATAAAGGAAATTGATAAAGTCGAGGTTAAGGCTGAAACCGAACGGATACACTTGCGGGAGAATTTAGAGGAGCAATTAGGCAAAACACGAGAAATCATAAGAAAAGAGATGGAAGGCCAGCTAATAAACACACAAGAGGTCATAAGACAAGAAGTAGGAGAGCAGCTCGTCAAGACTCGGGATAATCTGGGAGAACAGCTAGTAAAATCACAAGAAGTCATAAGAGAGGAGGTTGGAGAACAGATACGTGAAGAGCTAGAGAAAAATCAGGAAAGGAACGAGGAGAAAATTAATAGCTTGAAAAGTAGGATCCGGCGAGATTGGGGTCAGCAGGCTCACGCAAATAAAGAAGACCGCTTGACAATTTTAAAACGCTTGGGGGAACACAGTTCAAGAATGCAGGAATTGGAGGAAAATATAAAGTCAAAATTACAGGAACACTCAGAGTTAATCATCAAAAACGAGATTAGATCTTTAGAGAATGCGACAGTATTTTCGACTGAAAATATACCGGAGAAGCAAACAAGTATTGGAAGTCCTGCAGGTTTGAAGTTGGCTGAGGATACGAGCCGGGGTCAAAGTCCCAGACTAACGAGTAATGCATTCCAGCAATACAGGGGGGAGACTTCAACACCGCAACCGAACTTGGCACCAGCCCAAGTCATCCAAGTCATTCGGGGTAATGATTTTAAGCCCGATAAGTTTAAGGAACATTCAGGAACTACTCCCAAAGCATTTCTACGACAATTAACTGATTACTTTAATGACCAGCACATCGGCCCTGAGAAACAATTAAGACTAGTGGAGAAATTTTTAGAAGGACCTAGCCTAACCTGGTTTTTAAGCTTCAAGTACACGTTCACAGACATGGCTCAATGCCGCGAGGCATTTTGAAGAAGTTTTGGAGCCCTTCGTTACAGCAGGGTTTGAGAATGGACCTGTACACGCGCAAATATCATAGTACGCATCCAACCCGTTTTTCAGAATTCTTCAGTCAGCAATTGGTAAAATTCAGAGATTTTGACGACCCGCCTAGCGAGCCAAATATGGTTCTAACCATCGGGAAACAACTCCCAATGCACATCCAACAACTATTAGTCGCAGGGAATATTCAAACCGCAGTCCAAGCCGAAGAATTACTCAGACACTTAGACGAAACGAGTATGGTAAGCCCACAGACAGGAAGAAGGAATCTGGAATGTGTCAACACGGCAGAGGTAGTTCAGGGACTCCAAAGTAACCCCAGCCAGGGGAACCAAACTAAGACACAGTCCACAGGGACACAATTCACCCCAAGGAGACAAGATTTTGACGGCCGAAACCAGTTCCACAATAACAATCAGAATTATCAGAATAACCGCGGGAGATACAATCAGAACAATCAAAATCATAACAATCAGTGGACGTACCAGCGAGAGTACACAAATTGGAGGGGAAACCAGAGACAAGGTAGACCTTACCAAAGAAATGGAGATGGTAGATGGAATAACGGCAGGGATTATCGCCAAGAAAATAGGGGAGATTATCGGAACACCTGGGACGAGCGATATATTGAATCACGTAAATACTTGGATCAATTAAGTACTGAAGAAGCGGAGAAAGAGAAGTGGGGGCGTGCCATGGCGAACAGACAGAGCCCAGACAACCATCAAGGAGAGGGGGCGGAGAGTTTATTGAGACAACAGGAGCGACAGAATGACAACCGGCGAAACACGACAAATGGGTCCCGGGATTTAAAAAAAAACAAATGAACTGAAAGGTGATAGACTGAAAATGGAGGTCGCCAGGGAGCAAGAAGAGATGATAGTGGCCAATATAGAAGAGTGGGTAGCATTCCCGGACGACTGCCTGGAGGAAGTGGTGAAGAACCGTGAAAATGTTATCAGACAGCTACCAATTATTTACGCGCATGTTGGAGGCATGAGGGTGAGATGTTTGATTGATACAGGTAGCCAGGTGAGCTTAGTCACTGAAAGTTTGATAAAGGAAATAGGAAGGAAAAAGACTGTTCCTATTATGCCGGTACCGCTAATGAAAGTCAGAGGTGTGATTCCTGATAAAACTATGAATTGTAAACAGCAAGCATTTCTAGATTTGGAAATATTGAACCATACTTTCTCACAAACATTCATTGTTATTCCAAAGATGAACTACAACATAATTTTAGGAGCCAACTTCATCTGCGATTTTCATGCTGTAATTGACTTACATAACAACACTGTAAGCTTTAAACAAGTAGAGGGGTTGAATCATGTGGGTTTAAATATGGAAGAGAGTCCATTGGAGAGGGAGGCCAATACTTGGGTTGTTGAGGAATGCACTAATGAGGCCGGAGATAAGATCTTGATGGGGGAGCGAGTCAGCCAGACAGCACTGCTAGAAATTGACAGCCGAGATATTTCGAAGGAACTTTGGGTGCATTTGGCAGAAGAAGAAATTAGCGGAACAAAATTTGAAATTCTACTTCAGGAGCGACTTAAGGAGGCCATCGTAGGGGAATCTGATAAAAGAAGACTGGAAGAAATTTTAAGATTACACAAAGGAGCTTTTGACACCGTACCTGGGAAAGTTTTAAATTTTCAATATGCTATGCAGGTAACAGATTGGACCCCATTTAAAAGTAAATTGTACCCGATCCCAGAGAAACATTTTTCTCAGGTGAAGGACATTATTACTAACTTATTAGATTCTGGCATGATAAGGAAAGCGGCAACCCCTTACCTGAACGCAACATTGGCTGTGACCAAGCCAAACGGATCAATTAGGCTATGCCTAGACTTGCGAGTTTTGAATAGCAAACTACTAGTTGAGCATGACCAAGCACCTAGGATTAAAGATGTTTTGAAAGGCTTCCGTGGGAAGAAGATATACTCAAGTGTTGATTTGACGAATAGTTTCCACCATCTTGAACTTGAAGAAAAATCCCAACTGTTGACGGGATTTTTATTCGATAATCAAAGTTATATCTGGTGTCGAATGCCCTTTGGCGTGAAAACTGCGGGCTGTGCACTCATTAGAGCACTCGATAGAAATCTGACTGAGGAGGTCAAGAACTTCACCACGAGATATGTTGACGACATATTAATTGCTTCTGAGACAATGGAGGAACACCTGATAAATTTAAATAAACTGTTGGACAACTTGAGAACCATGAACTTCAAAATCAACCTAAAGAAGTCACATTTTTGCCAGAGCGAGATTTTATATTTGGGGCATATAATTGATGTCGAGGGCGTGCGGCCTAATCCAGCCAAGATTGATGCTATTAAGAAATTTCCCACACCTACCAAAGTCAAACATGTAAGAGCGTTTTTGGGAGTGACAGGCTTCTTTAAAGAAAATTGCCCTTGTTACACAGAAACAGTAGCTCCTATGCAGGAGATGTTGAAGAAGGCAAATCGATGGTCGTAGAACGAGGAGTGCGACAGGTCTTTTAAAGCAACGAAGGATTTATTGGAAAACTGTGTGAAACTTGGATATCCGGATTTTGAGAAGCTATTTATTATTCAAGCAGATGCTTCATTAATTGGGATTGGTGCTATGCTGTACCAAGAGGACGCTGAAGAACCCAAGAAGAAATCCTATTTGGCATTTACGAGTCGTAAATTACGGAAACATGAGAGGAACTACACAGTTACGGAACTTGAGCTACTAGCAATTCTCTATTCTCTTCAACAGTGGCATAAGATGATCTATGGTTATTCCATCATTGTTAGAACCGACCACCATGCACTGACATTTTTATTCAAGACAACAATGGCAAGTGAGAGAGTTACGCGCTGGTCCATCTACATACAGCAGTTTGACATCACGATAGAGCATTGCCCTGGAAGGATGAACGTCATACCGGATGCCTTGAGTAGAAATCCTGTGGACGGAAACGAAGTAACAGCGGAAGTTCACAATATTACATTAACACCTAAGGCTCGTGAGTTTTTGGCAAGATTGAAGGATATTCGGAAGGAGCAAGAAGCAGACCCATGGATGATGATGATGATAAAATTCTACAGGAAGGAATTACAACCAAATTCACCGGAGTACCGAGAAGCCAGTGCTAAACAAGCGAGATTTCACTACTTAAATAACTTGTTACATAAGTACGTGGATGAGCATCATACTAAACTGCGAATCTTAGTTCCAGCATCACTACAGAGGGGATTAACTTGGCATGTTCACGAGAGCCTAGCACATATCGGCACGGATAAGGCTAAAGCTACGATAGGGGAGACCTTTACTTGGCCGAAGATGAGATTCACCATTGTTGAAGTAATTAGAACGTGTGACGCATGCCAGCGCACAAAACCGAACAACTTTATTCTGAAACAACCTCCAAGACCACTGTTACCTCAGAAACCATGCGAGATGCTCGCTATTGATTGCGTTGGCCCTTTAGTAAAAGGAAAGTGTGGATGCCGACACCTTCTGGTGTGTGTCGACGTATTTTCGAAGATGGTCGTGCTATGTCCTATTCAGAAGACGACATCAAGTCAAGTCCTCAGTCGAATTAAGAACAAAGTTATTCCGATGCTTGGGAAGCCGGAATCTATTCTATCAGATCACGGTACCTATTTCACGAGCAATGTTTTTAGGCAAGGTTTGGAGAGCCTAGGAATAAAACGCGTATTTTCAAGCATTCGTCATCCTTGTGGAAATCCCAGCGAGAGAACAATTCGATGTGTTGCTAAGTACTACAGAGTAATGATTCCTAACGAGCACAATAAATGGGTTGATAAAGTAGGGGAAATTGAGATGTGCATGAACACCACTAAGCACGAGTCGACGGGTCAAGTCCCACTGATTGTACACCACAACAGATTGCCAGAAAGAACTTGGGACAAGATCATTCCTTGCCCAAGGGATCCATTATTAGCGCATGATTTGCGAATCCAGCGAACGAGAGAGCACATGAGGAACCAAGCGGACCGAAGGCTGAGACGGTACCGAGGAAAGAAGTTTCACCGAGAGTTACAAGAACAAGAATTAGTGCTGGTTCGTAGACCACCGATATCCGACCCTAAGAACAAAGTCTTCGCCATATTCTGTCCGAAATTTATTGGCCCGTTCCGGGTAATTAAGAATCTGGGTAACAATGCCTACAGGCTGGAAGAAGCGAGCACTGGTGCAAAATCTGTTTTTAATAGCGCCAATTTAAAACCTTACTACAGAAGGGAACCATTTGATGACTAGGAAAGATGATGTGTGCAGAATCTGTATTGCAAAATTTTATTTTGCAAGCCAACACCCAAATCTACGGGGAGCGCCAGAGTACGCACTTTGTTTGTAAACGACGAGCAGCTGAGACGACAGGAGTGGCAACTACTTGAGGAGAAGCGGGAGACCTAGTGAGGAAGTATGAATGACATTCCAGAGAGGAGAGCACACTAATTGAGTCAGAGGGGCGTACACTCGAGCAGCTGAGTGAGATTTAAAGAGATGTGTTGTTACTATAGTGGATTTTGTTTTTGAAATCCAAACCAATAAATTGTTTCGTATTTCAAAACCTTGCTGAGGATAAATGAACCCTTATTGATCTTCGATAAATAAGTGTTCATATTTATTATTATTATTACTACGGCCCAGGCAGTACTTGAGGAAGTCGACATGGATATAAGGGAGGCTAGCATTTCGTAATATTGCAACAGAAGCTGAGCTGGTAGCTATTCTTGGGGGACGGCTAGAATTAGTCGGGTTCAAGGCCAAATTGAGCAACTACTGTACCAAAATTGGAAGCATAAAGGAAGGAGCACGAGGCACTTGCAACGAACATACGATTGAATCAGCCAATCACAAGAGACCAAGCCATGACCACGCGGTGGACAGCGTCAGTAGTAAAAAGCCCGCGGAAATGGATATCTAGAGAACCGCCGAATGGATTAATCTCCGCACGAGTGAATTGAGACGTTTGATTTATTTGAAGAAGAATGACACTAGTCCCATCTTTGTGAGGCAAAAACTCTGGAAGTTTTTATCCGACTCCACCCCACTCCTCCGCCCTGTCAGTTTTCTAATAAATAGTTTGGCCTGACGCCACTCTAAGTCATTCTTTGTGGAGCCGTGAGGGGCTTACTTCACGCCAGTTTGTATCGTGATTTTAACGCTCTGAATTTGGTTAAGTCATTTTATTTGGGAGCTCTGAGGAGCTAAAGTTACAGCGATTGCATTATCGAATTTTAAAGCTCGAATACATTTTTTAAATTCTGGAATCAACTTTATTTTGTGAGCTAAATAGTTCACGCCAGTGCGTGATAAACTGTAACATTTACTTAAAGACGACGATTTCAGCTCTAAGGGGGAAGTATTGTAACACCCTAATTAGCGCTCACCGGAGCAAAGGTCCACAGTACAGGACGGAAATACCGAGCAAGTTAGCGACTGCTAGTGCAGCCAAGATCTTAAACTTGTTAACGAGCCAGTGACGTGGTCTCGAGAGGTATATTTATGTACATATTGCAGTGTATTTTATATGTGTTTTATTGTGCGTGTGTGCGAGATATTTATGGCCAGTCTTCGCTATTAATCGCATTAGGACAATTGTGGGTGAACTGAGTAACCTACAAGCGATTATAGATAGGTAAAATAATTAACATTGAACTTTTCTGCCAAGGAGTCGATACCAAGATGATCAGCACGTGGTTTGGAGTTGGGATGAACTTCAACAGATCAACGCAGACGACTACTATGGAGTGCTAATTTGTCCATAGGGGCAATGGGTTGAGGAGGATGTCCTTAGTTCTACAAGCAGAGCGGTGATGTACTAAAATTGGATTATTTCAATTATGTAGTTAGATTTGGCCGGGGAACTTTGTAAATAGTCATGTTTCTTTTCTTGTTGTTTAGAGTTTTTCTTGCACCGACGCTCAATGTTTTAAATGTCCGTTGGCGCGTGGCCAAAGTGTTTGTTAGATATTTGTTTTTCCTTGAGTCATATGTAATGCGCGCGGCGTGCGTGCGTGATTTTTATCCTTGCAAATGCGGAACCCGTTACATTCGATAAATGGTGCTTTATTAACGTTAATATTTGAAATAGGAATGGCAGGAAATTACTGTAAGATATTTGCTGAACAGGTTATTATTCATATTAGGGTTGCCAAGCGCACCAATTTAAAAGTAATTTGTAGAACACCTTCGTTCTAATTTTGATAGATTTTTCTTGAGTCCTTTTCAGGTTGACTAGTCTCGGCATAGAACGGTGGCGCCAGCATGTGGATTTTATTTGTGTCTTTTTATTTCAGGGTCTGTCAAAACCCATACGTGTGATTGTGTGTGTCACTGCGTCATGTGTGTGTTGATTCTACGTGAGGAGGGGGTAGAGGTCCTACCGTCCTCATATTTTGCTGCTGTTGTATTTTTGATGGAAAGACAGGGTGCTCTAGGGAGACCGCTGTTCTTGTCCATATATTTTTCTGACACACACACACGTATTATTGTGCTTTGGGGCACACTTCTTCGAGATTCGACCCCATGTCCTGGGAGGTCGAGATATTTGACACGTGGGTTGGCAGACATGCAGAGTTCCACAAATCGCCCGTTTTGCATGTGACTTATTTTTGATAGGCAGTCCTGATTTGTCCGACTGACCCCTGTAAGCTTTCATGTAGCAAACCTGTTCATTGTGATGGTGATTTTTAAGCCATAATTAATTGGGAGTTCGCCATGTGTGTAACGGCTTGCTGTACGTTATATGGGTAAAATATTGTATTATTAACGTAAATGTTGGCTTTGTGCCTATTGCTTTGTTTATGACTCGATTCATGTAAATTTTTGTGTGTCACACCCGTGCGGTGTAGTTGTAGAGTACTTGTAAATTTTGACAGCGGTCATTTTGTGTATTTTTATTTGGTCACGTGTTAATGTACTTGTGTGGATTTGTGTGAGAAGTCCTAAGTTTTTAGGCAGTAAATGTTGCTACGGCAATTTGATTCCAATTTCACACGGAAATTTTGTGTTGTTTATATTAGATTTAGGAAGTGTCGGTTTAGTTTTAAGTATTGTAGTTGTGTTCCCCCGTGTCGGTCTAGCTCTAGAAATGTGGATTCGTTGTCTGAAGGGTCATTCTGGATGATGACGAATCACGCATTCATTGTACACATCGTGATGCATGTAGAACGGCATACGCACATAAATGGTCACTTTTGTATTTTATCTTAGGGACACTTGGTCCAGATAATTAATCTCTCCGTAGATTTTCGCCTACTTTTTGGCATTCTTATTAAGTGGGAGTAAGATAGGAGTTTTTGTTGTTTATTTGTTAAGTGTAAATATGGTGATTTGTTTTTAAATTCATTTGTTTTAACCCTGGCTTCACTCTTTCCTGCATGTTATTTTGTTATATGTTACCCTGCAAGTTTATGAAGCGCTTTGACAACAACTTACGATATGAACCGTTACACCCCCCGAAACTGAGTCTCATATGCTTCTTTGCAAGGGTTCATTACATTTATTATTTACATTAGCAATTAACATTTTTGTTCGTGATGTGATGTATGGAGATTTCATATTCTCAGGACAAAATGGTAAATCATTATGATCATCATGTAACTCTTTAGGGTACTCAAGATTTACCTCTAAAATATACCCTTTATCATCGTTATCATTAAGAGTGTCAACATGTAAGACATCAATTTCAGGTTGTGTCAGCCAGCTAAAATCTTTCAGTGGTAGATATTGACTCATAGCCCAACCATATTGGTTATTTGCATCGAGGTAGACAATATACTTTGACTCTTCACAAGGGTTGTATCTAGGCATGTATTTATTATTCGCTTTAGAGTACCGTCCACTACGTTGACTTAATCCACCTCGAATTGATGAATTTATAAAATTGATCATGTCTATATCAGTCATTAAATCTAAATATATTTTCGTTTTTTTTTCAACATTGAACTGAAGCTTAACCCAGGAGCAGTGAAATACTGACAAGGATCAAGGTCATAAGTTTTCATACAAACATCCTGAAAATTTTCAAAAACATCTGCTAATAATAACACATCTGTCTTCAAATATATGTCTGAAAATTCTCCTAAAGTTTGAATGTCGAACTGTGTCCATACACGTTGTGCATGTAAATATTCCTGATCACTGATATGACTTGTGTTTAAGGAACTGTAAAATGCATCTTTCGGTGGTAAAGAACACTCCTCAAGACGTTCCACACAGTTAATATATTCATAAGGGAATATACCCTTTTGACGAATCAAATTAAAATCATCTTCTTTAGGAAAAACACGTTGAATTTCTTGAAACTGATCTGATTTTAAATTACTAGCCAGCTTATCAAGACTACTCGACATAAAGCGGAATGAATCTAAAAATCGCAGTTTTATCGTTTTCTTATTGTCAGTTTTGATGTATTTTGTGAACGATATGTATTGTTCCTTATTATTTGAAATCACATCAATTTTCACATCTGAAGCTCCAAATTCTTTAACGATAAAGTGGTTATCGTATTTGCTACCGTTGTGTAGAATGACCGGAATTAATTTACTTACTCTATAATTTAAATTACATTCTTGGTGAGCAGCACCACGATATTTTCCTGTTAAATGGTCATGATCGCGAACCCTGTCTGTATATAAACATTCACCACATATAAAACAATTAGTTTCAGTTTCAAAATTCATTTGCTCTGATGAAGTTAGTGGCTCCATTGGAATGATCGTATTTAAAATAGAGGATATACGGATGGCATCTTTCTCAAGCCTTTCCATAAAAACTTTAGGTGCATCAGGTCCTCTATAGAGCTCAAACTTATTTAAAGAGTCATCATAACTACATTTAATATAATATGCAAAGCTAAAAGGTTCATGAATGTGAGTAGTGTTAGTGAATGGTTGGGCTGGATTCGATGAACATGTATTAAATGGTTTTAGCAAAGCCTCAAAGTCAGCATATATAACAAATGGTACTCGAAGCTGTTTCTCATAATCCTTGAATTTTAGAATGTTTTTTTTAGGAGTCGGCAATACCGTACACACATAATTACATCCCCATTTTTGGTGTTGAGTTAGTTGGTCCTCTTTTCTGAAATATAGCAAACAGCCATCACACAACCACTTCTTATTTTCTCTTTTTGATAGCTGACTACCAACAAGTCTACTTAAATGTTTTATCCAGCAATAGTGAGCATTTTCACCTTCGGTTATGTACAGTAAATTTACATGAGCATCCTTGTTTTCCTGAGTATGATATAGAGGACCTACTATACTCTTATTTTCAATTCCATAAACATTAACACTTACATTGTTCAGCTCTTCAAAACGTTGAATATCTTTTATCGCCATAGGAAATTCTATTTCTTTTAAATCTAACACTGAAGAATAGTGAGGATAAGATAATGTTCTCTCTACATGCCCCACTGCTGGATGGAGAGCTGAGGTTACAGCCCACGCAAAACATGCTTGATCACTATTCAAAACATTCACAACAGCTCTCTTTCGTTTAATCCATCCTGGCGAATCAATGTATGATGATGCTCGAAGGGGGTTATATTTATTCATGTTAGTTTCTAAATAAAGTACTTCAACCGACGCCCAGCCTGACTCCCTTTCCTGGAACTCTTCACTCTTCACAATGATAGCACTTGAAATATTTCGATACATATTAGATGATTCGCTAACAATTATGTTTTTTGTATTAAAGGATTTGATATCCATAATTTCACCGTCACTCCCAGTTTTTACATAGAGTCCAAAAAGTTCAAAATTCATTTTAATTGTTTTATGCTCTACTAAAACATTTTCTACTAAGCCAAACACAGTAGGTTGAACATTCTGTAAAAATGTTTCAATACTTTGAGTTTTTTCTTCACTATAAAGTCTGTAACTAGCAATTCGACTTTTAAATGCACTGCCAATTTGTTGAATATTTCCAGAATTTCTTTCATGGCAAGCGTTGTTTTTATGATTAATACTGCGTAAATGTCCATGAATGATTGATAAAGGTATATCAATATTACATACATTACAATGGGTTATCGAAGGTTCACCATTCTTCTTTCTTTTTGTTGCATGACTATTTTCACAATCTTGAGAACGTTTACGCTTTTGAGCATCACATTCATTTAAAGGTTCCGTGCTAGTTGATGGTTTTACAGATTTCAATTCCTGTTGTTCTCCATGCACTTCAACCATGTGGAATTGATATCGCTTTACAGCAGAAAAACCAAGTTCACAAACTGAACACGAAAATGGTGCAGTACTGACATGTTTTAAATTTACATGTCGTGTAAGACTATCCTGTCTGTTAAATGTTGTAGCACAATGACTGCATACAAACATTTTCTGATTATGTTTTGTACTTGCATGACGTTGAAGGCTGTCAGGTCTTGAGAACTGTTTCTTACAGTCACCACACTTGAACATAATGATTACTTTCCAAGTTATCTATAAAAGAAAGAAATCATCAATGTTAATAAAAGATAAAACAAAGTACAATATAAATAGTTTAATTATATTCCAGTCAATGGTTATAGCAGGGTATTTAAATCGATCTGTGAACTCCTAGCAAGTCTAACTTCATGTAGTTCTAACTGGGAGTTACTATATACCACTGTCACTGACACCTAGCGGTGAACATTGGAACTTGATAGAGTGGTAGAAACCAGCGGTCGACAGTTAAGTGAGCTAAGTGTGACGTCATAGCCAGTCTTAAAGCAAGTCTAAACTTGTAGAACATGTCACGTGATAGAAACCAGCGATCGCCAGTTAAGTGAGCTAAGTGTGACGTCATAGCCAGTCTTAAAACAAGTCTAAACTTGTAGAACATGTCACGTGATAGAAACCAGCGATCGCCAGTTAAGTGAAATAAGTGTGACGTCATAGCCAGTCTTAAAACAAGTTTAAAATTGTAAAACATGTCACATGATAAGGTTAAGTTAGGTAAAGTTAGGTTATGTTAGGTGAACTGAGGTTAAGTCTTTAAATATTCCCTCTGTCACTGACACCTAGCAATGAACATTCAGACTTAATAGAGCGGTAATCAAAATCTAACCTACAAAATTAGCTTTACACACCATGGTCAAGTAGTTCCAACTTTTGACTGCCAAATATACCATTTTCACTAACATGTAGTCGTGAACATTGGAAAATATCACTCTTAACTGTTTAAAAGTTATTAGAGGGGGCACTTACCTTTTTATAATTTATCAACTGCTGTCACTGATTTAACAGATTGTAGGAATCTGGTAACCTACAGGTACCCAATTATCTGTAAACAAATCAATCAATCAATCAATAAATCAATAAATAAATACATTCCAATCAATAACTTCAACATCAATTAGTAATAAAAGACTACAATCCATTAATAATAAGTACTTACCATGCAAAATAATTTAATGATTTTCTACCAAAAAGGCTTTTTTTTTCAACTCTTGAGCAGTAATAGAGCACTGTTCACTCAAAGCGAGTAATAAAGACTGACAGTAGGGAAATATATGACACCCCTCTTATATAAACTCTCATCGCTCGTGTCAGCAGTTTTTTGCAGATCATTGCAATTCCTTTCCCAATACAGCTGAGAGTCCAAAGTACACTAGGAACACCTGTGTGGTATCCAATGACTGCTGACTTTGCATGATCATCACCCATTGTCTTGATCAACACCTGAGATTTTAAATTACTGCAGCGTCAGTCATAGCAACAGCAGTGTGCGCTCTCTGCCATGTCAACAACATGACACCGGAAGGAACACCTGTGTAATATCCAATAACTGCTAACTTTACATGATCATCACCCATTGTCTTCATGAACACGTGCGGTTTTAAATTACTGCAGCGTTAGTAATAGCAACAGATCTGCGCGCTCTCTGCCATGTCTGTAATATGACACAAGAAATATAACAAGACGTCTTACTGCACATATCATCTCCTCAGTTTTAACATCTTAAGAACATGTATTATTCTCTTTCAACTACAAATGACTCGTTAGAACACATCCATCCACCAAGTTAGATCCCTTGTATGCTCACATGTATTTCATCACTTTCCTTTCATATCGTTATCCCATTATAGTAGTCGGGGATTAGTGAACAACGTCAGTTCAACACATTGCTTTACACGCAAATGTAGTTAGGCCCTTTGACAAAATTTAAATAAATTCATGGGCTAGTCCATAGGGACCAGTCCAAAGGGGCTCATCCACAAGGACTCGTCCACAAGGACCTGTCCACAAGGACTCGTCAACAAGGACCCGTTCACAGGGACTCGTCAACAATGACCCGTCAACAATGACCTATCATTAATAACCCGTCCACAAGGACCTGTCAACAAGAAATCGTCAACAATGACCCGTCAACAATGACCCGTCCACAGGGACTCATCAACAAGGACCCGTCAACAAGGACCCGTCAACAATGACCCGTCAACAATGACCCGTTCACAGGGACCCGACCACAGGGGCTCGTCAACAATAACAGGAGCTCTCGCCTCAAGGCCTGACAAGACCCTCTTTGTTTATCAGTTTGCCTATCGACAAGCACCACTTGGAAAACGTTTTGATCACCCCTCGTGACTTGGGTTAGATTAGGTTACACTACAGCCACCATCTTTAAAAAGCCCGCCCTCTTACAAAAGCCATGAGTGGACATGTGTGTAAAAAACGGAAAACAAGCATGTTAATTCATAGTGGCTCTCCACCGAGCACATATCTCTTGTGTAGAACAACGTTTCATTCCATATTGACATTCAAACTCTCACATGTTGCAGTTGGAAAGAGAGATTCTCTAAAAAATTACAATTTCACCCCCTAGTAGGGGTAGGTTTTCTTTTGGGGTTGAAATATGTTATCCATTGGAAAGGGGGTCTCAGCCCGAGTTCAATGACACCTCGTACAAGTCTCTAGCCTGATTGGTTCGCGAGATATTGTCATTTTAGTATTCCAGCGGTGGCGGTGGGTTTTGAACCATCCAAAACACACTACTGATAGGCTGTATGCAGTCATGGACAAATTTAAAATCAGTGCTGATAAAATTTACACCTTAGATGAATCTGCAAATAACACTGTCCATATGCCTGACAAGCTCATTGTATGCAAATGAATGAAACAAGTGGGCAGTGTCACTTCCGGGGAGAGAGGTGCTACCATAACCATCATTGCGTGTATCAGTGCATTCGGAAATAGGTTGGTTGGTTCCTCAGTTTAGGGGCTGCGACAACGCGGTCATGTATCCCCGTGTACTTTGGGTGTCTGTCTGATAACCGGTGTTATTTGTGATGGCTGTATTAGTGTGTGTATCTGTTTTTTTTTTAAATTTAAGTACACACTGCAACTTAGAATTTTTCAAATAGTTCCTACTTTTGGCACCAAGCGCCACCGTCAACGACTACTAGGCCAAGTTCAGAACTTAGCTACTAGACGCCACTGCAGTCGGCTCTTGGCAACGAATGTAGAAACCTAAGAGCGTTGTTTACATTCTTAACCTAACCAATTTAGCTTCACACAGGTGTAATTATTGGAAGGTTCTTTAACATGCCATAAATCTATGACATGGGACCACCAGCTTTTCTTCCCCTCCGAAGGAAGGCATACTGAGGGATTTTTAACGCTCTAAAAATCCGACGGCTTCGGCCGGGTTATTAGGAAATAGTATTCCACTTATGTTTATCTTTCCCAGAGTAAACTTTAAACCTCATATGCTAAAGAGGGGGTCCAACTGACTGTGTTGGCACTGCACATCCTGGTGGTTGGTCAAACTCATGATTTTTTTACAATATTTGAAGCATATCATTGAATACACCAAACCATCTACAACCAATCCAGTCGTGATGATTCTAAACCATGAGAGTCATTGCTCTATCGAAGCTGTGAGGCTAGCGAAGGAAAATTGAATTGCATTATCGACTTTACCTCCTCACACAAGCCACAAGCTACAGCCACTGGATCGCAGTTGTTTTGGCCCATACAAAAAAAAATACAGCACAGCCTGTAGAAAGTGGATGCTGGCACATCCCGATGTTCCAATTTCAATTTATGACGTGGCCGAAATATCTGGAAAAGCTTACCCTAGGGCGTTCAACACAGTGAACATTCAGTCAGGCTTCAAAGCTACAGGTTTCTGGCCTTTAAATATGTACATTTTCACCGATGATGAATTCATACCATCTGCAGTGACAGACAAACCAGACACCGAGTTCAGAAGATGTTGCCTCTACCCCAGAAAGCTGCCTAACTACGCCATCGAAATATACAGACACCTCTCATATTTCTCCAGACATGATCCGTCCTCATCCTCGTGCTGCACCAAGATCCACTTCAAACTGAGGGTGCAGGCGAGTTAGGTACCGCATTATGACTGACACTCCTGAAAAGGCTGTACTAGAGCAGCAAGCAGCTATGAAAGCACGGAACAGAAATGCAAGACTTAGTAAGAGAAGACTTGTTTCCAGAGATCTTCATCATCATCATCATCATTAACATCATTATTAGATTTTCAATCCCTGAATCAGATGATGAACTATCTAATGTTTCGAACGAAACTGTCTCCGATTTTGAAGCGTAGGAACAAATGTTGGTGATTTTTGCTAACGCCAATGATGGGAAAGAAAATCAAGAGCTATTATATCGCAGAATTGACATGAACTGAAGGAGATGTTGTTGAAGTGAAATATTTGAAAAGAGTGAATAAGATGAACAACTTTCAAAAAAAAAGGATGACGTTTATGAAATCGAGCAAGAAAATATAATCACGAAGCTGCCAAAACCTGTAACCGTTGGGAGATCTGAAAGAAGGCGCCAGTTGTTCTCATTTGGAGTGGACTGGTTTCAAGGTTTCAACGTAGAATAATTGAAAAAGAACAATGCAAATCCTAATAAAGAGTGATTTCTGTTTTAATTTAGTAAATTGCTTTTTTATGATATGCATTTGCCTATTTAAGAATGTAATGTCATGTGTTCCTATTAATCAATCAATACAATAAAAGAATTTAAACATTATCCTACTCATTCATGGCATACACACCGTTGGATCATGGTAAATTACCACCCGGTCCAAGGTGAAATGAAAATCCACATCCTGCTTCCAGTCTCCGACCGGGTCAGGAATCTATCTAGCGGTGAGGATATGAACTGTGCCGGCTGCCGAGGCCTGACGCACTCCTCTGGGGCAGTGATTAAATGAATGACAGATGAAATGAAATGATAGTGGAGAGTGTTGCTGGAATGAAATTTTAACAGGGAAAACCGGAGTACCCGGAGAAAGACCTGTCTGCCTCCGTTTATTCCAGCACAGATCTCACATGGAGTGACCGGGATTTGAACCACGGACCCAGCGCTGAGAGGCCGGCGTACTGCCGCCTAAGCCACGGAGGCTTCACCCGGTCCAAGTTACGAGACATAAATTCCGTCCTGTACCATGAACCGTGAAAGTAATTATAAATTTTATAGGTTAAGTTGCAGATGCTGAGTGTTCAAATTTTTCACAAGGTAAGCTATAGTTAAGTTGCGTTATGATGAAATAATACTTACAAATACGCACTGTCTACAATAGGAAGGCATATCTCTACCCCTCAATTTGTGTATGTCAATTGCACCTCATGTGACAGGGCAGCTGTATGTGTTCTGGGGAAGAGTTTCTTGACTCAATGCCTGGTCACTAGGTTATCTAGTTTATTCACGAGATGGCAGCACACGCGTTAGTCTCACCCAGGCCTGCTAGCTGGGATCAAGGTGGCTGTGAAACAAGATATGACGGTGTATTACGAGACAGAGAGAATGAGAACTATTGTTGCAAGGAAGTGAATGGCTTCCATAGCTGAAGAAAGGTATCGCCGATATAAAATCTGCTTCAATAGCAGTAACTCGCACTAGCCTACATGCGGCTGGTGATAGATAATAATACACCAGACATGTATGTCCGTGTATCATACAATTAGCTCATGCGCTACATGATTATGACTGCCTACATCCATCTTAGTGTACGGCGTATGCTTCCACAATTACTACCAAGTAACGTCAAGGCCTCTTACAGCACTATCAGAAGAACCAGGTACAGGTTGGAAGTGTATCACATTCAATGCAATAAATGTGGCAGTTCCTTCTTTATAAGAAATACGATCTAGTCAATTCATTCAAGTAATGTGGATGTTATCCCAGCCCCTAGTAGAAACAAGTGATCCGCCACGGACCAAGTCTCAATATATGGTCAACTGCTGGCACAGATACGTATAACATGACGGACTGGGCAACAATGTAATGCCATTAGTGACCCCTAATTAAAATACAGTCGACTTCTTTCCACCTTCAGAGCTATTCCAATTCCAACGGACATTGCTACATTACATGGTCCACCGGGCCACACACACAATTATACAAATTGTCCTCCTAGCACGGATGTGATTACTCCCTATAAAATGGTCCTCCTAGGCCGGATATACCTCAACAAATGGTCATCTCCGGGCTCGGATATGAATCAAGACGCGATGGATAATTACGTTCAGTAATGGTGTTAATGTCAAAGTAAAGTGGTATACATAGTGCTACACAGCTCTCGCATAATTATACTACGCTCGTCACACAGAGTGGTAGTGCCAAGCAAATACCGAAACTGCACAGGTCAGTTAGACAGTGTACCTGTCAAGTAAATTACCAACAAGTGTTACTGCTGTGTCCACATCATGGAAGAAGCTCAGCGTAAACTATTAATGAGGAATAGAACTTCAGCTAAGGCTAGCTTAAAACGCCTACAGGATTTCGTAAAGGACTTTCAAAGTGAGCATGATTTAGAACACATTCATTGTCGATTAGATCAGCTAACAGATATATGGCAGAAATACGACGGCTTCCAATCTGAACTGGAATGATGTGACGATAGTCAATATCATAGCAATGACAGGGATGATTTTGAAATTGTATTTGTTGCTCTCAAGGTACAGATGACTGCTTTTGTCAAACCAGCATCATCTGAGATCAATGCAAACAGTGACAATCAATCAATTCAAGGTAATGCTAGTTGTCAAACAGCATACGCTTGACTACCATATATCTTCATGGGTTTGATGGTGCCTACAGAACATGGGTTCAATTCCGTGATACCTTCGACAGCATAGTCTTTTCAAATGAATCCTTATCAGAAGTGCAAAGGCTTCATTATTTGTTATCGTCGTTGAAGGGTGAACCGCATCAGCTGTTGCAAAATCTTGCTATTTCTAATGACAATTTCTCAATTGCTTGGGACTTATTAAACAAACGCTATAACAATCCAAGGTTAATACTGGCTCAACATGTTGCGGAATTATTATCTCCTCCTCGTGTTCGTAAAGATTGTGCGACAGGATTACGTCACCTTGTCAATCACATGAGACGTAATATTAACGCTGTAGAGACATTCTGCACAAAGAGTCAACTCCATGAAGTACTGTTAGCTCAACTCACGCAAGACAGTGTTGACCCTATGTTATGTACTTTAGTGGTCGAATGCACGCTTAATATAGTCGAAGCAAGAACACATAATAAATACTTAAATCCTTATATATTTATCTCTACTCTAATACACATATGATATGATAACCAAGGAGTAGTGTTCCTTGATAAACAAGTAGTTCCGTGAAGAACTAAATCGCCTATTTTCATATACCCTACTGATATTAATTGCCTCTATCGACATACAAATTGTCAGTTTGATTGCTGTAATAGATTCGTAGATATTGAGAACTGTCTAAATATTCTGGATGGTCACGATGTTGGATTTTTAGCCTACTTTCGATTTTTGCAAAAAATGAAAGTAGACTTATGAGATCAACACAGGGCGAAAAAAAGTGTGTCTGTCTGTGTGTGTGTATGTGTGTGTGTGAGTCTGTGTGTGTGTATGTGTGTGTGAGTCTGTGTGTGTGTGTGTGAGTGTGTGTACTCTGAATGTCTGTCCCCCCCTATCAATTCGAACACGGTGAATGCGAATTGAACGAAATTTGGTACAAAGGTAGCACTAGCAAAGGACACCTCAGTGTCATGTTTTATATCGCCGCCATCTTTACTAAAACTGAATGGCGGCCACTCAAACGTTCAAAACGTAAAATCAAATAACGACTAACCAAATCATCCAATCTCTACCAAATTTGGTAACAACATACCTTCGTATAGGATGCGTCTTGTGACCAAACTACAAGGTCGTCCGCCATACCATTTCAGGATGGCGGCCGTGCGAATTATGCAAACTTTATAATCCATATCATGGGACCCACCAGTTCCGATTATCGAGCCGAGAATCGTTTTAACTGTTCTAAAGGAAGAGGCACGTACGAAATTAAAAGTTTATTTTGTAATACTATAGTGCAGACGTGATTTTAAAAAGCTCAGCTGATTCATTAATAAGACAAGATGGCAGCGGATATCTTGTGCCTGACTTATATTTCACTAATTTGAGTATTCCATGCAATATAGCGTACTGAAACAAAATAAATAAACTTTGTATGAAATGCTTTATATATAAATAATATACTTCAGTGATGAAATCGTTTAGTATAAATCATTATTTGCTAACAAGTTCTATGTAAGTCATTTTATATGGATCAATGTTCGTTGGCACAAATGGCTCAGTGGTAAAGCATTAGTCTGTCATTCATATGCCTATGGTTCAAACCCCATCAGAGATATGTTTTTTGCTTGATATTTTACATATTTGTTGCTTTGTAATGACTCAGACGTTTTAAAATTAAGCGTTATATTGTGCATATTACGGTGCAAAACATATACTTAATTAAAACATAATTCGCCAGCAGATTTAATCGAGACATCTAGCTGACAAAAAGGTAACAGATTTTATTGAAAAGTTTCTTCTTCTGGCCGCTAGAATGCACTCGCTCTGTTAGGATTATATTGTTCGATATTTCACAACTAGATATCACGACTAGTTTTTATATTTATTGTTTCTTGAGTACTGAGACGTTATAAAATAAAGCTTTATATGGTGCTTTTTGCAATGGAAATTATATATTAAAAAAAAACGACATTCTCCACTGGAGTGACATCTTCCAGCCTTCAGTTGTACTATGCAGAAACTATAGATTCGAGCAGCGCTCTATACCGGCCAGTTAGTGAACCCAGTCTTAACGACTGCTAGGAGTAATAAGACAGTAACATTCGTTTATTCCTTGTGCACAGAGGCGTTGTTGATAATCTCAAAACTTGCAATATGGATGATTTGGAGATGGATTATTTTGTTATACCGTGTATTTAAGATTAGCCTATAAATTAACGGGTTGCGAAGTTACTTCACTTAGTTCTATATCATTCGTACACGACACAGAACAACAACGTGACGTCAGTTTCTGATCTGCTCTGATTGGCTATTACATTGCTGCAGTCGGGTAGTTGGCAGTCAAGGATAAAATTCTCGACTGCCAACTGCCAGCTACCAACTGCAACTTCATGTTGTGTATGGTGCCTATAGTATACACGGAGTCGATCGCGACTGCCGACCGAGGACTACCAACTACGGACTGCCGACTGCGCATTGTAGATGGGCCTTATTAGAGCAACGAAGTTTCAATTATTGTAAGTAGTCGGTGTTTGGAGTGTTTGCTGATGAAATTGCAAAATGCTGGGGTAAATTATAAACTATGGTTTGAACGCCACTGTTCAAATCCTGTGTGCCAATTTGCACTTCAAATAGGAAGAAATTAGGAGATGATAAGGACAGAGAGTTATAACTATACCCATACATTTCGGAGAAAGTAGGCTATATGTTCTTTCCCGAACATCTTGTTATATTATAGGCCTTAGATTTATGTACTATTACATGAAGATTATTGTGTAGGTGTTTTATTCAAACTTCAATCGCATGATTAGGAGACAAGAAATAAAAGCGGGATTTTAAAATTTCGCTCAGCCGCCATCTTGTGGTTATGAAAATAATTTAATGAATTAGATGCCGGTTGATTAAAATTTGTATAAGGATATACCGTATCAAGTTTCACTGCGCTCGGATGGTTAAAACGCAAGAAACGCCCATTTGAATATTTAAATTTCGCGTCGCCGCCATGTTGGATTTGTGCTCGCCAGGTTATTGAACGTCCCATAGGTGAACTTATGCATATATCCTCTATACACTTACAACATTTCAGTTTGATTGCTGTGATAGATTAATCGATATTGATAACCGTCTAAATATTTCGGATGGTCGCCATGTTGGATTTTATTATATGTAGGCCATAGAGTTATGTACTATTAGGTGATGACTAATGTGTAGGTTCATTATGCAAATGTTGATTTCGATTGCATGATTAGAACACAAGAAATAAAAACTTAATTTCCGAAATTCACACAGCCGCCATATTGAGGTTATATAAACAATTGAACTAAATTAGATACCAGTGCATTACAATGTATATACACATTTGCTGTACGAAGTGTCATTGCGTTTGGATCATTAAATCGCGAGGAAAGTCTATTTAAAACTTTCAACTTCACTTGGCCGCCATGTTCGGTTTGTAGTTAACCTGTTTTTGAAAGACTCATAGATGAACTTCCAGTAGTGTCTTTATCTCCGTGCAAAATTTCATGGTGATACCGGTAATAGTTTAAGAGATATAGAATGCCGGTGAAATATTTCGCACAGCCACCACCTTGAGGTTATGTAAACAATGGAAAGAAGTTAGATGTCGGTGCATTACAATGTGTATAAACATATACTGTACCAAGTTGTATTGCATTTGGTTGGTTGAATCGCGAGCAACGTCTATTTAAAAGTCGCAGCTTCGCTTGGCCGCCATGTTGGTTTTGTAGCTACCAGGTTTTCAAAAGTCACATATGTGATTTTATAGTAGTTCTCTTTATCACCGTACAGAATTCCAGGGTGATATCGGTAATAGTTTCGGAGATATTGAATGCTGGTGAAATATTTCGCACAGCCGCCATGTTGGATTGGTGAGACGTAACAAAATACGAAGGGCACGGTCGGAGTCGCGCGGAATAGTACTATGAAATTACCGAGTTTCATTGAAATCGCTCCAGCCGTTTAGATTTTATTAGGGGGGGAGGGCACACAAAAATCCTCATACACATACACACACGCACACACAGACACACGGACAAATGGTGATATCATAATCTTTTTTTTTTTTTTAATGAAAATAGGCTAAAAAAATGGATGTATCAATAGCACCATGACAACTGTGTCTTGGTGTTTGGAAAAGTCAGGGAGAGTCTATCTTTATATAACTTCCGCGACCACCACCAGAGTGCTCGTTAACGGGATATAACAGTCTTCCCTGGGCAAAAGTAAATAATTGCACGTAGTCACTGAGGAAAGCTGGTAGTCGTCTGGGGCGCTCAGATTGTCGAACATGCATTCCAACTCGATTATCTATGACTGGCTCGGCTGCTGGGTTAGGGTTTAAATTTACTGGGTTGTTGAAGTCCATGAATGTGATCTCTGGAGGAATATACTGGGGGGGGGTGGAAGACTGGTCCTGTACGTCCTCGGCGAATGATACGTTGGTTTTGGTTTTCGGTTGAACCCCAGTCCTTCTCATTTGATTTACGTGCTGTTTAATGTTTGATCCATCGCCGAGGAGAATAATGTAGTGTAGTTTTCCTAAACATTTTGCTATCTCTCCAAATCGCCAGGTAGGTTTTCTGTTTTGTGGATACCAGCGAACTTGTTCTCTTTCACCTTCTGAAAACTTGCGAGTAGAACTTTGTACTGCCTGTTCATTTGAGTCACATTGTTGTGTTTTGGAGTGACTCCGGACAAGTGCATCTAGACGAGTTCTAATGGTTCGTTTCAGGTATAGCTCTGCTGGAGACTTCCCGCAGGCTAAAGGAGTTGCTCGATACCTGAACATGATTTCTTGTAACTGCTGTCGTAGTGACAGATCTGAATTGTTCATGTCATTCAGCTTCACTTTTAATGTTTGCACGTATCTTTCGTCTAATCCGTTGGTTGAAGGATGATGTGGAGCACTAAATTTCTGAATAACTCCATTCTTAATGCAGTAGTCTTTAAATTCCATTGAAGTAAAAATTGTAGCATTGTCTGACACGAGAACTGATGGAAATCCGTGTATAGCAAAAATGTCACTAAGGGCTTCAATTGTCGATTCTGATGTGGGTGCACTTGTATGAGTTCGTACTTCTGCCCACTTTGATTTGGCATCAACTAGAACCAGGAAATGGAGATTTCTATACGGTCCCGCGTAGTCAATGTGTACTCGTTCAAAGTTTTCTCTTGGTTCATCCCACTGGTGCACAGGTACTTTTGCGGGGCTTTTCTGTAGCAGTGCATAAGCTTCACAGGATTTCACCATTCGTTCAATGTCCCTGTCGATCCCTTTCCAGTAAACATATCTCCGTGCAAGCTGCTTCATCTTAACGATTCCAACGTTTGTGTGGTGTAGTTCGTTCAACACCGCTGATCGTAACTGATTTGGAACAACTAACCGATGGTCCCTGAAGAGGAGTTCGTCCTGAATGGTATACTTTGAATCTGTATTTCTGGTATAATTGAGTTCATTTCGAATTTGGATGAGTTCATCGTCTTCACGTGATGCTTTGATCAGGTTTTCAGGTGTTATTGCTTCGCTCGAAATCTGATTAATGATCTGATCACACAACATTAAAACTTCGTTGTCAAATACTTGTTCGATGGAAGTTTCATGCTCTGGATTCGGTGCTCGAGAAAGACAGTCCACATTTACATGATCTAGCTTCATGACAACTGTTGTGCCTTGGTGTTTGGAAAAGTCAGGGAGAGTCTATTTTTATATAACTTCCGCGACCACCACCAGAGTGCTCGTTAATGGGGTATAACACCCTCCTACACGGAAATAATGGGAATTAGAAACTAGTTCACAAGTCATTCCTAAAATTGATGAGCTTCTGTCATTTATGGAAAGTAGGTGCTAGGCACTAGAACACAGTCAAACTAATCACTTACGTCAGGCAGACTACGTTGTCAATCATACGTCTGGTACGGCTAGGGCGTCAAAATACAATATAGCAAAAAAACATTCTCGGGCATTTGTTGCCATGAATGACTGTACATGCTCCTATTGTCGACGAGGCCATACTTTGTACAAGTGTCCATCATTTACCCAATTAAATGTCAGTGAGCGATACAAGTTTGTGAAGCACAACAAACTCTGTTTCAATTGCTTAAAATCTTCACATGAGCACAGGGCTTGCCAGTCTGGGAACTGTAGGAAATGTGGTAACAGACATCACACACTTATCCATCAGGTTTACCAAGAACGTGGAAGCACCAGTCCGCTCAGTCATAACACATCGATACCACAACAATCAGCAGACACTAGTCATGTTCCTGCTCCCTCTCACAACAACCAATTGCCTACTAGCAGCTACTGCACGTTAAATATGAATTCAAACACTCAGGTTCTTCTTTCAACTGCTAAAGTAAGAGTGAAAGACTATAAGGGCATGTTACACCCTTGTCAAGCCTTGTTGGACAGTGGGTCTCAAACTAACGTCATCACTGACTCCATGGCACGACTTCTCAATCTAGAACGAAGTAAAGATATCATTCCAATCCATGGCAAAACAATGTGGAATCTCAAACCACCCACAGTGTTAGGGTCGAAGTACACTCCAACGTGTCTAATTTCAAGGCGAATATCAGTTGTTCAGTACTACAAAGAACAACTGGGGATATTCCGTCAACATTCATCAACACTGACGGTTGGAATTTACCTAGTGATGTTGCATTGGCTGATGATAGATTCTATCAACCTGGCAGGATAGATCTACTCATTGGTGTAGAACTGTTAGGATGTCTATTGCGGGCCGACAAACCTACGAGACCAGGTCATTATCCAGTTCTACAAGACACAGAACTCAGATACATCCTCTCCGGTTGAGTACAAATGCAGAACGTAACCACATATCCAAGACAACCTCAACGAACCTTCTTGGTTAGAAATCATGATAAACTGGACAAGCAATTGCAGAAGTTTTGGGAAGTTGAAGAACTGAACCAGATTCCTTCCACAAGAGAAGAAGGCCAATGTGAGCGACATATTCAACAAAATGTCAACAGAGATGAGCCAGACAGATATATAGTTCTTCTACCAATTCGAAACAATGACAGGCAACTAGGAGATTTATATGGCCATGCCAGCGGTCGACAATTGGAGCATCGGTTACAAAGACAGCCTACCCTGCGTACAGCATACAATGAATTTCTTCAGGAGTATGAAGATCTGTGACACATGAAGAAAGTAGAAAGAGGCCACGAGAAGGCAGGACACGTCTATTACTTACCTCATCATGCAGTCTTCAATTCTTCAAACACCACCAAAAGATTAGAGTAGTCTTTGATGCGTCAGCAAAAACAACCAATGGTTTGCCCTCAATGACAAACTTATTGTGGGACCAACAGTACAACAAGACTTCCAATCCATTATTCTGACCTTCAGAACGCATGAAGTCGTGTTCACTGCAGACATAAGATGTACAGACAGGTGAAGGTACACCCAGAGGATACTGGACTCCAGAGAATATTATGGAGAAATTCGTCAGAACAGCCAATCACTACGCATGAACTTACTACAGTTACGTATGGTACAGCATCAGCAACTTATCTTGCAACTAGGTGTCTCCGGCAACTAGGTGATGATGAAAATCACATGTTTCCGAGAGCTGCAGAGATATTAAGGCGAGACTTCTATGTGGATGATGTTATAAGTGGATCAAGCACTATAAATGAGGCTCAAAATCTACTACATGAACTCATTGAACTCCTCAAGGGTGATGCATTTCCACTAAGTTTTGTTCAAATCATCTAGCCGTGCTAGACGCCTTCCCTTCGACATTGAAACAAACCGAGTACCCTCTTCAATTGGACGCTTCAACCGAAGTGAAGACATTGGGATTATTGTGGCATCCCATAGAAGACACATTCATGATCGGTACCAAACCAACATCATCTTCTTTTGATAGTGATGGGAACACTAGGGATTCACCAGTCACTAAGAGAGATGTGGCATCTGCAGTCGCATCAGTTTTTGATCCATTAGGACTTGTCAGTCCTGTAGTAATCGATTACAAAATATTCCTACAACAGCTATGGTTACACAACATAGGCTGGGATAGTAAACTGGATATCGAACTCAATGCACGTTGGCGTCAACTTAATACGCAACTGTCTATGCTCAGAAGAATGAAGGTTGATAGACATGTATTAGTTAAGGTTACGCCATCGAACATACAACTTTACGGCTTCTGTGATGCGAGCGAAAAGGCATATGGAGCCTGCCTCTACCTTCGGTTTACATCGCAACAAGGAGAGACTCAGACGAGATTGCTTTGCTTAAAGTCTCGTGTAGCCTCTATAAAACCAGTAACATTGCCAAGACTGGAACTCGGTGGAGCTTTGTTACTCGCAAGACTAGTGCACAAAGCAGTGATGTCAGGTTGTGGACTGATTCAACCATTGTACTGGCATGGTTATCATCACCACCTACTAGATGGAAAACGTTTGTAGCAAACTGAGTGGCTGAAATCCAATATTTACCTTGCGACAGCATTTGGTAGCATGTATCATCAGAGGATAACCCTGCAGATTTGATATCCCGAGGCACTAACCCTGGGACATTACAGAACCTTCAACTTTAGTGGAATGGGCTATCATGGCTAACTCTCCCTTCATCAGACTGGCCTAAATTCAACCCAAATGTAACAGACGCAGAACTTGCAGAACAACGATCACATAGCATTGTTGCATTATCTCTGCAATGTAACAATGAAAGCATACTAACTAAATATTCATCATTAACTCGTCTACTGAGAGTCGTCAGTTATTTCTTGAGATTTGTTCACAACACGCGGCATCTAACCAACAAAATAAGAGGTGAATTAGCTGCACAAAACTCCAAACTTCGCTCCTTTGGTGCTCAAAGATGACACAGCAGGAAGTCTACAACAAATAAATTGCATCGCTTCAATCGCAAGGAGAGATCGCTACTAAGAGTGACCTTCGGGATCTTCATCCTTTTCTTAACGAAAATGGTTCTCTCCGAGTCAGTGGACGGCTAGGCCACTCTCAACTAGCCTACGACAATAGGCACCAATTAATCTTACCGCCAAGTCATCACTTCATACGAAACTCATCGTAAGGGATGAGCACATTCGTCTCCTACATGCAGGACCCCAAATACTCATCGCGTCATTACGACAAAGATATTGGATACATCGTATTAGACAAGTAGTCAGAGGAATCATTCACACATGCCTGCCTTGCTTCAAATTGAAGGCAGCTACTACTCAGCAACCCATGGGCCAATTACCTGTGGCGAGACTTACACCTTCGCGTGCTTCTCTCCATACGGCTGTGGATTATGCTGGGCCAATGCAAATCAAGGTCGGTTCTCTCAGAAGCCGGACCACAATGAAATGCTATGTCACATTATTTGTTTGTCTCTCTACCAAGGCATTTAACTTAGAGTTAGTGAGCTCACTAAAATCTGACGCATTTATCGCTGCACTTAAACGCTTCATTGCCAGAAGAGGCAAGATTCTTCACTTATATAGCGACAATGGCACTAACTTCGTTGGAGTTAACATGGAGATTCACGAGCTCCGAAAAATGGTTCAATTGGAGGATCCCAATAACCACATTCAGTCATTCGCAGCTTCAGAAAGTATAAAGTGCTATTTCATTCCATCCAACTCTCCTCATTTCGGCGGATTATGGGAAGCTGGAGTGAAGTCTATGAAACACCACCCCCGAAGAGTCGCTGGAAATTCAACACTTACATTCGAAGAATATTATCCACGCTCTTAACGCAGATCGAGGCCTGTATGAATTCCAGACATATCACCATCCTGTCAAATGATCCCAGTGACCCCAGTTACCTGAGTCCTGGTCATTTTCTCATGACGTTTCCGGAGCCTGATCTGACAGACTGTGTAATGAACACTCTTTCCAGGTGGCAAAGTGTTCAACAAATAAGCCAACAACTTTGGCATCGATGGTCAGCAGACTATCTAAATTCGCTGCAACAGCGCAGGAAGTGGCAGACAGAACACACTACTCAGCCAGGAGAAGTAGTTTTACTCAAAGAGGACAAACTTTCCCCTCTAACCAGGAAACTTGGAATCATACAAGAAGTTTTCCCAGGAAGAGATGGCCTTATTCGGGTGGTCAGCTTGAGGACTTCGACAGGCACCACTATGAAGCGTGCACTGAAGAAACTTGTGGTGTTACCATATCAAGAATAAGTGTTGAATTAATGATCTTACCGTGAATGTATTGCAGTGTTAATATGTAAGTTTATTAGGATTGTATTAAGTTAAGGCTTTGAGGGTTTAGTATGTAAGTCGATGATGTTGTATGTATAGTATGTCTTGAAACATTAACTGTTTCAACAGGGGTAGTATGTCTGCAATAGGAAGGCATATCTCTACCCCTCAATTTGTGTATATAAATTGTGCCTCATGTGACCGGGCAGCTGTATGTGGTCTGGGGAAGAGTTTCTTGACTCAATGCCGGGTCACTAGGCTATCTACCTTATTCACGAGATGGCAGCACACGCGTTAGTCTCACCCAGGCCTGCTGGCTGGGATTAAGGTGACTGTGAACCAAGATATTGTAGCATCCGAAGGGATACATCCCCTATACACTACAACCCCAGGGGTGGAAACAACCACCATCCTATACCTCATACTTTCGTACCCAAGTATTCAAATATTTCCTAACACATTTCATACAGTCTCTGAACTACTTTAACCTCGGTGAGCTTCCTGTTGAACTCAATCGACCCCTCTAAGTGTACCGGCCGGACTGGAATTTGCAATTATACAAACGCAGCAGCTCACGAAACCATAAGACCGGCAGCCGCACACACCTCGGGATCCTTGTAGTGCCAAAGCTCTGAAGGAGAGACTTCACGTCGAGCTGCCATCCGGGTGCGTGTATTAACAAGTATCTTCCCACACAGATATCTCCACACTTCCAACCCCTTGACTTGTATTGTGACGCATCCCTTGCACTAAACGCTGTTCTGAGAACTATCAACACTTCTTCCTAGAAGAGCCCATTAAAATCATTAATATCTAGCACTGGTCTTTTAGCTTATTTACTTAGTTAATTAGATCCTACCCCTGAACCTTATCCAAGTAGGATCTGCCATTATTAATTGTTCACTTGTCTTGAGGAAGCAGCTGAATAGACGATTAGCGTACCGCCAAGGAGCAAGCATCAGCGTATTTGCTCAGTCTCCTCTAACCTTCACGCGATACCTGCAAGTTAAGCAGCGCCGTAGCACTTTAGATTACGATCTCTTAAAACCTTTCCTCTACCAACACACCCCCAAGCTATCCCATCATTCACAGCTCGATCTCATATTACCCGCTCTACACGAATCCAAACATCCCTCGTTACACCAATTCACATCCCCTGAAACACAACATTGTATAGGGCACACACCAAAAACCCATACAATTGGTGAGAGGCGCAGGGTACCGCGACATTGTCACAGGACATTGTCAGAAGGGCGACAAACAACGTAGCTCTGCGGTAGATCACAAAGTACCACTTGAGCCAAGCAAGAGCCAAACCCCCAGATCTGGAAGAAAAATTCAGAGTACATTGCAGATTACATAGAGAAAATACATTATTAATTACCCGCCCAACCCCCCCCCCCCCCGAGACAGATATAGGGTTTTGACAAGCACCCTTAAACGAATATCAACCACTTCCACTACCCCCTATAGAAAAATACGCTCATTCCACACATAGACATACACAGCAGATGGGCTATTTTATTAATTAATTAACCGCCCACCCAAACCCCCAGTTCCATAGGAGGGGTACCACAGGTATTATTTCGTACACCAACCCCGTAGAGTACAGCGAGATTGCATAAAAGCAGTGACGCACCTCCCACAGCTTAAACAGCCCGATTACATTCGCATATTAATTTATTAAGAGAGAATGGGATACACGTAATACCTAACGCACCCCTATAGATATTACGCCCCTACGCATATATACATATCAATCACAGTACGGAATTCCCCTCCAAAATGCCAGGCATACTTACAAATCTTAGCAGCCCTACACAAGGCTAGCACGTACCTTTATACTAACACAGCCTATTTCTATATACAACATGGCATCTCTTTACCGCCTGCGTATACTGAAGCGAGTGGACGCATTTCAGAACTTAATCGCATGGCACAAATGTCTTCGAGATAAACAGGATCACCTGAATCGAATGCAGGAGCTAGTTTATGCCCAATATATTAGGATGCTTGGAGCCCTTACACATAAAAGGGAAAGCAATACGTGATTAGAGGTCCCATCCCATCGATCAGGAAGCAGTTCAATGACGCACACCGGAGATTACATTTACTCCACGAAGCTCTTTATAGAGAATATTCTGAACTCAGGGAGGAGCACTTTAGAATAAACACAGATACAACTAGAGTCGCGGAACAGGCTAGGGAGCTCCTCCTGAACTATGCCAAACTATGGCGACGTTACCGTCAATTGCAGGCGAACAATATTATGTTCGAGCTCTTAACGTACAAGCCTATACGTCTAGAGGGAGACATAGAAGAAATTACACACAGGATGGCCAACATGACCATCACTACACAGAGCACTCCAATTAGGAAGGAGGTCGCCGTGGCCAATAAGTATATGCCACATATCAAGCCCACACCCGTGAGAGACGCACATGTTCATACACTTGAGCCCCCACGTGTATTCATCCCGATCCCCACAGATACACTGTCCCCTAGGACATTGTCGCCTACTCTGGTGAGCAACACTCCTACGTCCAGGCGAACTCCCGTACAATTACTCCAGCGAAGCATATTCACACTCCCGGAGGATCGAAGGAGAAGTAAACCAAAAATCACCCTCCTCCAGACACCCCGAACAGAGAGCGGACATCCTGAATGGATTCCGGGTGCTAAGGTCGCCAATCTCATTCGAGGTAGGGCAATGTACCGCCTACAGTAGCAATCCGCCGATCAAAATAACATTCTACATTTTACACAAGGTCCACACAGCTCCTTTTAGACACCTAAATCGGTCGGAGCAAAGGGATATTAAACCCAGTACTGCGAGATTACACAGTGGATATCACCATACAGGGCACATATTAGCCATGACATTTAAACTTGTATCTAGAGGACAAGACATGTAGAGGTAAGCTGCACATTCACACGAAGCGGCTACACGCGTCTCGCAAGCCCGACGCGTCCCCATGGATATAAACGCCAGGGAACAGGAATCGCGATCATCAAACACACCATGACATCCAGTAATCCACACTCAAAACTGGGTGTCGATGCCATACCTACCGGATAATATTGCAAACATACATTTCCGTACCCCCAAACCTCATTTGTGAAGTTATACACACGTAGTACCCTACCATTCCATTTACACATAGACCCCCCTCGATCTCGTGTCCACCTAACAGGAAAGACACGTGGTTCCCACTCATATGCCCATATCTACATCATAAACGGTGCTTCACTCCAAGGTTGATGTTAAAATGTTATTATAGAATGCCCACACAGTGTATTATTTTATTGCATATTTGTATATGATATGTTCATGTAAAAATTTCCAGGAAGTAAATTGCATGTAGAAATGCTCACATGTTTCCATGTAGTACTACAGCTGAATCAGGCCAATACACTACACGAGCAAGCTATTGCAATCCGAGCCACCCAGTTGACTCAGCGCTCACATTGTACTTCCACAGTACAGTATGTTAGTCGCCAGCCGCGCGACCAAGCACACTCACACACAGCCGTGCGTGCTCTATATCATTCTACAGAAGTCGACATGTAATATCGCAGAAAGATTTACTTAACATCATGCGAACACACAAACAGTATATTTCACACATTATTTTAAAACTTCATACCCGAACTTTCATACACACATTCACACCCAGGCAAAAGGTCAAGTGGTCGACCGACTGAAGATTAATTTACTTCGCCACAGGGTTTATGGGACCCGCCAGTCCATAAGAGGCATTAGCACGTAAAATATTAAGTATTAATTATTTGTCAAGCGGGACAGGACAAAAGGCACACTCCAACACAATATTCACCACGCAAGATTCCAACGCGCCTACGATATCCAACGTAGGACGCCTAACAAGAAAACCTTTCGCCCCAGGGCGATGCTCTACAGCTGTTGATTAACCAAATTACATACTTCCCTCACAAATTGGAATAGTACACAGAGATATATGATCTACACATGCAGAAAGTACACAGAGCAGAGAATTAAATCTCTACCCAGCGAGATTATAGACAGGTCCCGTTACATTGCACAAAGACAGGAAAATACTTTTGTAGCATAATTACATACAAATTATTATATACGCGCGAGCAGGAATAGTCCAGATTTCATTTACCGGACACCAATATTCCAGGGCACTCTGCCTCACGCTGGCAATATCCAGACAATATATGGACACGACTATCACAATAACACAGGTTATCAGACCTCAGTAAGTCTTAAAACTGCCTACCACAATAACATCGGTTAGTAGCCATTGACAGATATATAAATTGGCTACCACAATAACATAGGCTATTGGCCATTAACAGGTATATAAGTTGCCTACCACAAAAACATAGGTTATTAGCCATTGACTGGTATATAGGTTGCCTACCACAATAACATAGGTTATTAGCCAATGACACGTATATAAATTGGCTACCACAATAACATGGGTTATTAGCCATTAACAGCTATATAAGCTGGCTACCGCAATAACACAGGTTATTAACCACGACCCATTCTATACACTGTCTCCACACATTCGGTAATGCACATATACATTATAATCAAATTTCTCACAACCGGCATAATTATCTTCAGTCACCACAATAACACAGGTTACCGTATAATTAGGACAGAGAAAACAACAGGTCCATAAAGCAAACTACTTCTATGAAAAAGGAAAAGAAAATACCTACATGTGAAATACATCATTGTGCAGAATGAATTTACACTATACGGTCACTAGATTTTCACTGGCCAATGCATACAGACGCTCACACTGATCAAAAACAGTGAGGCGAGATCCACATGCTATACAGGAAGCAGGGAAGATTACTCTGCAAAAATCTCCACAGCTCTCCAAGCACGTGATTAACAATGTGACCAAGCTACGCAGGCCGCATGCAACACCTTCACGCAGGCTCACAAGTCCACACGCACAATCATATACATTCATTTCCCCCTAACATGAGACATTTCCATTTTATATTTTACGTGATCAAATTAACACGTTTTTCACGTCGTACGGCTACGCTATATAGCCAGTCCCGCAACAAGGCGTTACCATTATAGCCGACAATCATGGAAACTCATTTAAAATTCGCATATTTCATTCATTCTTAAGCCTTCGTTAAAGGATCTTTCCGGGAAACAACAATGTAGGGTAAATATCAGCCTTATAAGACGAAACGTGGAATTACTTGAGAAAACCATCAATAAAGGCCCAATGATCTTATTAACACAATCACTAACTACGCAACTACCGATTTACAACAGTACATCTCCCAATTTCAGACAATAATTTGTCCAGAGGAATATTCTACATATACCTAGGCGTACAGCCACCCTAATACAATGAGAAGCGGATAATTCAGAGTACAATCACATAACTGAACATTTTTCCGCCTTACACAGGCACACGTCCACTCAAACACATACAAGTTTCCGTCTTAAAGAGGAGACGGAACCCATAAATACAATTCAGAGGAGAAAAACACAAAAACCCATATAATTGGGAAAAAACACCAGATCGAATACAATTTTCCATCTTACGGAGGGAACAACACCATTACAGAGGCGACGACACCAGAACCCATACAATTTTCCGTCTTATGGAGGGAACTAACCATTAGAGAAGAGGCAACACCAGAACCCATAAAATACAGAGGAGAAAACACCTGCCCCCCCCCCTGGACCACGGAAAACACACGTGGACAGGAATTTATATATATATATAAATATATACACACATTTTTCACAACCAAATGGACGAGCATACTAACCACTAAGCTACAACACAGAATTTCCTGCTTACACAGGGTATAAGATGAACACAACATCTATACACATATGTCTTTAGTTTCTATACCCATATGAAATCACCATTGACCCTCCAACGGAATTTCAACGTTTTCCAGGAGTACACGTGTCCAAATCACGGAAAGAATTATTTCCGCGGGGACCCACACCTTGATATACATAGGGACATTTTCGCCACATGCTTACATGCACTTTCCCCAATTCATATACAGAGGTGAAATGAACAATGCGATTTGTCATTCATTTTATACACTTCCCTGCAGTAGAAGCGATAAACCAAAAATATTATACATTGTAGGGAAAACATACAGATTTCCCACATTTCACACTGATTCCGAAGTAATCTTATACTTATACTCTGGAACAGCCACACCATTTTGTATACCAGGAGTATATGCGGGAAATACACTAATGTCATCAGACGTGACACACACGTGGCCATGAGTTCGCAAAACGTAAACAGAGGACAGCCATTACTTAATCCACAGCGCCAGTCGCTACTGTCCAATCACCATCACGGACTACTCTACACACCTCTCACACTACTGCACAGCCATTCACCGCAGCGCACTAGAGTAGTGATAACAGTTATACGTTGCTCCACACGCCCACCAGACATACGATACTCTTCCTCCATTCAGATGTTGTAGCACGTGACTATAACGGCAGCCATTAATTTGCACAGCGATTGCTTACCCACTAGCGCGCTAAATTTAAATGCCGGGGCTATCAATTCAAGTGTTTACTAGTTTCTACACTCAATATACCGGTATATTAACATTCTTACTGATCTTAATTGCATAGTACATTACTTTCCTAGCACAGATAGTGACCATTTGATGAGAGACTACCAATATTACCATTATTATGAGAAGAGCGCTCATGATACTTCACACCACACTGTGATTGTCCTTTTTCACACTTCACAGCTTTTTCTTATTTACGCAGTACCATACACCCGTGATAGGCAAAGCATAGAACGTCTAAACGTGGATTAGTCCTAGTACAGATGGTATGTTACGATACGGGACATATTGACAGTCCACAATATGTTTAGATATCCACCCATTTTTGGTAACCTTTACCAACGGCATTACAGCTTATCGGAGGGTAATTCTATTATAATTACCGACGAGGAAGACCTAGTACAATAATCATGGAATATTATTCCAGCAGAACCCACACAATTGGCCATAATTGAAAAGTATTCCCCACATACATCCATGTGGACTTATAGTACATGGGAAATATTCCTAACGACTCTGAAAGTCGACAAGATAGTTTGGTGAGACACATATGTCCACATATAAGAGCCCATACAGCAGATTGCGTCTCTTGAAGACATATTCCCCAAAAATAATAGGATTCAGTCAGTATGAGACTACAATTTTCAGAGCATACAGGAGATATACTATCATTACCATATATACACAGGTGAAACGATTGGTAAAGGACAAGGCGACACACAGAGTTGCATCCTACCATTTAGGATAGTAGCATTCCGCCAAACAGCGATAGTCTATAGTGCCAATAGAAATAGGCAACCATGCAGCGCGCACTTCGATACAGCGCACTTTATAATTATGAATAATCGTCGGGTATATATAATCCCAGCTATTACAAACCACTGGATATACTTGAGGGTATATCATCAACAGTATTCCAGATGAGGGGGATATAGATCACAGGGTATCTTAATAAAACCCCAGTAACCTTCCCATAAATTATAATTGTTATTCATATGACACGATGACTAGTATTACAACATGGTATATATATATATAGGCATACAGATTATGGCATAGAGATTCCAGACAGCAGCGCATTAGCATACCAGATGCCAAATGTCACAAAAGGAGAATGCAAGTACCAGATAATTGCCACACAGTTCACACATCTCACAAATAAACACAATTTCCCCCCACACTTTCCGCATCAAAGTAAGGCCCTTGGTGACCAACCGACACCAGGGTGTGCCCCAAGCATTTTCGCTCATAGCTAAGTGTTAAATAGAACACTTCGGAATTGTAAAGCTAACAGTGAGGCGTAAAATGATTTTTCCCACTAACATTATTATTATTATTATTATACTATTTTATGTTTATCCCGCATGCCATATTTTACCCTAATGGGGATCTTTAACATTGTACCAATTAATTAATCCTCACCGTTCAAATTTCCCTGCATCCCTATAGCACCACAGAACCACATCCCTTACTAGCCATCCTACTACCTACTTACAACAATATTAACTTGTCTACAAACTTACCCAGTAACGAGGGGAAGACCTTCCCAGTCCTATACTTACCCACTAACATGTGAATACACTCGGCTTGGATGGTAAGTATCTGAAGTATACTTTGGACACAGGCACCATTCTTAAATGGAAAATTGCAAAATTTGTCATGGACAAATATAAATTGATAGACATTACAATTTTGGACTTAGACACGACGAACTACGAGACCCGACGAGTCAGACGATACCGAGTCTCGGATAGGAAATAGCTCCCCCCGTTTCCGAAAACAAAAGTTAAACCTGTAGATTCACGACGCCTGACATGACTACTAGTCTTAAGTTAGTTAATTTTAAGGTTAAGTAAACAGCCCCATTGCGAGGATGCTAAGACCTTTTCTCGAACACAGGCAAAGCGTAAGTCCTATATGCATTTCAGGCGAAGTCTGTAAGTCCTATTACCATATGTGAAATCGTAAGTCTTAGTGCATATTAGCTGAAGTCCATAAGTCTACAGTGGTAGGTGAAGTTTAATTATTCCTGGCAATGTCAATAAGCCCAGCTGAAGATCTGTATGTTGAATCTCCCGCTATATGCACATGATTGATATGGAACTATATGCGGTGAATTCAACGCCTACCTAAATGTTGATCAGCGGATCTCGAGATTTTCTTGTCGGCAATGCGCGCCGTGAGGGCATAGGCAGCCAAAAATAATGATGACCCATCGATGATGAGCGATGGTGATTATAAATGATTTCCGGGGACGCCCGATGATCCGAAATGAACAATGCACATTGGTCGGCCACTCGGTAAGGTAAGTCCTTAAAGGCACTAATAATTCCCACACCACAATCCGCATTGGGAGGTCCCTCGGTTAATGTAAGCCCTTAAAGGCACTCGTAATTCCAATACCACAATACGCATTAACCACAATACGAATTGGTCGGTCACTAGGTCAGGTAAGTCCTTAAAGGCACTAATAATTCCCACACCACAATGCGAATTGGAAGGTCAATCGGTCAATGTAAGCCCTTAAAGGCACTCGTAATTCCGATACCACAATGGGCATTGCAATGCTAAGCATTCAAATGCGAAAGGATGCGATGAACGATCGATAGATAATCGATCAGCCTCGAATTTCGAATTAATTTCGACCGTGTAAGCCCGATAACAGAATAACAAATCGCTACGTAGAGTTATATATGTGCGATTATACATGCGATATACACGACGTTTTATGCGTTCACAGGAACGATCGATAGATAATCGATCGGTCTCGGATTTTGACTTAGTTTCGAGCGTGTAAGCCCGATCACAGAATGACAAATCGATACGACGAGTTATATATGAGCTTATGCATGCGACTATACACGACGTTTTATGCGTTCACAGGAACGATCGATAACACAATGGCAAATCGATACGACGAGTTATAAATGCGATTATACATGCTATTACACACGACATTTTATACGTTCATGGGAACGATCGAAAGGTAGTCGATCGGCCGCGGACTTCGATTTCGTTTCGACCTTATAAGTCCGACACCGCGGTTCACATCGTTCACAATATCCAGCGCCATGGGTAACATTGCGACTGCGAACGGTACCGGCCACAGCCGAAACATGCATTTCAATCGCATTACATAGCGAGATGCGATTGATCTTATGATCATGCAGATGTATAAGACCTGGTCAAGGCATAATCACCCCGATACTACGCTCCAAAGCGGCTACACATGTAGCATCTGCAGAGGCCAATACACAGTTATTTAGTGTTTCTCACTAAATAATGTTTTTATTATTTCAGCCAGAGCTCCAACGTAGCCCAGCGACCAGCCATGGTACCAGGTACTTACTGCCCATGCGGTAAGGTACACAAATTCCACATATTATATTCTCTACCCTCACAGCGTTCAATCATAATCTACGAGCCAATGTATTTCAGCCAATTGTTGAAGATGAAACTATGTATGGCCATAGATGTGCACATATACCGATACCGCGGTACAAAATGAAGAATGCCATTACATTGTATTTTACAGGCCCGCACTGCAGCCAGCAAGGATGACCACTTACACGTTTACATTCCTTTCTTTCCCAACAGGTGGCGATATTGGATATAGTCCCTTGTATATATTTTGCCAAAGCCCGAACACGCGCCAGTCACAATCTCCTCATAAGAACACAGAGCTTCCACACCCCCAGCTCATACACTTTTTCCCACACATTTATCCGCATTTCCAGCATATATCCGCACCACGGTAGTGAATACCTGTGGGATATTCACTCCCGATGGACGGATCCTCGATACACCTAATATGAGAGGTGGAATGCGACAACTAGGTTCGTACCCACATATTGTAAGGGTCGATCTTCTTTGTCAAGATGGCTTCGTTTACCCAAAGGGGACGATCCATTCAGGTACGATTATCTAACATGGCCATAGCATTAAGATAGGATTAGCCTTTAGCGCGCATAAGACATTGTGCACAAAGTTTTATTATATGGAATACCAAATATGTATTGATAATCATGCGACTACTACATTCATGTATATTGATGCTACGGATAATGGAGTTAACTTGCGAATACTTTCACTGTCATGAGGACGACACCATTGACAACTATTTCTGTACCGTGCCAACACTGTTCTCATGTCAAACACCATAATTGTCACTGACACACATTATTTTTCCTTTCTGTTCTTCTAAATTACCACTTGTAAAAATACCTTCTTTGCCACCACACAATAAATAAAATTTACCTTCCCCTAATTTACACACCTAGGCATTTGTTTCCCATTCTCTATTCTATCACCCAACCTGATGTTTTGTATTTATGCATCTCCATATACAACTTTTATTTTGCCTACCCGAGAGCAGTTTTTCATCCCGTCTTTAATAAGCAGACGGAGAGTAAGTTACACCCTTACAGATGTTTTTTTTTCCTCTCGGGATATTCACACATTATTTTTGTTTGTGCTTTTGTTACATTTACTTATGATTTTATATTTGAAAATGTTATTTATCAGAATTTATGTTTTTATTATTGTGTCACGTTTTACATTGTGATTATTGTTATTTGCCTATGACACCAATCTTGTGAAAGAAGATTTACATGTGAAAAAGATGTTGTTCCCCCCACACCCACACCATTACACGAGCTCAATATACACGAACCCGGCAGCACCAACTTCGAACGCCAACAATATCTCTTCAACCAGCAGCCATTCACCGATCTACATATTCACTCCCTTCAAACCCCCATCTATTCATGGTACACATTCTTCGCATACGGGACTCACCTACCCAGAGGTTATACACACACATGCTACCACACATCCCTATCGTCGCCTTCATGCCCAAGGACGACGTAATCCAAGTAAAGAAGAGAAGCAAAGAAGAAAGAAGATTTACAAGAAAGAAGCAGACGAATCTTATCTAGGAAACCACCCCTCAGTCTTAGTCCAGTCATCGAGGACGATGACTAGCTCCGTCAGGGGAGTTGTTGTATCCGTAGGGATACATCCCCTATACACTACAACCCCAGGGGTGGAAACAACCACCATCCTATACCTCATACCATCGTACCCGAGTACTCAAGTATTTCCTAACACATTTCATACAGTCTCTGAACAACTTTAACCTCGGTGAGCTTCCTGTTGAACTCAATCGACCCCTCTAAGTGTACCGACCGGACTGGAATTTGCAATTATACAAACGCAGCAGCTCACGAAATTATAAGACCGGCAGCCGCACACACCTCGGGATCCTTGTAGTGCCAAAGCTCTGAAGGAGAGACTTCACGTCGAGCTACCATCCGGGTGCGTGTATTAGCGAGTATCTTCCCACACAGTTATTTCCACACTTCCAACCATTTGACTTGTATTGTGACGCATCCCTTGCACTAAAAGCTGTTCTGAGAACTATTAACACTTCTTCCTAGAAGTGCCCATTAAAATCACTAATCTCTAGCACTGGACTTTTAGCTTATTTACTTAGTTAATTAGATCCTACCCCTGAACCTTATCCAAGTAGGATCTGCCAGTATTAATTGTTTACTTGTCTTGAGGAAGCAGCTGAACAGAGGATTAGCGTACCGCCAAGGAGCTAGCATCAGCGTATTTGCTCAGTCTCCTCTAACCTTCACGCGCTGCCTGCTAGTTAAACAGCGCCGTAGCACTTTAAATTACAATTTCTTAAAACCTTTCCTCTACCAAAACACCCCCGAGCTATCCCATCATTCTGAACACTTGGGAGCTATCTTTTAGAGCTACGTCTACGCCCCTAGGCAGCTCGATCTCATACTACCCGCTCTACACGAATCCAAACATCCCCCGTTACACCAATTCACATCCCCTAAATCACAACATTGTATAGGGCACACACAAAAAACATACAATATGATGGTGTATTCCGAGACAGAGAGAATGAGAACTCTTATTGCAAGAAAGTGAACGGCTTTCATAGCTGAAGAAAGGAATCGCCGATATAAAACCTGCTTCAATAGCAGTAACTCGCACTAGCCTACATGCGGCTGGTGATAGATAATAATACACCAGACATATATGTCCGTGTATCATAAAATTAGCTCATGCGCTACATGAATATGACTGCCTACATTCTCTTAGTGTACGGCGTATGCTTCCACAATTACTTCCAAGTAACATCAAGGCCTCTTACTGCACTATCAGAAGAAGCAGGTACAGGTTAGAAGTGTATCTCATTCAATACAATAAATGTGATAGTTGCTCCTTCTTTATAAGAAATACGATCTACTCAATACATTCAAGTAATGTGAATGTTGTCCCAGCCCCTAATAGAAACAAGTGATCCGCCACGGACCAAGTCTCAATATATGGTCAACTGCTGGCACAGATACGTATAACATGACGGACTGGGTAACTATGTAATGCCTTTACTGACCCTTAATTAAAATACAGTCCACTTCTTTCCACCTTCAGAGCTATTCCAATTCCAACGGAGATTGCTACATTACATGGTCCACCGGGCCACACACACAATTATACGAATGGTCCTCCTAGCACGGATCTGATTACTCAATATACAAATGGTCCACCTAGGCCGGATATACCCCAACAGGCACCTCAACCAGAAAATATGGCTATCTTAAAAAATACTGTCCGAGGTACAAGTCTCTCCCATTGTTTGTAAGCATTACTCTCTAGGAGTCAAAATGACTCCACTTGGGCGTTTGAGGTAACTTCGTAAAATACTGGCGTAATTTCTAACGCACAGTAAAATATATGGTGGTTCTATTATTTTCCCTTTCAATGATGAAAGGTCACGGAAGAGTCTTTTTTTTTAATTCATAAAATTAGGAGCCAAAACAAACTTTAAAGAAGGCCCAAGGTCAAAATGACTCTTAGAGGTATTTCCACACTGGATTGTGTTGAGCTAATGTCAGTCAGGTTAGAGCACCTAAGTCTCCATGCAGACTGTGAGCAAATTCTTCCTCTTCGGGCGTAATTAATATAATATCACTCTGGATGGAGACTTACGTGCTCTAACCTGACCGATATTAGCTCAACACAATGCAGTGTGAAAAGACATTTTAGAGGAACTATCTGCTCACTAAGAGCTCTAAACTGAAGGATGCTATCTTAAAGACAGTCCAGGTGTTTTAATATCTCTAAGAGGAACAATCCGCTCACAGTCTGGGTTTGATACCTAGGTGCTTCTAACTGAAAAATATGAGCTTAATGACGCAGCATGCGTGTCATCACCGTTAAGGTGAACAACTACTGTCGGGATGGGTAGCCAGGAGCTGAATTCAGTATTACATTAGCTTAAAGACACTCCAGTCAACACCTCTATGAATTAACATATTCTCACAGTCTCGGTGGGTACCTAGGTGCCCTAAACTGAATGATATTAGCAGCTTAACGACACTCCAGTGTGTCAGTATCCCGAAGAAACACCTTTTCTCAGTCTGGGTGGATACCTAGGAGTTCTAAACTGAAGGATGTTAGCTTAAAGACATCCCAGTGTGCCAATACCTCTATGAGTAACCATCTGCTCACAGTCTGGGTGGGTAAGTAGGAGCTCTAACCTGAAGGATATTAGCTTAAAGACACTCCAGTGTGCTAATACCTTTATGAGTAACCATCTGCTCACAGTCTGGGTGGGTAAGTAGGAGCTCTAAACTGAATGATATTAGCTTAACTGCTCCCCAGGTTTGTCAGTATCCTTATGAATCCTCTACTCTCAGTTCTGAACTGATTGATATGTGCTTACTGACGCTCTATATGTGTCAGTACTCCTAAGAGGAACCAACTTCTTACAGTCTGGGTGGGTACCTAATAGTTCTTGAGTTATTGTTACAACTAGTGGTTCACATTTGGGAAGTATTGTGTATATTCTGTAGCTGAGGATATAATAAAACCACCAATTACACAAATCCCATCGGACAAAACTGTCTATGAATGTTTCTATACAATATATACAAGTTTCCTAGAAATACATGGGTTGGTTTTTTAGTTTTGGCACCTTAGTTATAACTGGATTAATAACTCACTTAGATGGTTCCAAGTTGCACAGACCCTCGATGTAGTCCCCACCGTTGCGTACAACGTGTTCCCAGCGATGCGGAAGTCGTTGGATCCCGTTTGCACTGCCCAATCTATTGATGGTACGAAGAGAGCGCTCGGCAGACTGCTTAACGTCTTCAATGGTACGGAAGCGCTCCCCGCGCATTGTCATCTTCATCTTCGGGATGAGATCATAGTCGCAGGGACTGATGTCGGGAGAATATGGGGGCTGATAGAGGACCTCCCAGCCCCAGCGATCCAACAATACCGACACAACGCCTGCTGTGTGTGCCCTAGCATTGTCATGCAGAACGATGGGCGGTGTAACCATGTGGTGGCGCCGTTTCCTTCTCAGAGCTCCTCAGAGATGATCTTGCAGAAACGAACAATAGTACGCCGCATTAACGGTTTGCCCTCGGGGAACAGTATGGTGAATGATCACACCATCCCAATCATAGGCAAGAATCAACATTACCTTCACATTGGTGGGGGTTGGTCGAACTGTTTGTTTCCGTGGTGATCCGTGGTGTCGCCACTCGTTCGATTGGCGTCTTAACTGTGGCTCATAAGATCTGGCCCACGTCTCGTGAATGGTTATGATACGCCGTAAGAAGGCCTCTCCTTCGCGCTCATAACGCTGCAAGTGCATACGACAAGCGTCATATCGCAGCCATTTGTGCATGTCGGTTAAGTCATGCGGAACCCATTTGGACGCAATCTTCCTCATTTTCAGTAAGTCCTTCAGGATGTGGAGGACTGTTGAATGCGCCAGTCCGGTATCTTGCTCTAATTGACGAATCGTTACGTTACGATCCACCTCTACTAACGCGGACACCATCTGTACATTGTCATCACTCACTGGTGGGTGACCAGATCGAGGCATGTGCTGCACACGTTCGCGCCCATCTCGAAAGGCTGCAACCCATCTTGCTACCGTTCTGAACGGTAACGCAGCTGCACCGCACGCTTCCTGCAATCCTCGGTGACACTGTTTAGCACTGCGACCCCTAGCACACTGAATTTTTATCCACGTTCTCTGCTCCTGCTTGGAAAACATTGCGACTGTCTTTCGCGAACGCTGGTCTCACACTACTCATCTAACAGGCGTGACTGCGCACGAGCGGAGGTGAGAACGGGCGAGGTCATGTGCTCTGAGGGAGGGGATGCAGGGCAGCAACCGTCGGTAAAAGTGGCAGCGCCCAACATTGTTGCAACTTGGCACTGAAGCATTGGTGCCAAAAGTAAAAAACCAACCCATGTAATATGTGTTGATGCTCTGATACAGAGGACGCTCAAGCGCAATGGGGCTCTCCCAGTCCATTAGATTATGTTCGTATTCCAACAAGTCAGTTCCTCATGTTGAACATATAGTAAGGTGCCTGCTAATACTTCAACATATAATGTACTGTAATGTGTTTTCGACCCGTCATTGGGGTCATCATCAGGTCAAATGTCAAGAAATGCACAATTATTACAAATCCTATAAATAAATGCTTCGAAATAGTTTATCATGAGTTTACATAATATCCATTAAAAAGAAAACCTTGTAGACTAATAAATATAGTCGAGCATTCATGAAAATTTGAAGTGGGCCTAAACAAATATCCTTGCAAACATGTCTGCGATGGGCCTAATGTTGTTAATGCGTGTATTTTCAACTTGTGAAGATAAATTTACTTCTTAGTTACAAATATAAATAAATAAGACACCATGGTTATTTTTGCTGTCTACAAGAAATATTTTTCGACAACTGATATCACAATCCACTGAATAATTTTAAAAATACCACCTTTATTTATTTACATAGTTTATGCCTACATTGGAGCACTTAAATCAAACCAAATACCGAACTTTCAAATCCTCTACATATTAACGGGGGATTTAGTTGTCATTTTCCTCCTCTCCCAAAACCTGGCTGTCTTTTCCTCATCAGTTATGACATATTGCTTTCGTTGATTATTTTTTAGTGTAAGCCATATGTGTTTGTTTTTCAGAGTCCTTTTTAGCCTATTTTCATTTCATGAGTAAATTGGCGTACGAGATTACATTTTGTCCCTGTGTGTGTATATGTGTGCGTACGTATGTCACCCTAATGTTCACGTATAGTAGTGTGCCCGTCTGTCCACCTGGGATGGACAGGCGTTCACACGCGAGGCAGCATGAGTACAGTGTGAGCACGATATCAGGTCTCAGGGCGTCCTGGGTTATACTCGGTAATGTTCACTACAAACTGCCCCCATGCTCCCCGTAAAGGATTTGACGAACATGATCACAAAACATACTAGAATTGAGAAAACACACACTTAAAATAAAATCAATTCAAAAATATCAGCCTGTCAGCAACAAAGTAAAATCAAAATAAGCACTTCCCTGCTTTCTCAATTAACTATGCAGTGGCGAAAGCAAACTTGCTCTATGCTGAAGTATAATTAATAATCCACGTTATATTCGTGCAGAAGTTGAGTATAATTAATCATCATTGTGAGAGCAGTGGACTGTATAACTATTTCAAGCAGTATTCAGCAGTATTTTGGAGTATTTGCCGAGTTATAATGTTTTTCATACAACGCACACGAGGATATGGAAGTTAGTAGACATGTGGTCTAACTATTTGTGAAAACATGTTATCTAAGTGTATAAGAATAAATATACAGCAATTTACAGTGGAATAATAATTATCTAACATATCGGTAGAACGAACAGTGAATAGTGAATATTTATTTCATACGACGGCTGATTGCAACGATGTTCAACGACCACATGGTGTGAACGTCAGCGAAAAATAAAACAGTTTGGAGTGTTGCCAAATATCATATTAATGATATTTTTAACCTGGCGAGTGTTAATGCCACTCTTGCTTATACCGCACACTTGTAGAGTCAGTGAAAGTATTCTTTTAACCTGTGAAAATCACGCTACAGGAACGTACACTATTCAACATCGGAGCACATGGTTATGGAAATCTTGCCCAAATGTATACGTATTCTTTTGCTATGGAGGATGTGATCATGGAATAGCATAAACATGACCTGAGAGGGCGACGGATGTCAGGAAATGCTGGAGTTATGAGCATGGCAATGGAGGTAGGCCATGAAATCGCCATGATGACTCGGGCGAAAACTCAAATGAACGACGACATGTAAATGATCAACGCTTCATTTTATCATGTAACAGGGTTGGATATTTTAGCGGTGGAACAGTTTTAGACGGTCTTTCGATTTTTCTGCACATTCTAATAGGATTTTTTTATGTATAGTTGATAATTATATCTGGTCATACTTATCGTTTTAAACAGCGCCTGGAGGAAGGTTGCTTTGTAAATAACTATCTGCTATATTTAGTACGAGCCGAGAATGTATGTGGCTTTACGGCCGATTGCCGAGTGCAAGAATGCAGGACACTACTATATAATAACGCACAGTTGAATGTTCGCAAATGTTTTTCAAGGCTGTGTGAAGGCCATTGTATTGATCGCTTCAGGAGCAAGCCTTTTGTACCAGTAATCTGTATGTGAATTTACAAGGCAGTGCATTCTGAGTACCCACTTGTTTCTGTCACAACAGCTGGTAACCTCTTTGACGCATAACCAGCGTGTAGAGGAGGCTTTGTTCATTTATTTTATTCTCGACAATCGATGACATAATCTGGCCGAATGAAATGTGTATCTTTGTATGCTATAGAACACGAGTCCGAGGGAAGTCTAGATCAGATGTTTGAGAATTGATCCTTTGAGTACAGCATTGTGTAATGTATTAGGCACTGGCTAATTATTGAAGTTAATGATATTCCGACTACTTTTCACGGTACATTCTTGGTATTGAACGTAGACATTGCCATAAAAAAAACAAAAAAAGAAAACACGAACATTTATTGCGAGCTCAAGTCCACGAATGGGTCATCTTTGTAAAAATTAGGATCATGCTATTGTAGTGTCTAGAGGAGTGAATGTTTAGGGGAGTATTTGAGCGCAGGTTTTGGAGCCAATTTATGATTGTGATATTTTTCCAGCAACTTTGTAGGCTTTTGGCAAGTTGACTGATGATTGAGACTGACAGGTCCGTGTTATTGATATCGAACACAGGGTGTTTATCATGCTAGTGAACAGTGATTCAGTGCTAATATGAAGATGTTTCACCCACATTTAGAGCTACACTAGACACATTTATTGGTCACTAAAAGTATACAATGGAACTTTGAGGATTAATAATGAATTAATGTTGATAATAAATATCAAGTTTTGAACTATACCGAGGACTAAATAATTATGTAGTCTAAACGATTAAATGCTAATCTTAAATTTCTTTTCTGACCATTTCTTAGAGTTTGTGAGTCTCGACGTTATGTTAATACACTTTTACTATCTCCGATCTTGAGGCGACGATCATCTAATGACGGGATAATTTGAAAACCCGGTCGTTATGCTGATAAGCGACATAAGTCGTGGTGGGCTGTCACTGCAGTCGCCAACGTACATTTTCCCTTTAAACTTATGACCATTTCTCTGCAAACCGCAGGAAACTGTGCAGGTAGGAATGCCGGTTGCATTACCAGTAGGAGTGTAGGCCTACTGAACCTCTGAAATTTGTTTTGCAAATAGCTTTGATATTTATTCGATTTAATTCAATCAGAAACAGAATGTGCATAGCCGTGTTTTTTTCAACTTTCCTAGGATAAACGCGTTCTGTTTATCAGTAATATTTTAATATCAGATGGGGAATACCATCATAGCTCAGCTATTCTTATTGTCCTATTGATTAACGTACATTTGACTTTGCCTAGTAAACAAGTAAATATCTTTCTTGTTAGTAGATTCACGCCTATCATGATTATTATTAATATTATTAAATCTCCGTTGTAATTGCTTAGGGAATCGTTACGTACGGTATTTCTCTCTTAGTGATTGATTTATTCTGCAATTTTACTAGGACATCCTGAGGTTTAAAATAGACTTTAGATAGGAGATATTTTTGACTTTCTTTTCAGGGCAGTTTAGATTCGTACAAGCCGATTTTTACCCCTCAGAAGTGGGCTAGGGATCTGCGATCTTACCAATAAATGTAGTGTACTCTTAACATAAGCTTGTCCTCAGTATTTCTTGGTTGTTTTGTGTTTTCCTGTGAGTGTATTCCATCCACTCTGCTGGTCGTAAGAATAGAACTCTCATATTCCCGACCACCGCGAGTATAGTCTTTTCGTGCTAGGCCAACCTACGAATACATTCTTTCCCCGAGTCCTGTGTGTTGACCAGAGGAGGGTCTCGGAAGGGCTGATTAAGACCGGCAGCTCCCCGAAACTCACGTCTGACGGGCACAATATGTTGGATGATATTTAACCTTCCGTTGGGCGAAACTGATTTGACAGGCACACTAGTTAATTCTTGTCTTGTATTCGTCATTCGCGGGGACGAAGCTACTTGCACATGCCAGCATGATATTCAAGTCCATATAGGTCAGTTTGTCAAAACTGTTCTTCAGCAAATATTGTAGTATTTTAAAATTCTGATTTCTGATGTGTGCCAGACAGGCTTAATGCGCCCACTGCCACTATATTTAATATTGCGCTCGACCGAATCTTAAATATCTCAAATATTTATCTCAAAAATAATGAATGATAACTTTAGCAGAAAGAGTTTGTTCTCAGTCGGATTTTCGTATCGTTTTACCTTCTACGTTTCCAGGGTGGGGCTACGGGCGCAAATGTAACAGCATGTCGAAGCCCATCCTAGATCCCAACACGATAACCAATAGGGACTACGGTATCGTCAGACAGTGGCAAGGAAGGAAGTGTTGAATAGTTTTATTTATTGTGATACATATAGGCTTACTTTATGTTATTGATGGGATGAGTACCATTTCATGAAGTTTTGTAGTTTGTCAACAGGGCATAAGAATATATACCGGTTAATAATACTAATAATCTGATTTGTGTTAGAAATACACCACTAGTCTTCCAGTTCTTTTACTTCGTGCATAGGCTATTTATCATCAGCTGGGCGAGGTTGCTAGCAATACCAATATCGTCACCGTGTTAGTGTCTTCCATGTACAATACCTCGCGGCAAAATGTTAAGATCTGAGAATTTTGAGTTCAATGTAGGGATATTTAAAGTACCGTACTCTTTACAGACTTGAATAGATTTAATAATGAAGATGATTCCTAAAACCTGCGTTCATCCATGGACATGTTGATGCCCTGTGCAGATTAATTTACAATATTTGATCGTTGACGATAGGCTACACAGGTTTAAATGTGTAGGCCTTACTAGAAACTCCTTTATGACGACAATTATACAAGTTACCCAGTGCCAGTATTATAAGTCTGTCTGTTAGGTAGTCAGCCCGAAGGCTGGTTGGATCCTCAAAAAGTAACGCCGTTAGTTTATGTGGGTAGATTCCCACAAAACCCTAAGGCAGCGCTATATTGAGGCGTACTAGGCAAGAAGAGGAGTGAGGTCGTATGCCATTGCTTTCCTCACTAAATACGTCTTCCAGTCCCTTCCATTCAATGTTGGTACAATGAGGGGGATAACATGGAGGAAAGTTCCTCATGTGGGATAATAATGTTATGTTTGGTTTGAACTGGCTTACTTGTAACACGAGGCGGAAGTAGTGTCTTTTACTCAGTTTCTGCCAATTACTTGGTACCCGTAGTGTAAAGTGAGTTTACTTTCATATTGATAGGTTTGTAGTTTAATTTTGGCGGAACTTATTCCGCCTGCCTCATCAAATTGTGTTCAGTTCTGTGTGTAGTCTACTTAGGAATAGAAAGACCAATTATAGGACGTTTCAATTTCAGTATCTGGCACCTGTAATTCCTCATTCTATCGTAATGATAAACATTCATATTAATATTATACCGGTACTCGATATTATATCCTAATTGATATCTTATTAAGTCGAGTGCCATGGTCTAATAAGTTTTATCGTTAACCTATTCTTCTCAATGTGCGCCTGGAGGATTATATTCTCGTTAGCAGTAGCCTCACTTGAATTATGGGCTCTAAATTACCTCATATGATGTGATATGGCGTAGTGGTGAAAGTACGGCCTATTACAATCATTGGGCGCATTTTGTTTGTTCTAGATTGCTGAACATTATGGAGCAAGAAGCATTCATTAAGAGTGAACCAGATGAATTCCCCAATATTGTAAGTTGTATTTATTATGTATACCGTGTTACATAGCAATCTTAGTGATGTGCATAACAAGCAAGGTTTAGTGACTTAGCTTAATACCTGCTACCAAATAGTAGGTAACCAGGATATTTAATATTGCATTGTTACTCATAACTTAAAACAGTTAGTCTGTACGTTCTATGTTGATTAATACTAGTGTGATCATTTCTAGGAATCAATTGACCAGTTACCCTCTTATAATCTGCTGGATGAGTCGGATGATCTATATGAAGATAAAACCTGGGCAGTAAAATCAGAACATGAATTACAGGTGATCACAGGTTCTATATTTCCTCACATATAGTCTTTCTTATTTCATCGGCGATGAGTTGCTGATATTGCTGGCACCCTGGACCCTAATGTAGGCGAAGTCTACATCACTCCCCGTGCTGACAGTAGCTAATTTATTGGTAATGCAGGTCCACACTGTTGGCTCACTGGAACCTATAGTACCGTAGGTGAAGTCCACACAACATGCCTTGCTAGGACATCTTCGACTCGCCAGTTTTGTAGCTGCTTCGAGACGGCCACCCAATGGGTGAGCTACAAGTACCGTTGGGGAGGAAAGTTGGAATGTAAGGACGAGGAGTTGGAAGGTAGCGGCTGTGGCCTATAGTTAGGGACCAACCCCAGCATTTGCCTGGAAGGAAGATGGGAAACCACAGAAGATCATCTTCAAGGGGGATTTGAACCTCCTCGCCTCCCGGATGTGAGCGACTGCCAGCAGTCATGCCATAACGACCACGGCTAACTCACCCGGTTAACAGTAGCTAATTTATTGGTAATACAGGTTAACTATACTAGCACACTGGACTCCATTGCTGGTGAAATCTACACCTGTGTTTAGAAGAGCTAATTTATGAGTAATGCAGGTTCACTGTACTGGCACCCTGGACCCTATTGTAGGTGAAGTCTACACCTGTGTTTAGAGTAGCTAATTTATGGGTAACGCAGGTTCACAGTACAGGAACCCTGGACCCTATTGTAGGTGAAGTCTACACCTGTGTTAAATGTAGCTAATTTATTGTTAATGCATGTTCACTATACTGACAACCTGGACCATATTGTAGGAGAAGTCTACACCTGTGTTAACAGTAGCTAATATATTGATAATGCAGGTTCATTGTACAGTAACCATGGACCCTATTGTGGGTGGAGTCTACACCTGTGATAAGAGTAGCTAATTTATGGTAATACAGGTTCACTATCCTGGCACACTGGGTCCCATTGTAGGCCAAGTCTACACCTGTGTTAACAGTAACTAATTTATTGGTAATGCAGGTTCACTGTACTGGCACACTGGGTCCCATTGTATGTGAAGTCTCATCTTCTTCGGCTTTAACTCGAATCCAAGTATAAATTTTCTTCCTTCAGTCCAGTTTGTGGATGTGTTTATGGTGACTAAAGAGTCCAATCCAGGCATGGATCAAGCGTCCACACAAGTCACATAGTAATGCTGGAGGAGGACGTGGTTGGGCTGCTCGAAGTTTCCTACCTTGACGCTTGGCCTCTTCATGTGTGCTTCGATCCCTTTCAAGCGTTTTTACAGTATACAAGATGGTACGGCGTCAGGTTGAGTGGTCTTCAGCCAGTATGTCCCAGGTTTGTGAATTAAGACCTGTCAATTTCAGGGTCTGCTTAAGTCGGTCCTTGTAGCGCCTCTTAGGACTACCGTGAGGTCTGGTGCCATAGCATAGCTCACCCTATAGCATTTGACGAGGTAATCCCACAATATCCATCCAATGGGCATGACCAATCCATCTAAATTTGTGACGTATTATGGATGTTGATTTGAGCCTTTTCATGAACAGCAATATTGGAAGTGCGGTCTTCCCATTTAATCCTCAGGATTGATCGAAGTTTTTGTAGGTGGAAGCGCTGAAGCTTTCCAAGATCACGTCGGTAAAGGGTTCACGTTTCACAGCCGTACAGCAGTGTAGACATAACTACTGCTTTGTACACCATAAGCTTTGTACTCTTCGACAAATCTTTATTCATGAAGACCCGATGCACTAATCGTCCAAATGCTGCATGGGCTGCGCCAAATCTCTTATCCACATCCTGCTCACAGGTACAGCTCACAGAAATGGTACTGCCCAAGTACGAGAAGTGGTCTACATGCTCTAATGTTAAATTTGAGATGGAGATATTGAACTGAGGAAGAGGTGTGCCTGGTGAAGGTTGTGCCAAGACTTCAGTCTTATTGATACTTATGGTAAGACCAAAGCGATCACATGCACTTTTGTAACAATTAACTGACTTGCAGCTCTTCAGGTGTGAGAGTTGGCGACGCAGATCATCTGCATGCAACATATTAGTAACATTAGTGACCTGAGTTTTCCTCGAGGAGCGGAGACGAGTTAGTTTGAAAATCCCTCCATCAAAACGATACTTGACCTCCACACCTGGGATGTTTGTGGGTGAATCATAGAGCAATGCAGCCTAGTACAGTGCAAAAAGCGTTGGAGCCAGTACCCATCCTTGTTTCAGTCCATGGGTAATTGGAAATTCATCGGACATCTTATTCTGATGGCAAACCTGACCTGTCATGCCATCATGGAGAGCCTTGATTAGATCTACAAAACGCTGAGGGCAACCAAACCGCTTCAGCACCGCCCACATGGCTGGTCACGGAACCGAATCAAATGCCTTTTCCAAGTCATAAAAGACTAAGAAGAGTGGATTCTGTTGTTCTCTACATTTTTCTTGTAGCTGTGTAACACAGAAATTCAAGTCAATTGTGCTTCTGGAAGCTCTAATTCCGCATTGTGAGTCTGGGAGGATCTTCTCAGAGATAACCTTGAGGCGGTTAAGTAGAATGTTTGCAAGAATCTTCCCCATTATTCATAGCAATGATATACCACGGTAGTTGCCACAAACACTGCGATCACCCGTTTTAAGGATAGTGATGATAGTGGCATTCTTTAGGTCTCCAGGTACCTTTCTTGATTCCCATATTCTGAAGATAAGGGTGAAAAGCCTTGTTTTGAGGGAATGATCTACGGCTTGAATTAGTTCCAGAGGGATGTTATCTGGGCCAGGTGCCTTTCTGGGTTTCAATTGGGTGAGAGCTGCGCTGAATTCATGATAAGTAGGAGGTACTGCCAACCACAATTGTTCAGGTTGTTGCGGCACATCACAAAGGAAGTCTTCAGCAGCTGCTGATGGACGATTTAGGAGATTGGAGAAGTGCTCCTTCCACCGTTCCAAGATGTCTTGACTGCCAGTAAAGGTAGTAGAATTATCAGCAGATTCAGTGTACCTGATGAGCGAGATGGTCCATATATTTCCTTGAGTACTACATAGAAATTCCTCAAGTCTCGAGCATCCGATAGTCTCTGCAGTTCCTGAGCCTTCAGTTGCCACCAAGTATTTTTAATCTGCCTTATCTGCGTCTGACATTTACCCTTGAGTTCCAGTAGTTTATCTCTCTTTGTGTTGGAAGTTGGGTCCTGAAGATGGGCAAGATAGGCATTCCTTTTGGCATTGATGAGAGACAGAATTTCTTCATTGTTATCAAACCAGTATTGTCTTTTCCGCACTATAAAACCAATGATTTCCTCAGCTGACTATGTGATAATCGTCTGTAGTGTGGCCCATTCTTGCTTAATGTCATTCGTTACTGGGTTTTCTGATAACTGTGTGACGACCCTGTTTCCAAAATTTTTATAGATGGATTCATCCTGAAGTTTGGACATATTAAACTTACTTCTAGGCAAATTTTTGATTTTCCTCGGTGGTTTAGGTCTGATGTATATCCTGAGCTTGCATATAAGCAGCTTATGATCTGTCCAACAATCGTCTATATTCCTTGCCGTTCTGGTAATAAGAGTGTCCTTCTTATCACATTGCCGGTTAATGATATAATCAAGAATGTGCCAATGTTTGGAACGAGGATGCATCCACGTGGTTTTGAAGCGGCCAGGTAGCCGGAACTGCTTGTTGGTAATGAAAAGTTCGTGTTCTGCACAAAGACCAAGAAGCAATAGTCCATTGGGATTACATTCTTCAAGTCCCTGTTTGCCCATCACATGATTCCATAGCCTGAGATCTCTCCCAACTCTGGCATTGAAATCACCGAGGAGCAAGAGTTTATTTGCAGATGGTACCTTGAAGACGATTTCACTTAGCTGATCATAGAATTGAGCCTTTACTTCATCATCGGAATCTAAGGTAGGAGCATAGGCAGAGATGAGCGTCTTAAAAGAACCTCCTGAGAGTGGTATGCGGAGAGTTATGAGCCTTTCGCAGTTTGCAATGGGCGTAAGTTGGTGATAATTTACCAGTTTAGTCTTCACAGCGAAGCCCACACCATGAATGCGACGTTCACCCTCCTACTTTCCTTTCCAGAAGATGGTATATCCTGTTCCAGATTCAGTAATTTGACTTCAGGAGAGAGCCTAGTTTCACTGAGAGCAGCAATGGCAACGTTGAGTCATGATAACTCATGGGTTACAAGAGCTTACCTTCTCTGGGGTCTAACGTTATTGTCCATATCAAGCAAAGTTGTGACGTTCCATGATCCAATAATCAATTTGTGAGTCTTTACTGTTTTTGAGTTTCGACCGCATGAGGGGTGCCTTGCTGAGTGCGGTTGCCCAGCCGGACCAAGATTGTGACTTCTGATGTTTAGCCCACCTTTTCTGGGGCCTTCTGCATGCAGGGTGAGGAGCAGTGATCCTAAATAGGCCAGCCCAATCACAGATGCTGGACCGAATTCCTGAGTAGTCACAGAGTCTCCGGAAGACCACCATCACACATCTGCTGCCAACGTCAGGTCCGAACTAGGGGCTTCCGATTACACCCATAACCTGCCCCCACCATCCATATCCCATCGCCGTTGGACTTTGAAAGTAAGTGACGTATGGAAGAAGTGCCACTGGCGTGAATTTGTTTAGGGTGGATCTCAGCTTGCCAGGATGATACCCACACACTATGATCTCTGAGCCTTATCCTGCGGCTCACACAGCATGAGACATGCAGTACCGAACACAGAGACTGCAACGAACTGCCGCGTACTCAAGAACTATTGAGGTGCGCCTTTACAGCCAGTCCGTCTGGCCTGACCTCTTCCACCGTTGGGAGCCATAATAGCGATTGGCTCCTCCTCCGCTCATTTTGCCGTTGGGCCAAAATCTGCCCATCATAACTATGGGCAATAGTTTGCCCTATTAAACTCGAGCAATAGGCTGCCCCTTCCGCCAACCACACTGTGTCAGAGTTCACCTCTTTCACTGCAGGTACCGTTGAGGGCTTCACCGTAACCCTGGCTAGGGACCCTAAAAAGGTACTACCAGCCGGGCTAGCTGGACCAAGTTTTTTTTAAAGAGGTGTTACTCCTCTATCAATCCCTACTTTATTCTACTGCTTCATATTGTAACACTGTACTATTCACACTGCAGGTTATATCAGCACTCTTCCTAGTGTAGCTCTATACTGTAACACTGTACTATTAACACTGTAGGTTATGCCGGCTCACTTGCTAGTGCTCACACTATATAGGATACCACTACACTTCCGAGTGTTGCTCTATACTGTAACACTGTACTATTCACACTGTAAGTTATTCCAGCTCACTTCATAATGCTCACACTATATAGGATACCACTACACTTCCTAGTGTAGGTCCATATTGTAACACTGTACTATGCACACTGTAGGTTATGCCTGCACACTTGCTAGTGCTCACACTTTAAGATACCACTATTCTTCCTAGTGTTGCTCCATATTGTAACACTGTACTATTCACTCTGTAGGCTGTGCCAGCACACTTGTAGGTGAAGTCTACACCTGTGTTAAAGGTAGAAAATTTATTGGTAATGCAGGTTCACTATACTGGCAAACTGGACCCTATTGTAGGTGAAGTCTACACCTGTGGTAAGAGTAGCTAATTTATTGGTAATTCAGGCTCACTGTACAGGAACCCTGGACCCTATTGTATGTGAAGTCTACACGTATGGTAAGAGTAGCTAATTTATTGGTAATGCAGGCTCACTGTACAGGAACCCTGGAGCCTACTGTAGGTGAAGTCTAAATCTGTTTTAAGAGTACCTAATTTATTGGTAATGCAGGTTCACTCTACAGGAACCCTGGACACTACTGTAGGTGATGTCTACATCTGTTGTAAGAGTACCTAATTTATTGGTATTCAGGTTCACTATACTGGCACACTGGACCCTATTGTAGGTGAAGTCTACACCTGTGGTAAGAGTAGCTGATTTATTGGTATTCAGGTTCACTCTACTGGCACACTGGACCCTATTGTAGGTGAAGTCTACACCTGTGTTAACAGTAGCTGATTTATTGGTATTCAGGTTCACTATACTGGCACACTGGACCCTATTGTAGGTGAAGTTTACATTTGTGTTAACAATAGATAACTTATTGGTAATGTTAGTTCACTATACTGGCACCCTGTGCCCTATTGTACGTGAAGTCTACACCTGTGGTAAGAGTATGTAATTTGTTGGTAATGCAGGCTCACTGTACTGGCAAACTGGACACTATTGTAGGTGAAGTCTACACCTGTGATAAGAGTATCTAATTTATTGGTAATGCAGACTCACTGTAGAGGAACCGTGGGCCCTGTTGTAGGTGAAGTCTACACCTGTGTTCAGAGTATCTAATTTATTGGCAATGCAGGCTCACTATACAGGAACCGTGGACCCTGTTGTAGGTGAAGTCTACACCTGTGTTCAGAGTAGCTAATTTATTGGTAATGCAGGCTCACTGTACAGGAACCGTGGGCCCTATTGTAGGTGAAGTCTACACCTGTGTTCAGATTAGCTAATTTATTAGTAATGCAGGTTCACTCTACAGGAACCCTGGACCCTATTGTAGGTGAAGTCTACACCTGTGTTAACAGTATCTAATTTATTGGTATTGCAGGTTCACTGTACTGGCGCACTGGACCCTATTGTAGGTGAAGCCTACATCTGTGTTCAGAGTAGCTAATTTATTGGTAATGCAGGCTCACTGTACAGGAACCGTGGACCCTATTGTAGGTGAAGTCTACACCTGTGTGTTCAGAGTAGCTAATTTATTAGTAATGCAGGTTCACTATACTGGCACACTCGACCCTATTGTAGGTGAAGTCTACACCTGTGTTAACAGTGTCTAATTTATTGGTATTGCAGGTTCACTGTACTGGCACATTGGGCCTTATTGTAGGTCAAGTTTACATTTGTGTTAACAATAGCTTACTTATTGGTAATGTTGGTTCACTATACTGGCACCCTCTCCCCTATTGTAGGTCAAGTTAACATCTGTGTTAATAATAACTAACTTATTGTTAATGAAGGTTCATTATACAGACACCCTGGACCCTGTTGTAGGTGAAGTCTACACCTGTGGTAGGATTAGCTTATTTATTGTTAATGCAGGTTCACTGTACAAGCATCCTGGACCCTATTGTAGGTGACGTCTACACCTATGTTGAAGGTAACTAATTTATTGTTAATGCATATTCACTGTACTGACACACTGGACCCTATTGTAGGTGACGTCTACACCTCTATTAAGAGTGGCTAATTTATTGGTAATGCAAGTTCACTGTACTGGCACCCTCGCCCCTATTGGTGGTGTAGTCTACACTACATGATGTTCTCACAGTAGCTAATTTATTGGTAATGCAGGTTCACTGTACTGGCACCCTCGCCCCTATTGTTGGTGTAGTCTACACCACATGATGTGCTCACAGTAGCTAATTTATTGGTAGTGCAGGTTTACTTTGCAGGCCAATTTTTTGCGGGTTGAAACATAGCCTTAATCATAACATTTTTGAGCTAAAATGCAATACTCTAAACCTCTAGGAGTAAAAGAGTCATTCAACTTAAATGTATCAGATTCTAAGGTGTATTTCCATGGGATCCAAACTAAATCATGTCGATTTTTGAGAGTATCTTGAAAATTGTCCGAATAGTTAAAGGTAAATCATACATTTGTGAATGTTGTGGTAGGGGGTCCAGGAGGTCCTTTGGTCCGTTAGACTCATGTGTTTTGGATCGCGTCTAGCTTCAAATGGAAATCTACATTCTTAGTTCAGATAGATCCCGACTCTCACATAAGGCTTTGGGTGACCTCTACTGCTTCACATGGCCGACAATATGGTATTGACACAACCCCTTGCCTTGATGAAATCCTACGTTGCTAGCCATCAATGTCAATGTAGGTCCTCTCTTCGCCTTGATGACAATTTCTACTGCTAGCTGAGACTGTCAATGTATTGTTGGTCCACCTTTTATTACATTCTCAATGGTACACACATATTGTTAATTTTATGGTGAGGGTTTTTCGGACCTTCTCGGAGCGTTGAACGGAGGAGGAAAATGAATGTGGGTCGTCTTGGACTGGCACGAATTCACCGTGGTAAAAGACCCCAGAGATGGTCTATGGTGGTCTGCCTCAGCCTTTAATAGACCGCAGTCGGCAATTTCGTTCATTAAATCTCTTAAGCTGTTGTCTTTAAAAATGTATATTTGTTACCACATTGCGCAATCTTGACAACGTCTTTGGGTCATGAATTTAGTATTACAAGTGAATTGGTATGAAATTAAATTTCAAGTAGCTGTGCCATTTGTTCTTAGAAATTCATCTATCGGTCCCGTTAAATTCCTCCTTAATTTAAGTATCCCTGAGATGAGTATTACCTTAATCTGGTCTCAAGGGGGTAAAACAAACAACGCTTGGTACGAGATTTCTGAAGACATAATTAATCAGCATTGCTTGTCCTTATTAACGTTATGTGGAAACTCTAAGTAACTGCATATACGCCGCAAAGTCGCAACACACACTCTCAATGCTAGTGACAATATGCTAGGCTCACGTTTTTCGAGTGTATACTAACTGAAATGTTTTCAGATATAATCTGCACAAAAACTGTTAGGTTTTTGCCAGGTCACCGCTGACGTAAGAAAACTATGAACGGGAGGTTGAATTACCTTGAGAGTGTTATTTGATTCCTTGAATCTTGCGGTGCAAGTTTGTAAGTCATCTGTAAGACCTTATTCCACTTTCGCGAAGGGAAATATTTGTGAACCAAATCATTTATTTGCAGGCCGATTCAGACCATCACATGGATATTAAAATTGAGGAATCTTCTATTCAGGAGATCGTTCCATGCAAGAAAACAGAAACATCATTTTCCGAACTGAGAGAGGTAAGTATCTTCATTCCTCTTTACAAGACATCTCCTTAATACCATTTCGGGATTAAGAGTTGTGTTTTCACAATTTTGTTGATGACACACCGAAGCGTTTGGCAATCCTTACTGATGGAAGTATGGCGAAAGAAATATCTGTCCCAAACGTTACCCACGACCGCTCATTTTGTGCGATGTTCTGATAACTGAGCTACTGGGGATGCATTGTAATGCCATTGGCAAAATGTATATTATGTGATGCTAGCATATGTTTTGCACAATCGTATTGTTTTATTTGTGTACTGTAGACGTGAAGTATAGGTATAAAAATTGATTAAGGAAAACTATATTCTAGTCAGAAATCCTCCCATGAATGCTACTGACAAGGGCTGGGTTTGACTATCCTCGTAAGTGGTCTTCTGTGCGTTTTCACTTGAACTCCCAGCTCTTGCGGGGATGCTTCTAACGAATGACAGTGGAGCATTGCAAGAACATGTAGTTGACCTAAAGCATGAAGATTATTGATGATGTGAGTTAATAGAAAAAGAATGTTCTAGAACCTTAGGTAGAAAGTAATTGCTAATTCTTTAATTTGTAAGTACTGTGCCCGTTTGACCGAAGTGCAACGACCACATAAGCATACTCATCGATATTAGCAGAACATGAGACTCAAAACATCTCGGGGTCAAACTGGGCTAAAGACAACATCGATTCAAAACTAGAAAAACTGACATCGAAGTCCATTCTACAACAGGACAGAGGGAAATATTAGAATCCTGAATAACATAGATTTCTAAAAACATTCTCATTTTAATTTAAACTTCCAACAACCTAACAATAAACACAGTGGTTTCTGAAGGGAGGAAAGAATAAACAAATACCTGTCCTGCAAGTAAATACATCCTAGCGCTTACCTGGGTCCCTAATCTTCTATGGGCCACACAAATAAACTTATGCGCAGAAAATAAACACCAATCTGCACTCAGAAAATTTACTTATTAACTATATTTGAAATCCAAGAAAATATCAGTCCGCCCTGGTATCAATCAAAGTCCCAGAGGTACAGAAATTATCAGTCCATCTGCCCTCCGGATGAAAAACTTTTACAAGTCGATTTTGCAATCTTTGAAATTAAATATTTCCAGATTAGATTTCAAATTGTCACATCTTAATTCAGAAGAAAAGTATTTCCTCTCGGAAAATCAAATCATTTTCATCAACGTCTCATTTGGGAAAATTCTTATGACCTACAAAAACTCATCATTTGTTTATGAGATCCGAAAAAGATTCAAATCATGTATTCCAAATATTTAAATTCAGAAAATAAAGTTCCTACGTCAAAACTTACTAATCTTCACTTCTAATCTTTATCCAAGCAAATGTTATTCCTAAAAAGAGCATATCAAAATTATCATTTACATCACATAGACTTTCCAAAAATTGTCATCAGATCATTAACCCCAAAATTATTATTATTATTATTATATATATTTTTAATTCTTAATATATTTATATTAATATTCTTGGTGAGAAAAATTATTACAACGAGTGATCATATCAGACCATCCATGAAGAACGGATTGAATAACACCAAAACATTTGCGGAAAATAAATTCTATGATCTTACACATATAACGAATTTTAATCAGTAAATGCACCATCATTCGCAAGGACTAGAATACGGTAATGGCTTCCTGCATATCTAAACTTTATGACATCAACATCTAATTCACATATTTCCCTTCTAAATGATTTATTTCAGAACATCAATTTTATTATTATTATTGGTAACGGAATTTATGAGTAACGAATTCTACTGATGATGGATAATCCGGCCTAAATTTGGGGCGTTTACACTGACCAACCCTTCTGTTAAGAGTAGTATGGGGTGACGATTCAACCCTCACAATACATTTATATTTATTTCATCCAATATTAATTGATTTTTCATTTTTTTACGACATTTTTATTTCGTATTATTGCCATACAGCTCCACTGACTGTATTAAATGGCGTACCAGAGCATTTATCAGAGGATGAATCACACACATGTGACCCTATTTAACAATATTTTGCGATATGCCAGAACCATCACATAGTTGTTAGGTTACATAAAGTTTCTTCCCATTGTATTCACTCCTTTAAAGCGTTGTCGCCACATTACAAATATTTTCCTTAGATGATACACGCTTAATATTTAGGACAGCCGATTCCATTTCTACATAACAAAACCTCATTGATATATCATGTGCATTTCCAAATAACACACATATTATGAATTTCATATAATATTCCGCCTTTTCAAATCCGTCTTCTAAAAAACCACTGGTTTCATTAATTAATCACAATGAATCATTATCGAACCTGACTTAATGACAACGATCATTAATCAACATCATTATCAGGAAGCAGTCTGCAATAGTGCATAATTCTAACAATTTCATAAAACATTGCTTCCTATTATTATTCCTATTATTATAATGGATAGATCACAAATATTTACAATATTAATTAAATCACAGAAAAGCAAAATCTGGTTTTAGAAAACCAATAATAACCTTGATTTTAACTCGAAAAATGGGTGGCGGACCCACAATAACATTTTTTCAAAACTCCTGCGCTAATAGAACTTTCATAGGGCCTAACCCTCGACAAAAACAAATAGAAATGACTCCAATGCTACTCAAAAGACGTCCTGTTATCGTAGATATGGCATTTTCCAGAAAACGAAGAAAAATGCAACATCAAACAGGTCCTGGAAAACGTGCCTCAAATATAATTCCAAAAATAAAGCTGGCCTCTCAAAATCTTCAATTTATGGGGAGTGCTAACATGTTGGAAGTTATAGTCAACATTACAGTTCAAAATACACAAACTAATAATAATTAAGTTGGTCGCTTACAGTTTGATGACGGCGTGTTCAAGGATCCATGTTCTGTAGAACGCCTCTGCTGGTCTACAGTGTTCAATGCACGGTATCTCACGTAGACAACAAGCATGCGTGTTGATCTCTCATCCTTGTCGTCAACCATGAAATTAATTCACGTCTTCAGCCATCTTCAACCCAAATCCTCTAGTGTTCCATATTACGGGTTTGATTCATGGTGCTATGAATGTAAATATCGACAACTGTCTGACGGCACATTAAACGTTCAAAACAATTAACACGTGTGATTCTTGTCATTGCAAACATGCGATACTTTCCCGACTCGCATAAAGGAAATGTTAGTGTGTTTAGATTTTCCGTTGGCCAATACAATTTTAGTAATAACAGTCTTTTAACTGGCGCGATACTCTGATTGATTCTTATGAGCGTATTGTCCATATATTACCATGTCTGCTATCCACTATGCTAGAAAATGTTCATGGGCAAGGAGTATTCTTCCCAACCGACATGCCAGACATAGCCGGTCCCAAGTTCGTTGGCTAACAGTAAACTGGATCAGGAATTATGCATTCCGCAAAATCTCAGACAGATTTGCCCCAGACTCGAAAACTACCTAGCTGTGGGTTGGATACGCTCCGACACAGATTTGCCTCCACAACATCTGGTCCCACCTAATATAAACAAAGTTGAGAATGGATATAGTCCATAAATCAAAACCGCCAGGCAGTCTGACCCCAACCAACGTAGGATAAATAAACATAACAGCTCTAGAATCAGGCACCCGCAGTTAATGAACTATTATGATGTTCCAAGTGCTTAAGTGACTCTGGAACAATGATTGGGTATATTAAGAATAGCATGTGATCCTCATCACAGCTCGGCCTCGGAGACAACTCAGGCTGTACTGCCTCGCCTGTCACCTCAAGCGGTCTGAACTGGTGATTACAAACATTAATAATGGAATGTGTTTCCCGGAGTTCAAGTGATAACTGGTCGCTTGTCAACTCAAGTTGTACACTCGCTCCTCAATACCTAGTGATCTCACTATGACGACTCGTTCTTATATCAGACAGAGCGCGCGAAGCCACGCCCCTCATTTCCAATAAACATTTATAACTTCGGACTCCCTCGATGGATTTTCTTGAAACAAATACAAAAAATAGTAGAAAAAATATTCGGATATTCCCTCGATACTTTGGCATTTCCACCTCTTCATATTATGAAACAAGTAGAAAAGAAAACATCTCTTCTGGAAATAGCCACAAGGTGCTACAACTCCATTTCCGTTTGGCAATCTCACGGCGAATCCTCGAACCAGTATACCGGCGCGCTCTTCAATATACGAAAGTCGTTGCTTACAACTGGGCGACTCCTCAATATGGGCACAGTACATACTAAACATACTTCTTGCCGCCGTATACCCTTTTATCCGGCTAATAGGAGGTGTTAATGAACTCTGAAATATAGTAACGAGTTATTAGACGATTTTTGCCTCTTGGGAGTAACCGTCTCAGCATTTTCCTTTGCTGGAAGGTTCGCTTAAAAGGAGATACCATAGTTTATTATAAGTTACAGAATTGTAGAATATAACCACTTATCTGTATCTGTATAATGTTCACCTCTAGCTCTAGGATGTGATAGACAGTACAAATGTCATTCAGCAAATATTATCTTCACTTCAGCTGACCAGTGCTGTACAATTACATGGTTTGTTATTTGTGTAAAAGTTAAAGCACAGAAATAAATTATTCCATCTTATCCCTAGGATGTGGAAGAAGAAATCCAGGAACGTGCAAGTGGTGGAAGTGGAAGTCACTTAAATGAGTAAGTGTTTAACATACAAAATACGTGATCTTTCGCTTTACTTGTGAATAGCTGTAAGTTTTGGATTTGAATAAGATTGGTTAGCAAAGTGAGATCTGTCTCTTATTGTTTGTGTCCCATCCTTGAAGTAGATATTGATATCAACTATCTTCTTAGCACCAAACAAATTATCCATTCTCGTTCAGTTTTCTCACCGTCTGGAAATATTTAGGAAACCTCTGTCAGTCAGTTGATGAGCTATTTTTGTCTTTTGAAAATATGCATGGAAGAAACACACATGAAGCAGATATGAGAATGTGAATGAGTTTTGTTAGGAGCATCCATTACTTCACACTTCCCCACTGTGTCCTCAAACCATATATATCTTCTGTTACCAAATACAAAAAGCTTTCTCTTTACTCAAAATTGCTCAAGGAAAATCCAACAAAAATCTAATACAAGTAATCATAAAGCATAAGAGGATTTTATATATTTGGGATGTATAAACCTAATACCACATAATGATGCTTGTAAAGAGGTACACAAAGGTAGATGGAAGTTCAACATTACTATATAGCCTAATACCACCATAACTTGATACATGTGCATTAAGTACAGTATTACAGTATAGCCTAATACCACCATAACTTGATACATGTGCTTTAAGTACAGTATTACACTAAAGCCTAATACATCTACACTCGATGCACGTGTTCCAAATACAGTACTTCAGTGTAGCCCAAAACCTCTACCTGGGTACTGAACTCGAATTCAGCCCAGCTTAAGACTTTGACTGAGCCGAGTTTCGAACCGACTTGTGACCCATGGGAGAGGAAAATTGGAAATATGGAATTTTAAAAAAATAATATTTATGTATGCATTTTGGAAACAGCCTCCGTGGCTTAGGTGGCAGCACGCCGGCCTCTCACCGCTGGGTCCACGGTTCAAATCCCGGTCACTCCATGTGAGATCTGTGCTGGACAAAACGGAGGCAGACAGGTTTTTCTCCGGGTACTCCGGTTTTCCCTGTCAACATTTCATTCCAGCAACACTCTCCACTATCATTTCATTTCATCTGTCATTCATTTAATCATTGCCCCAGAGGAGTGCGTCAGGCCTCGGCAGCCGGCACAGTTCATATCCTCGCCGCTAGATGGGGGCTTCATTCATTCCATTCCTGACCCGGTCGGAGACTGGAGACAGGCTGTGGATTTTCATATGCATTTTGGGATGTGAATGATGCATAATGGAACTATTTTGGAAAATTTTGGAGCATTTTATGGAATTATTATTTGGAAATATTCTGGTGAATGAGATTTTAACTAAGGAAGTGTTAGATCATTCGAGGCTGGAAATTGTACAAGGCTTCATGTTAGCGAGCAGAAAACCAGTTTTGGTTAGTCAAGGTGACAATAACAAATTATGCACATGACTCGTTGATAAGAGGCTAGATCCAGGAGCTTCTATCACGATATTTTAACAGCCGCCAATCAGATTGAGGCACATAAATTTTGTGTGGGAATCGCTTTTACATAAATTTGGCTTATATAAAGCGAAATGAACACTTCTACAGGTGTAGAATACAATATGGAATTTATTTGGTTAAATAGAAATATAAATTATTGGCTAGGAGATAAACTATGAGTATATCTCTATTAAAATGCATCCGCGCGAGGCTAGCAGTCCAGTCTAGTTTTGGCACGCACGCTATCGGGGAGAGGGAAGCGAGGACTCTTACTCAGCTTCTTGAACCAAGCGGACGTATTCAGTCACGCGTCCAGCAGAGCACATTTTCCACGAAAAAAGAATTACGGTCCACAGACGAGGCAGTACCGTCTTGAGATCGATCACTCGCCAAGGAAGAGATACGAGGAGCCGATGATGTGTAAATACTCTAGATATTGAAGAGAACAGCATTTATTCTATACCACAATTATAAGGAGAAGACTTCGCTTGAATAGCATTATTCTACAGCGAAGCGATAACCAACAGTATTGCTTACTACAGCTATATTATTGATACATTAAATATTCTACATTACAACATCATAGTCAAGATGACCGTAATGAAACTGAGTCAGGGAGGACAAACTAATTCAACGATTACTGAGAAGATTATTATGAGCAACTAAACTAATGGAAGGAGGTTAGTCTTGTACGCAACGTACTGTAGATGAAGTAATAGTAATAAACATATACTTACGTACGCAGCAGACGTCAGTGGAAACGTAGCTGAAGCTCTTCCCCTATCCCCGAAGAAATATAAAATAAAATAAAATAGAAGAAAGACGAACGGGGAGATCGCAGTCTTGTTTGGCTTTCGCTGGGCCCAAATTTGAAAAGGCAAACCAGAAAGCAATCCCAAAAAGGAAGGGGGAAAGCTAAATAAAATTAAACTACGGTAAAATCCAATGATGAACAAAATTTAAATCAGAGGCCGTGTAGGTCGTATTAACGTCACAAGTACGCTAATAAGACCGACAAACCAAAATATAGCACCAGACAAAACTCGAAGAAGGTTACTAAAATTAAAATAAGGCGTGACGCAAAAGCAGAGATACTTAGGCAAAAATAAAATGTATTAAAATAACAACTACAATGCACAACGATCCCAGAGATATTAAAAGCAAGAAGAGAAATGACCAACAAATTAACCACAAAATTATTTTACCGCAAGAAAATACAAATTCGGAATAAAATCGAAAATATACTAAATTAAATTATATTAAAATGAAATAAAATAAGATAAGTTAAGGTAACGTGTTTAAGGCAAGATGAAACGATGACTAAATGTAAGTATGTCGCAATTAGATAAAAAGACAAAACTCAGAAACGACTACACTCAACGAAGTCAAGATACGTTCTCCAATTTAGACAAAGCGTGTCAAAAGGGATGAACAAAATAGGAAGGGGTACAATGGTTCAGAACGGGGTGGAGAGGGGTGAGAGGGAGGGGAGGAATGACGCGGAGGCACATGCAAGATCTAGTGAGTTACGAATAAATAGGAATTTAGACAAAAGTAAAAATTACATTAAATTATCGGCAAAACCAAAAATATACTTAAAAAATTGAAAGTATGCGTAGGAGATAAGGGCACACAATGACGACAAAAAAATATGTGATGCGCAAAATATGGGCATTCACAGACACAAGAATATCACAGGTTCGGTCACCCGCAAAGCAAATGGTGAGACCTCCTTTTGTGAACTCTTTAAGATAAAGAACAAAGCATTACGGGAAGCAAGAAAAATAATCTCCAATCCCGTTATGTTGTTCTACGATAAGATACACTCTGGATGGCAGGCCAGACTCAATGGTGTCCCCAACAAGGTAGGCAAACCCACCGTCACGTTCACCAGAGTAAAACGAAGACAGCCCACATACATAACTTTCAACCCTTAAAGTACAAAAACTACGTTATCAAAATAAATGAAAATAACACTACCATACAAAACAAAAACTCACCAGCAATTACACGCACACAAAGGGCATAGGGAAAATATCGGGAGGGGGCAAGTACACGCGACCAAAAGAAAATAACACAGAATAAAAGTTTTAAATTTCCGAAATATGAAACTGAACTACGGTAAAGCAATATTGATTACGACATACAGACACCTCGTCATGGTTTCACCTTGAACGCGGGCACTTCCCCAAGAATATGGGAATACGTCTAGCCTACTTGGCTGCAAGAAAGAAATGCCTCGAAACAAAGCAAATGACGACGCATCACAAAGGTAACTGCGTGGTAAAATTTGATTGGTCACGACCCCTTCCAATATATAAATCACTGGCCAATAAGGGGACAAGATGCAGATATGTCCATATATTGTATTAATAGCTTCACAGACCAAGCTTTCACGCACCACAAAGGCGTAGATTCATCACATCAGATAAAAATGGCACAAAGAAGTAAATCATAGTTCTCATAAAAATGGCTCAGTCTATACCATGGATTGGAGATTCAGAGTGACTTTGAAGACCGGGAATCGATAAATCTACAACTCCTTAACAACATGCAGTATTCCGAGATGACTTCCAATGCTACAAGCGAGATGTCCATTACCATCAGGAGGAGATGTCAACCCAGGACATTCAGATCTACATTGATGATGCCACTCTGTTACACGGAGAAAAGAAGAAGACGAACGCTAGCAGTCGATTGGATCAAGAGATGCAGTTTCCAGGCCGCTGACCGTGAAACAAGAAGACTTGCCGTTAGCTGTCACAGTCAAGCGGGAGTGCAGGTGTCCGTATCACGATGGAGGAGGGGGAGCGCTCAGCTGTCTCGCATTCGCCCGGGAGAAACTGGTTTCCAAGGCAGACGACGAGCTCACGCAGTTCCAGCGGAACATCAAATCCATCTTATGAAGGTATTCACGACACCAGAAGCCATTAAAAAGGTAGAAAAACTGAATGCTCTACGATCTGTGGTTTTGCAGTAGTAGTTGAAATCATTGAGGGGTGACCAACTTCATTGTAGATATTCTTATCTTTATCCTATGTTTATTGTAGCTAAATTTTAGAGATTCATTGTAATTCTTTGATACGTCTACGTGTGTCGTTTCAGACGTAATTTCATTCATTTTTGGCTTTAGATATTCCGTTTCTTATATATTTTGAAGGAATCGTTTTAACATGCTCACTTTCGAACGAAACTCGTTTTATAAGGGAATGCTTCGATAACAACATATTTCGAAGAGAATGCTTCGATAGTAACATATTTCATTGAAAATACTTTCCAATTGTAAGAACATTTTGAACGTTAAGATTGTTATTGATAGTTAAAAATGCGTAACAGCATTGCGTTATTATAAAGGAGAGCATTATTGTAAAATGCTGCAACATTGTTTAACAAACATTATTATGTCAGGATATAACTGAAACATCTATTTATAACAATATGGAAGTTATAAAATTCCAATTGCGGAATACAATTTATTTATTTATTTATTGTTATGATGAAAATACGCTACAAAATAGGATCATGTTAGTGACAATTTAGGTCAAATGATGCCTATAGTTATTAACAATTTTATTGGAAACATTGTTAAACTGAAATGGGCCAGGAGATTTGTTTGTCTACCTGAAGTCTAGTATGTTCTAAAACGAGCTTAAATATGAATAATTCATTTATTTAAACGTACACCAGATGCGTGAGGATATGTATTTATATTTATTAACTACTGAAGACGAGCGAACTACGAGTTAGTATTGTTAATATTTGGTAACGTGGAAGAACAATCTATTATGGAACTAAGTGAACGGAAAGCGCTATTGAAAGAAATAAGAAATACTGTATGAGGTGAATTGTAGTGAACAAACATGTAATTGTTGTTAAAGATGCACGAGGTTAAATAATTTAGAGGAGAGATGGAGTCAGGAGTGCACTCTGAACGGTAGTATACAATTGCGTATTTACCTAGTTAAGTCACTAATTCTTCTACAAGTCTGTAGCAAGATGGGTTTCGTATTGAAGTAATGCCGTGCGGAGTATTTAAGATTGTTGGTAGTAATGAAAAGCAAGAAGTATATTATGTTTGGAGCGTAGCAGACGCTATTTACTAGTATTGTTCACCGTGTTACGAGAGAAGGAAATGTATTGCCATGCGGAGCAACGAATTGTTACTGTATGTGTAAAAAGCGCTGACATAAGGGTTAATTTTTGTATTGTCCATGTCAGAGAGTATCAGTATATAATCCACGAAGTGTTTAGAAGTTTTTAAGTAGTTTCGCATCGCTCTTTACCTTATTGTATTTTAATTCATTGACACGACATATTCTAAGCTATATTTAACTTCAGTGTTCGATATACAAGCTTTACTTATTATGACAAGTCACCAGAGATACCTGGGAATTCATTGTTGTGTGAAACATTGTTCATAAAACTGTTTTTAAAACAGATAACATAGAAGACTGTCAGATCGCGACTGATAGTGCGGATAGTATTTTAATACAGTGTTAAACATGGAAAATTGTATATAATGTATATATTTCACTTATATTTAATTACTATTATTATTATTATTATCTTAGATATTCACGTTTTACACACGTATGTGTATAATTTAGGGTTCTTACAGTGTTAATTTAAAATTTGATGCTTGAACAGCTGATGCTGATCAGACTGCTTCAGTGACAGAGTCACAGGGTGATTGTTAAATGCGTAAATATTTTAATACTTTCTTAAATAATTACATTACTGTAATGACATTGTTTATGAACACTTAAAGCGTTGAGAGAAGGACTATCTGACGTGTGAGATAATTCATTTTAAGTTGCTTTTATCTTTATTGGTGATAGGGAGTTTATTGTTCTCTAAATTTTTAGTAATAAATCCCAGGCACTATTTTTGTTTGCCTGTTCGTTTTTTTATAAATCTGATCACCTTTCATTTTGCAATCGACATGCGATAATACTGCGAATTAGTTACTAGAATTCACGTAGTCTCAACTTTCACCGTTCACGCCCGAGATCCGAGATTCTCGTCCTACCATCATGCTATGGGTATTTTATTTCTAGTAAATGTCTAACTAATCGGTAGTGTTATTGCATGGCCGGTATGTATCGAGAGTTTCCTAGTCATTATCCTAGTAGGGTAGTGTTGGTTTTTCTTGCTGGGTATCGACCTCCCTACAATCCTTTTCCATCTCAGCGGATATAGGCTATGACTATGCGGAATTCGGGTGCAGTACATGTGATTTAATTACAATATAGCCTAAAGCAAACATCACTCATATATGTGCTTTAAATAGAGTATAATAGTATAGCCGAATCCAAATATCGTGCTGAGTAAGTTTTGAAAGGAAATCAAAAATATATATAAAACACAATATTAAATTTAAACAATGTGAAGAATTGTATATATTTTAAGTGGTATTGATAAGCCTGTGACAATTGGGGCCTACGTTATACGTATTAATATATTGTTTTGTGGTTGCGGTGAATTCTATATTATAGATAACATTAATGTTGGCTTTTAGGTCTGTACTATGTTGTGAATACACAGACTAATTTAAATGCATGTGTTGTGTATTTGATTTGTCGATCACCGATGAGGTTTCCTCTTGAAATTTATCTGACAACACAGTTGAGATTATTACATAGAGCAAATCCTAATTTACACTACTACACATTAGTACACCACACAACATGCATACAAAAGTGAAATTCAAGATCGTTTTTCGAAATGACAGTGCATTTCAATAAGGCCTTTGGCTATACAGAGAAAAATAACGGCTCCCAAACTATGTTTCAAATTTTAGCCATGTGGAGAAATATTGGAAATAATGACGTACTAACTCGTTCGTGCTCCATTTTTTCACCTAAAACGCGTTATTTGGTACAATTGAGGAACTGAAAACAAGCAGCTTAAAATCCAAAGAATACAGGTTTATTCCGCCTACAACCAATAAGAAGCCAGCAGCTTCCAGCCAATCAAGAGTGGATCATGCACTGGGCTGCACACGATATCGGTAATATTATGCATAACGTATTTAAAAGTCAATCCTGAGACAACGCCATGCACATTCAAATGGAGAAATACACAAGTCGATTACGTGCTACCTGCCCACCTTGATCACGCGTATTCAATTCATTATACATGACAAAGAGTGCAAACACTCCTGAGCTAGAGCAACATAATATGATGAATATATCGACACTCACCATGCGATGAGCAGGTATAATTGATGATAATCCTTCAAGATGAAAAATGTCTGGGTGGTGTTTGTTCACAGTATAGTTGACACGGACACTACTGGTTGTGATAGCAACATGCACACTCACTGTATCGCAATTCTTAACGCTTTCGTTATGGTAAGGTATAATAATATTTAGCACCTACCGCTCAAACAAGCCACTCTGTGGCGATATTGTTGCCGTGATTTTACATTGTCGAGTTGTGTTGGATGAGTGGCCTTAATGTTTAACTACTATGACGGGAAACAATACAATTCAAACTACTTGGTCTTCAACTATCGATTGCCGCAAGCGTCTGACACCAATAAATAGAAAATATTCAGTCACTTTGCACGGGTTCGACACCTTCCATATCATTACTATCATCATCATCATCATCATCATCACCATCACCGCCGTCGTCATCAGAATGAATGAACATTCGCTAGCAACATGTTGCGCTCCAGCCAATAGGAGCTCGCCGGCGGCCATTAGTTCTGCTCTTACCAAATGCTTCAGATTCATTCTTTCAAAACACTGTAGCTAATACCGAATGAATAGCTGCACTGCTACACCTACTAATGGTGCGCAGAAGGTGGTTCATGAATAGTGACGTCACTCGTGCAAGAGCGCCAGTATCTCCTGAACAAAATAATATAATACAATTGGATTTTCAGCACGTTAATGAAGTTACCTGGCAACAGAACATCACCGATAAGATAGTATTAAACAATACGCTGGGAATGTAAAACTCCGCTTCACTCACAAGCACGAGACACAAAACACGAATGTTTTCATCACAAGAAAGAGCTCAAAGATCAGTAGCCAGAGGGACGCAACACTCAAACAGTTCCTACGAATGAATTGAAAAGGTGATCCTATGTGGTTATAAGAGAAAAAATATACTTATATATTTAGGCTGCTTGGAAGCAAACCATTATTCAGTTGGGAGCTATTATTATCGAGGGGTTTTGGAAATCAGGAAGCAAAACTAACAGGGCCAGAAAATAAGATGGGACTGCATACTTTAAAAGCCACGGTAGTACGACCATATTACACAACCAGTTTGACAACGTTTGAAACGTTTGCGCCATTGCGCTCGTCATTTGCATTGCTCGTGATTCATAAGAACCTTGCAATGAGCTTCTCAGTATGTGCTAGCCAGTGTCTTGGTGAGGTGTACCATAGTACATTGTCACTGCTCGTGATTCATATGAATCTTGCAGTGAGCTTCTCAGTATGTGCTAGCCAGTGTCTTGGTGAGGTGTACCATAGTACATTGTCACTGCTCGTGATTCATAAGAACCTTGCACTAAGCCTCTCAGTATGTGGTAGCCAGTGTCTTGGTGACGTGTACCATAGTCATTGTCACTGCTCGTGATTCATAAGAACCTTGCACTAAGCTTCTCAGCATGTGCTAGCCAGTGTCTTGGTGAGGTGTACCATAGTACATTGTTACTGCTCGTGATTCATAAGAACCTTGCAGAAAGCTTCTCAGTATGTGCTAGCCTATTACTTGGTGAGGTGTACCATAGTACTTTGTCACTGCTCATGATTCATAAGAACCTTGCAGTAAGGTTCTCAGTATGTGCTAGCCAGTGCCTTGGTGAGGTGTATCCTAATACATTGTCACTGCTCGTGATTCATAAGAACCTTGCAGTGAGCTTCTCAGAATGTGCTAGCCAGTGTCTTGGTGAGGTGTACCATAGTACATTGTCACTGCTCATGATTCATAAGAACCTTGCATTAAGCTCCTCAGTATGTGCTAACCAGTGTCTTGGTGAGGTGTATCCTAGTACATTGTCACTGCTCACGATTCATAAAAACCTTACAGTAAGCTTCTCACTATGTGCTAGCCTTTTGTCATGGTGAGGTGTGGCATAGTGCATTGTCACTGCTCGTGATTCATAGGAACAAAGGTTTGGTGCTTTTCAGTCAGTCAACAAGAATGTACCAAAAGAGTTGGGTTGTACCCTAATTCTGAAAAAAAAAATCCTCTCGGAACGCCGGAAGGCGGAGGTAGATTTCACCGGGCAAACTACGGGATAGGCGAAAACAGGCACAATATGCAGGTTTTCGTCAAAGGATCAGATCTCATTTATTGCGAGAAAGTATATTACAATAGTAGCTCAATTAACTTTGTTTTTCGTCTTTTTATGCATATTTTAAACATTTACTGTGTTATGGGAACGGTAACCTTCTCGTCATTTACGGTCCATTTTTAGCCTACTTTCGATTTTTGCAAAAAATGAAAGTAGACTTATGAGATCAACACAGGGCGAAAAAAGTGTGTCTGTCTGTGTGTGTGTATGTGTGTGTGTGAGTCTGTGTGTGTGTATGTGTGTGTGTGTGTGAGTCTGTGTGTGTGTGTGTGTCTGTGTGTGTGTGAGTGTGTGTACTCTGAATGTCTGTCCCCCCCCTATCAATTCGAACACGATGAATGCGAATTGAACGAAATTTGGTACAAAGGTAGCACTAGCAAAGGACACCTCAGTGTCATGTTTTATATCGCCGCCATCTTTACTAAAACTGAATGGCGGCCACTCAAACGTTCAAAACGTAAAATCAAATAACGACTAACCAAATCATCCGATCTCTATCAAATTTGGTAACAACATACCTTCGTATAGGATGCGTCTTGTGACCAAACTACAAGGTCGTCCCCCATACCATTTCAGGATGGCGGCCGTGCGAATTATGCAAACTTTATAATCCATATCATGGGACCCACCAGTTCCGATTATCGAGCCGAGAATCGTTTTAACTGTTCTAAAGGAAGAGGCACGTTCGAAATTAAAAGTTTATTTTGTAATACTATAGTGCAGACGTGATTTTTAAAAAGCTGAGCCGATTCAGTAATAAGACAAGATGGCAGCGGATATCTTGTGCCTGACTTATATTTCACTAATTTGAGTATTGTATGCAATATAGCGTACTGATACAAAATAAATGAACGTTGTATGAAATGCTTTATATATAAATAATATACTCCAGTGATGAAATCGTTTAATATAAATCATTATTTGCTAACAAGTTCTATGTAAGTCATTTTATATAGAACGATATTCGTTGACACAATTAGCTCAGTGGTAGAGCGTTAGCCTATCGCTCAAATGCCTATGGTTCAAACCCGATCAGAGCTAGGTTTTTTGCTTGCAATGTTATATGTTTATTGTTTTGTAATGACTCAGATGTTTTAAAATTAAGCGTTATATTGTGCATATTATGGTGTAAAATATATATTTAATTAAAACATAATTCGCCAGCAGATTTACTCGAGACATCTAGCTGCCAAAAAGGTAACTGCACGCTGACCTACTTATTAACTTCCAGATTTTATTGAAAAGTTTCTTCTTCTGGCCGCTAGAATGCACTCGCTCTGTTAGGATTATATTGTTCGATATTTCACCACTAGATGTCACGACTAGTCTACGTGGGGCTCCATTGATTACTATACCATTGGCATTCTATGCGCATCGAATTTGAAGAATGACAAGATGATTCTACGATACATTTTTACTTTTTATTTTAAAGGGTTTGTAACAGCCTATTGTGCGTTATTTGAAAATGTTAATTGAAGTAAAGAACAAAACGATTTCACATAGTATCTGAACTCTACCGTTGGTGCTAGTTCAGGATATTAATTAATACTTTTATTTCAGCCAAATAGCAATCGAAAATATCCACATAGTTGGTATACACACGTCTCTGTAGGGTCATGGAAAGATTTGTTAATTCAATTAGGGTTGTGAAAGTCATACGCAGCCAGACGTGTAAAGACATGCCTCAACTCAAAGTTGGATGTTGCCCGCGTCAGGCCGATTATGTAATAATAATAATAATAATAATAATGTTATTGGTTTTACGTCCCTTTTAACTACAATTGCTTTTAGAGACGCCGGGGTGCCAGAATTTTGTCCCGAAGGGGATCTTTAACGTGCCAGTAAATCTACTAACACGGCCCCCTCGCATTTGTGCACCCTCAAATGCCAGCTGACTGCGCCAGGATACGAACCTGAAACATACGGTCCAGCAAGCGAGAACGTTACCGCTGAGCCACGCCGCCAGTCCGGTCGATTATGTCTCCAGATCCATAACATTCTTTAGATACTTCTTATCTTTCTTTCTTTCTTCAATGATGGTAGCAGTTTTTATCTAGGTTGTGGCGTTTGGTAGAGGTAAATCGTTTCTAAGGTCTTCAACAAAGAATAGTTCTATTATACTCTTTGATAATAACAACGAGTTATAACTATACTCATACATTTAGGAGAAAGTAGGCTATATGTTCATTACTGAACATCTTGTTATACTTGTGGTCACACTGTCCTTATGCAAGGTTGCGACACTGATGTGTAACTATCTAACGGTCTGTTACTTCATCACGCAAAATTTATCCCCCGCAGAGATTTTGGTTGGCTCCTCATTTTAGGGGCTGCGACAACGCGGTCATGTAGCTCCGTGTACTTTGGGTGTGTGTAGAGTCTGTCTGATAAACGGTGTTAATTGTGATGGCAGTATTAGTCTGTAATTCAGGTAAGTACTGCAGACGGTCAATTTCAAGTAGTAGTTGCTAATTTTGCTACCAAATACTACCGTCAACGATGCCTAGCGGTGAACTTGGCTACTAGATGCCACCGCAACCAGCAACTTGCAACGAACGTTGGAACTTTCCCTCCAAAGGAAGGCATACTGAGGGATTTTTAGCGCTCTTAGAAAATCCGAAGACTTCGGCCGGCTTTGAACCCGCGACCTTGGGCATAGTAGTTCAGCATGCTACCAGTTACGTCACCGAAGCCGCTTCCCTCGGAGTCAGTTGGAAAAACTGAATGTGATCTCGTGCAATGGCGTTGTCATGGCAACCTCTGATGCTCAACACGTATCATTTTAGTAGTGTTGTCATGGCAACCTCTAATGGCTCTTGTCATTTTCGTCTAATTCTGAAATCATTTTAATCGTCCCTTGGCGTAATGGTGGATCATATCAAAAATTCTTTGAGACAAAAGTTTTAGGTAATTATTAGGGGAATATTTTCCTTTTGATACGGTTTTGATATTGTGCCTATTAAGAGAGATACGATTAATGTTTCTCAGAAAACCCACTTTTCCTACCCTTTTGGTTAATGGTTGGTGCTATCAAAAAACTTTTCAAACATAAATTTTTCGGTGTTATCCGTCACATGGTATGAACTTTGAATGGATTCTATTCTTCACATATTAAGAGAGTTATAGTGATATTTTACTTTTTCGAAATATGCCCCCCATTTTCACCCCCTTTGACCGATTGTTCCCATTCACGATCTCGACCGAGATTTTATAGGGATACACATGAAAAAAATTCTAAGTGATTGGTGTAAAATTGCGGTAGTTATCGTGTCCACAAAAAGTGATATCTTTATATATATAATTCTTCGACACGTGTGTATGTGACTGAACTCCTGCTAAACGACTAAACCGATGTTGATGGAATTTGGTATGTATATTAGGGTGGGTCCATGTATGGTTTAGATTCACAATCTGACTCGGTAGGTGGAATGAACACAATTTTAGAACCACAATTTATACACAATTTTAGAACCACAATATACAGTCAAAAACAGTCGTCATGGAAACCACTAGCCTTGGCCTTTATGAAAGCTGATGTCTTTGGACGGTTTGTCTCTGCACGTTAGAGCCACCTGGTCGCAATCTGTGCAACTACCGCCATAACATACACTCCGAACGTGGCGGAAAGTTGTGTTTTATACCAAAGGTGGCAGTGATGTCGAATTCTACTGTTTGTCTCTGCACGTTAGAGCGTTTCAAAGTCCCTATGCGTTCATATACCATTCATCCGATTGCAATGAAACTTGGGTGAGATGTTGAGTGCACTCCAGGGAGGTGTTTGGCTTATTAAATCCATTTTACAATAGATAGCGCACGACTATATTCAACAAATGAGCGACGACGCGCGAAGCATTTCATAAAGGTCCCGTATGGGTTCAAATACCATTCGTCCGATAGCGATGACACTTGGATGAGATGTTGTGTACACTCCAGGGAAGGCTTCTGGCATAGTAAATCAATTTCACAATAGGTAGCGCACGACTAGATTCAACAAATGAGTGATGACACGCGAAGCGTTTCAACAAAATCGCGTATAAGTGTATATACCATTCGTCGATTGAGATGAAACTTTGATGAGTTGTTGTGTACACTTACTTGAAGGTTTTCTAACTTAGTAATCGATTTCACAGGAGGTTGCGCCCGAGTACATTCAACAAATGAGTGACGACGTGCGAAGCGTTTCAACAAGGTCCCGTATGCGTTCAAATACCATTCGTCCGATAGTGATGAAACTTGGGTGAGATGTTGTGTACACTCCAGGGGAGGCTTCTGGATTAGTAAATCCATTTCACAGGAGGTTGCGCGCGAGTAGATTCAACAAATGAGCGACGACGCGCGTAGCGTTTCAATAAGGTCCCGTATGCGTTCAAATACCATTCGTCCGATTACGATGAAACTTGGGTGAGATGTTGTGTACACCCTACGGAAGGTTTCTGGCTTAATAAATCCATTTTACAATAGGTAGCGCACTAGTAGATTCAATAATTAGTGACGGCACTCGGTATATAAACTCATCATTAAAATTAAGAAGACATGTGTCTGAGGGTTTTTCGATGTGGTGTATATTATGAGGTGAAAGGGGTGAAAAGTGGGGGTTGTAGGATTCCTAACGGAAAGGTTTTTGGCTTAGTAAATCCAGTTGTTAATAAGTAACGCACGAGTGGATTCAACAAATGAGCGACGGCGCGCGAATCGTTTCCACAATGTCCCATATGTGGTCATATATCATTCATCCGATTGCGATGAAACCTTGGTGAATCATTGAGTACACTTCAGAGAAGGTTTCAGGCTTGGTAAATCTATTTTACAATAGGTAGCGCATGAGTAGATTCAACAAATGAGTGAGGGCACGCGAATCGTTTAAAGAAAATCACGTATGCGTTCATATGTGATTCATCCGATTGCGATGAAACTTTGATGAGGGGTTGTGTACACGCCAGAGAAGGTGTTCAACTTGGTAAATCCATTTTACAATATTGGTAGCGCACGAGTAGATGTAACAAATGAGTGACGGTGCGCGAAGCGTTCCAACAAAATCCCGTATGCTTTCATATACTATTCATCGATTGCGATGAAATTTTGATAAGTTGTTGTGTACACTTACGTGAAGCTTTCTAACTTAGTAAATTTCATTCAAAGTTTGTAGAGCACGAGTAGATTCATCAAATGAGTGACAGCGCACGAATCATTAAAAAAAATCCCGTATGCGTTATGCCATTTATCCGATAACGATGAAACTTTGGAGAGTTGTTGTGCACACTCCCACGAATGTTTCTAGATTAGTTAATTCATTTCACGATAGTTTAGAGGCAGTTTACAGAAATTGAAAAAAAAAATATTGTGTATCCAAAAGCACTTCAAGAAACAAAGTTACAACACTTTCTTTGATTGGCAGGACAACGTCTGCCGGGTCAGCTAGTATATATATACATAATTTATATATAAACTTTTGAACTGACGGTGATTTTGGGGTCTAGGGGATGTGAACGCGAAGATATGCCGAAATTTTCTGGAAGTCGAAACATGGTACCCATTGCAATAGTTAGCTTTCTAATGAAATCTACCAAAAAAAAATACGTGTGATTAATAAATACACTAGGATGACCAGTTTCGATCGTCAAGCAATCATCATCAGATTATTACACTCAGGCTATAAAATCTATGTCTGAAAATACAGGTGAATATATTTACAAAATGTACACTTATTTAGCTGTAGTAATGGTAATGCAACACGTCGTTATTTGTTAGTTGTAATCTATATGATGTTTCGGTGAGATGCTAAAATTGGTGATTGAACTCCGGAATTTGTCTGTTTGGAGTGACTATGTGGTTGTTGTGAATGGTCAATTCTGATTGTACTGTAATGTACAGGCTACTTTTCTGGTCTGGGGGCTTGTGCAGTCCAGCAGCGAGCTGTTCACTTGGACATTGGTAACACGCGACTGACTGGTATGCTCTCACGCTGCCCTGCTTCCCCCTACCCCCGTCCCGCATTCCTAAGTGCTGTGTTTACCTAGTGCAGTTGTACCTGTTGTGGGTTGCCAAGTCAGGACTTGATGTATGTTACTGTGTTCAGGACGGTCTTCAACTGTTAAAGACCGTGGAATCAATTCTCGCCACGCATAAACTAGTAGCCATGTAAGCGCTGCCAGTCTCGGAGAATGTCCCAGCACCTTTAATACTGCCGTGAATACTAGCCTAAGTTTATTGAAAAAAAAAAATGGTACATCGTACATTCTGATATAAATTACATTTTCCAATTATAATCCCCCTAATTTCCTCTCTTTTTATCTTGCTGGGCTGTATCGCAATGTTGTGTCTTGTTTCCGACAGGGTGTGGGTTTTTAGTCGAGTGAAGAGGGGTGAGCTCTCCAAGTAAGTGTGTTCATTTAAATTATTGGGGTTTCTTTTGGCTAGGTGTATCTCGATTGGTTCCTTTATGTCAAGACCTTGGCCTTTCGGTTCGTGATGAATTATTTTTAAGTCGGTTTCAATGTTATTGAAACTGTGTCCCACGTCGCATATGTGTTCGCATACGGCTGAGTGCGTCTCGTATTTTATCGCATTTCTATGTTCATGGTAACGTGTATCCGATCTTCTTCCACTCTGTCCGATTTAATTAGCTTGACAACCTGTGTCTTGGAAGGACATACACCCCTGACTTTGAATACGGGTCTTGTTTATTTGGACTACAAGTTTCCAGATGCTTACCGGTTGTGTTATAAGTTGTGAATGCAATTTTTATGCCTTGCATTTGAACAGATTAGTGATTTTATATGTGTTCGCATTCACATAATTGAAACGCGCGAATTTGTTCTCATTATTGTCCAATTTTGGAATCGATTTATATTTATTTTTATGTCTGACTGCAATTTGATCTATTTTGCTAGGTGGGAAATTCTTTTCGTTTGCCATTTGCTTGAGTTTTCTTATTTCCTTTTAGTAATTGCCATTTGTATTAACAAAAAACACCAAGTTGATGGACAGTGGACAGTGGAGATTGTTGTCTAACAACATCGTCTATCGTGAATGTGAATCAATAATTACTACAAAGCGTGAAAGATGAATTTCCTTTTTCTGTCACATATCAAGACTGCCAGAAACCTGGATATTGAAACAACTACTTGATTACTTTTTGAAAAATAAAATCAATAATAATTGGTTCAAAGAAGTTCAGGATGATTTGGAAGAATTGGGTATAACTCGGCAACAAATCAAATACAGGGAAGAGAAGAGAAGAGTATTTTGAAGAACAAAAGCATAAGTCTCAACCTAATAACAGTTAACGGAAACAATATACTATATCGGACACATAAAGGGCTTCCAGGTCGGAGAGGATGAGAAAGTTCTGGGAGGAGAAAAAGAAGAAATTAACTCAAATGTATTGATTTAAGTGCTCCAATGTGGGCGTAAAATATGTAAATAATAATAAATAAATAAATAAATTGTCTTTTGACATGGGTATTTTTAAAGCCCTGTGCAGCATTGAATTGAACCCCACTACTTTATGCGTAGTGGGGTGATTGGACTGATTGTCGATTGCATGCAAGGTTTGTGTGGCTTTTCGGAATATGGAATATGAAAGCTCATTGTCTTTACGTTCGATGGTTTTGCGAGGTAATTTATTTTCCGATCATTTTCGGATTCCTTAGTAAATTTGATTGGATGGTGCAGGCTATTAATGAAAGCAAAGCCATCTCCATACAGGCCATGGAGGCCCTGGGAGTAGTGGAAGGTAGAGGCTTCCACTTTTTGTGACATCGGCACTATAAGGGATGAAGTTGTCAGCTCCACGCCCAGCCGTCTTTGCTCCCAGGAATTACCCTGGTACTCATTTCTGGTGTAGGCTGAGTTAACCCCCGGGCTATTTGCGTTTCCGAAAGTGTTGGTTTTGTTTCTAAAATTCACTAGCTGGGTGGGGATCGAACTCACTCCCTTTCACATAGAAGCTCAGCACCTCTAACGACTGCGCCACGCAGCCCCCGCAGGATATTAATGGTTTGGAGAATTGTTTCTTCGCTTGTTAATTCAGTATCGTAGATGCAAATTACATTATCCACGTATATTTTCCACATTACTATTCCCTTAGTTGAGGTCTTTTCTCAGAGCGCATTTTCCAGTGCATTAATGGAGATGTCGGTGATCAGCCCACTTAGTGGTGACCCCATCGCTAGGCCCTCTGTATATGTGTACATTAATTCTTCAAATTGAAACACGTTTTGATTGAGTACGACCCTCAGTAATCTCACAAACTCTCCAGTTTCTTTTGTTGAGTTGTTGAATTTTAAATTGTTTTCAAGAGTGTTCATTGGTTTATTGATTGGCATATTGGTGTACATGTTAGTTACAGTATATCGGAGGATACTAGCCGCAAGCTAGGTTTCATTTGTATCAGTGCAGTTACTATTTCCACTGTGTTCTTTACGGAATTGTTTTTGTCTTTGGAAAGACGGTGTTTTAAGATTTGTAGTAATTCCACTAGTTAACTTTTAACATATTTAATACGCGAAGGTATTATTCCGTTTCTCATGGTCATTAAACATAGCGAAATTAAATGCCTTTCAGTCGGTCAACACGATTGTTTCCAAATTGTATAGGGTGTTATTCCGTAAAACTGTATCAAATTGCATGAGGTTAAAAGAAATCTAGTTTCGATCATTACATTCAGACTTTAAAACCTATGTCCAAGAATAAGTGTGTAATGAAATAATTCCATATTTTACATACTGATGACTATTCTATACTTATCCGGAATCGATAGTGCTTTGTGATTTCTGATATTTTGATGATCCTATCCTTCACAGCCTGGAATATACATCCACAAGAGATTCAGTTGGAGCCTCACTCAGTCAACATAGTAACACGGAGATTGAAATATCAACTCAAAGTGGTATAACGCCATACATATGTAAAACATGCGGAGCAAACTTTACGCAGGCTGATCAGCTGCAGTCGCATGTGGTGATTCATAATAGTCTAAAACCATATACATGTAATTCATGTGGAGCAAAATTCAGTAACAAGAAAGGTCTAAAGATGCACTTGTTGATCCATAATGGCCTAAGGCCCCATTCCTGTAATATATGTTCAGCAACATTTTCCCGGAAATGGAATTTGAAAAAGCACTTGTTTATCCATAGTGGTCGAAAGCCCCATTACTGTGGTACATGCGGAGCTCAGTTTATTCAGAAAGCAAGTTTGAAGAACCACATGCTGATCCATAGTGGTCTAAAGCCGTATTCCTGCGGTACTTGTGGAGCTAAGTTTACTGAGAAAGGCAGCTTGAAAAACCACATGCTGATCCATTGTGATTTGAAGCCCTACTCATGTAATAAGTGTCAAGCGAGTTACGTTAAAAAGCAATTTTTGCACTCTCATATGTTGACCCATAGTGGTTTAAGGCCACATTCATGTAATATATGTGGTAACATGTTTACTACGAAATTTAGTTTAAAGGAACATACGTTGATTCACGATGGTGTTAAGCCCTATTCCTGTGGTATGTGTGGAGCAATATTTAATAAGAAAAGGGGTCTGAAGAGACACGTGTTGATCCATGAGAAACTAAAGCCCTATTCCTGTTATGCATGAGGAGCAAGTTTTACTCAGAAGAACACTTTGAATATATACGTTTTGCGCCACAGTGGTCTGACGACAGACGCATGTAATATATGCGAAGCACGCTTTGCACTCATTCACATGATCATTCATAATGTAACATTTTTAATGAGTCGTTGAACGTGGTGATGACTATTGTGGTTCAATAAAACAAACATGATATGAATAAATAATATACACTGTGGTGTGACCTTACCTGTGATAGTGTAATATAATAAGTTGTTGAGCGCCAGATTCCTATTTAAGATAGTGAATCGAAATTTATTGATTTAACCTCGGCTATCAGCAGTAGAGTCGAGAACCACTTACCCGGGCCGTAGTGAGACAAAGTCATCTAACCAATCCGTATTTAATCAAGGAGTATGATTGCCTTAAAGTACCAACTACAATGAAAGAAATAGGCATTACGTTGAAGAGAATGAATTTATTAAATGCAAAAACAAAATATTAATAAAACAGAATAGTGATAGTCACACAATTGAATTTAAAATTACTCAATGCGGCAATTAATTATTTAAAAGAAAATGAATATTAAAATGAATTGAAAGTTAAATGAAGTTAAATTATAATAGAGACGATAGTTTTATTGAATTGTTGGCTCACCTAGTCGAAGATTCGTCATATTTAAGAAATGATCGATGATCTCGATGTTACGTCGCTTATGTTTAAAAAAATGATGTGATATCTCATTTACTATGAAATATCCTCATTAAGTACGTTGCCATCTGTAGAAAGACTCTTGATCAGGGATATAACCCATTATGTATTGATATAGATGTCGGCAAGACATCGTTCAGTGTCGACTCTCGGTGCTCAGTCCATTAGGACCCAGAAAGCAAGGTTACAACTTCCTTCCTTCATTGATAGCTATAGATCAATGCGTCTTTTGTCGGAGTCGCAGGTACTAATACTAATGACTTCCTTGTCACGTGGTCTCACAGCTTCCCTCTCTTATTAGCCTTCTCCATTCTTGACTCATAACTTGCAATATATATTGACGCGTATATACCGTAGAAAATGGCGTGTTGGTTACACCATAGTGGGTTTCTAAGCATCTCAGGAAAATGACGCAGTTTGCCGTGGTGAAATTCTTACTACGTCGTTCAGTTTGTGACGCACAGGGTTAGTCCATATCGCCAGTCTTGTTGCAATATATAATACTTCGTCTCTTTACAAGTAATTGTTAATAAAAATCTAATTGAATATAATAATCAAAACCGCTTACAATTATCTGATATAAAAATCATCTCATGGATGTACTAGTTAATAATAATAATAATAACATGATAATAAATGAATAACCCTTTAAATATAACAGCTATGGGATCGAATCGTTACAATCGCCCCTGATATAAATAATTTAAAATAAAATGTAACATTATTTATATCAGGGGCGATTGTAACGATTCGATCCCATAGCTGTTATATTTAAAGGGTTATTCATTTATTATCATGTTATTATTATTATTATTAACTAGTACATCCATGAGATGATTTTTATATCAGATAATTGTAAGCGGTTTTGATTATTATATTCAATTAGATTTTTATTAACAATTACTTGTAAAGAGACGAAGTATTATATATTGCAACAAGACTGGCGATATGGACTAACCCTGTGCGTCACAAACTGAACGACGTAGTAAGAATTTCACCACGGCAAACTGCGTCATTTTCCTGAGATGCTTAGAAACCCACTATGGTGTAACCAACACGCCATTTTCTACGGTATATACGCGTCAATATATATTGCAAGTTATGAGTCAAGAATGGAGAAGGCTAATAAGAGAGGGAAGCTGTGAGACCACGTGACAAGGAAGTCATTAGTATTAGTACCTGCGACTCCGACAAAAGACGCATTGATCTATAGCTATCAATGAAGGAAGGAAGTTGTAACCTTGCTTTCTGGGTCCTAATGGACTGAGCACCGAGAGTCGACACTGAACGATGTCTTGCCGACATCTATATCAATACATAATGGGTTATATCCCTGATCAAGAGTCTTTCTACAGATGGCAACGTACTTAATGAGGATATTTCATAGTAAATGAGATATCACATCATTTTTTTAAACATAAGCGACGTAACATCGAGATCATCGATCATTTCTTAAATATGACGAATCTTCGACTGGGTGAGCCAACAATTCAATAAAACTATCGTCTCTATTATAATTTAACTTCATTTAACTTTCAATTCATTTTAATATTCATTTTCTTTTAAATAATTAATTGCCGCATTGAGTAATTTTAAATTCAATTGTGTGACTATCACTATTCTGTTTTATTAATATTTTGTTTTTGCATTTAATAAATTCATTCTCTTCAACGTAATGCCTATTTCTTTCATTGTAGTTGGTACTTTAAGGCAATCATACTCCTTGATTAAATACGGATTGGTTAGATGACTTTGTCTCACTACGGCCCGGGTAAGTGGTTCTCGACTCTACTGCTGATAGCCGAGGTTAAATCAATAAATTTCGATTCACTATCTTAAATAGGAATCTGGCGCTCAACAACTTATTATATTACACTATCACAGGTAAGGTCACACCACAGTGTATATTATTTATTCATATCATGTTTGTTTTATTGAACCACAATAGTCATCACCACGTTCAACGACTCATTAAAAATGTTACATTTGGCGCCACAAAGTAGGACACGAAAACCATTCGGTATTTAGTCAGAGGAGTGTATAATTTCAGTGCAAATTGTCAGTGCTTTTGGGGGACAGTGAAGTGAAGTGAAATTTTGGACGGGCAATTGTTATACGGTGTACTTCAAGATGTCGGAGGAGGAACAGAGGCAGTTGAGAAGTAGGGATGCAGTCAAGAAAGTTAATTATAAGGAGGTTGATAGCGGTAGCGATGTTGAGAGCGTAGAGAATAATACCAAGATGTCGGAGGTAAATCTTGAGAATAATCCTGAGAGTAATCCTGAAAATAATCCTGAGGTTAGCCCTGACATGAATACAGAGATAAATCTTGAGACGGATACAGAGGTACATCCTGAGACTAGTGGTAGTCTAGAGAAAGAAAAGTCTATAGAGATTCCTGAAGATCCATTAACTGCGCTCATAAGGCAGATGAGTAGAGATTTAAGTGCGAAATTTGTTGAAAGTATGAATAAAAATAGTGAAGAGAATAAAAGAAATTATTTGGAATTCAATGGTAAATTTGAGAAATTAGATAAAGATATGAATAAAAATAGTAAGGAGATGAGAGAAGAGATGGGTAGGCTAAATCAAGATATGAGTGAAAAATTAAATAAGCATAGTCAGGAGTTCAATGTTAAATTTGAGAAATTAGAAAAGAATTGTCAGGAGTTGAATTTGAAGCTTGATAAGAATAGTCAGGAAATGAGAGAAGAGATGGGTAGACAAAATCAGGAAAGTAGGAAGGAATTTAATGAGAAGTTTGAACAATTGCATAGAAATAGTAAAACGATCAACCAAAAGCTGGAAGAAAATAGTAAAAAGCTAGACAGTGTGGTTAAGGTAAATGAAGGATTGAGTAAGAAGTATGATATGCTGCAGGAGAGTATTCAGGGGGTGAAACAGGAAATCAGAGGTGAAATTAAGGAGGAGGTAGAGATGAAGGCTAAATATATTATTAAGACAGTAGATAAGAAATTAGAAGCAACAGAAAGTAGGATTCAGGAAAGAATAGTAACTGTGATTGAAGATAAATTAGCAACTCAAGGTGAAAGTTTTAGCAAATTGGTAGAAGTGGAAACTAGGCAGGTGGTAGAGACTTTAGGGGATACTGAAGTAGAATCAGTGAAGACAGCCTGTAAGGAGACTGAAATTGAAAGCAGATTGGAGGTAGAGGAGATTTTAGGTGAAATCAGATTAGAGTCAGACGAGATTTTAGGTGAAAGTAGATTGGAGGTAGAAGAAATTATAGTTGAAAACAGATTAGAGTCATTGGAGATTGTAGGTGAAAACAGATTGGAATCGGAGATCTTAGGTGAGGAACGGCAAATAGCGGAGATTTTAGGTGAAATCAGATTAGAGTCAGACGAGATTTTAGGAGAAAATAGATTAGCGTCAGAGGAGATAGTAGGAGAAAGCATAGTAGAGTTGAAGGAGATTTTAGATGAACGCAGGATAGCTGTAGAAGAGACTATAGAATGTAGCGAAAAAGAAGTGAAGAAGATGAGAGAAAAGATAGGGATAGGAGTAGGTAAGATAAAGAAAGTACTAAGCACCCAAGAGATTAAGATGCAGACAATCATAGATAAATTAGATAGGCAAACTAGGGAAGAATTTAGTCCTGTGATAGAGGAAGTTAATATGAAATTATTAGTGGCAGAGAAGCGTGCGTTAAGTCATAGTCAGAAGAACATAATTAGTAAACAGGTTAAGAGGAGGAGAGAGATAGATAAGAGCAGAAGCAATAGTCCACGGGTAAAGAGAACATTAAGTGATAGTAATGGAGAAATGAAAGAAAGACAGGTAGGTAAATATTTTAGAAGTAAAATGAAAGAGAAGAGAATCAAGTTGCTAGAGGAGAAAGAAATCAGGATGAAGGAGAGAAAGAAAGCATATGATGTGCAGTGGCGCACTGAATTTGCCAGACTTGGGGAAGTAAGAGGGGGAAAGCCGAAGTACTGTGTTACTATGGATGAATGTAGTACAGAGGAAGTAGAAACTAATGTAACACGGAAGGAATTATGTGGAATCCTAGAAAGAGATAGAATTGAAGATGAATGTGGTAAGAACTGTGAAATGCCAGAAAAAGTAGTGATGTGAATTTATATTACCGATAGTTACTGTTCCGTATGACTTAAATATTAAGTAATGAAGTTTTATATGATTTAACAGAGGTAGATAAGAAACCTGCTGTGTATAATTTTAATTCAGTCGTGAAGTTAGGATGGTAAGGGGCGCGTAGTGCCTACGCTTATTGATTTAGATTGACTAAAATTATTTAATTTTGAAGACAGAGGTTGTCGTGCTATTGAGCAATGCAGGTAAGTTGAATGTAGGTCCTTAAACTGCAGGTAAATTGGATGAAGTAAGAATTAAATTTTAAAAGTAGGAAGGTTATTACACAGGTAAGGTCACACCACAGTGTATATTATTTATTATTATCATGTATGTTTAAATAGAACCACAATAGTCATCAACCACGATGAAGGACTTTTTAAAAATGTTACAATAATGGTCTAAGGCCACATTCATGTAACACATGTGGAACTAAGTTTAGTGTGAAAGTCAACTGAAAGAAACTAACTTTGATCCATAATGGTGATGCGGTGCAAAGTTTACTGAGAATATCAGATTGTGAAACCACATGTGATAGTGGCTAAGGCACATTCGTGTAGTACATGCGAATCAAAGGTTTCTAGGAAACAATTGAAGAAACACGAGATGATCCATAATAGTCTAATGCCACATGTAGGTAATACGTGCAGAAGTAACTTTATTAAGGAAAGGAATTTTAAGCTGCACATGTTGATCCATAGTGATCTAAGGACACATCCACGTAGTAAATTTGAATAAACACATGTTGATCCATACTGATTTAAAGCTATATTTATGTTGTGTATGCGGAGCAAACTTAACTCAGGAAGGTAATTTGATGAATGGCTATAGTCCTATTCCTGTGGCACATGCGGGGCAAAGTTTATTGAAAGATTGTAAACGACAAAGAATGAAGGATTTACCTCCTGCATGTCATGCAATGTGAGAACAATTACCACCTTATGCCACCAACTCCTCGTCCATTCACCGACTCGGCGTGGCATAAAAGGATAGGTATGACAGAGGGACATCAAGACGGCATGCAATGGCGTTTTTTGCTATAGAAATCCCACCACTAGAGCCTGAGGTTAACGTCGATCTAATGTGTACAGTTGCACGATTAACAAACGTTGGACTCAATAATGTTCTAAGATAAAGAAATTACGACATATGTTTTCTTTACTGCTGGAAATGAAAATAATTAACATTTATTGGCAGATAAGTTAACAATTGATCTTACAAGATAAATGCCAAAGAGCGGGGTAAAAACTCATAACAGCTGGAATGAAAGAAGAGACATTGAATTTTCACTTAAATGCCAACAGTGTACAATTATTTGAACAAAGCATCTTTGGAAATAAATTAATTTGATTATTTTCTGAGAAACAAATCTTTCAATCTGCATTCATGTATATTAATATCTCTCCAACTTAATGTTTCAATCTCTCGCCCTAATCAAACTATGGAACACCACACTCATAAAGTACATACCTAAATACCATAGTAAGGGCTGACCGACCCTGTATTGTTGTAGTCATTTATATAGTATCTGACGAATGTAATCATTTATTATTATTATTATTATTATTATTATTATTCTAGCTGTCTACTTGATAGTTAGAGGATACCAGAAGAAGATTAGTTTGATGCGTGTTGCTTACGTATTTTAATTAATAAAATTATGAACACAATGAAGGCAATACAGCCCGAATATTGTAGAGGTAGCCTACATTAATGTATAATTTTTGTTACCACTGTGGGCAATATTTTTCAGGTTTTGGGGCAGATTTACATTAAATATAAAACATAGTTATAAAACAGTCACTTGGAACAAATGTCATTGGCAGTTTCCCTTAGTAAGGGGTTACAATATCCTCTGCATGAGGTAATCGCACGCCTAGGCTCGGTGACTCTGCCAGAATTGCGACATGAACCCGGGAATTCAATTACAACTTCGGTGTATCTTTCACATTCTGCAATGAATGCAGTTTCATGTTCGCTATCCTCAAAAACATTGTCTGATTCGAAATCTGAGTCACCACCGATATCCTGCTCACTGTCACTATTTTCTGACAATAATTTTCAGATATTGCAATCAGACAGTCCTTTCTTTGAATAAGCCATCTCACACACCTTTTTTTAAATTTTGTCTGTATCACATCCTAATTATAAATTCCACTCAGTGTATGAGGCTCTAAATAAACGTCAAGATTGATTCTCCCCGCTAAGGAAATTCCTCTCACTACGTCAATTACCTATGAAGCACTGCAGCATTAGCAGGGTGGTATGGCACACCAGTAAAAGACAAGCGTAAAAACCACATTGGGGTCTCCGTGACCCTGACCTTTATTTATTTGTGTCTCAAGAATGTTCTCGTACGCTGACAGATCAGAATGTCGCTAGCCGAGGGTAGTGAGCTATTATCGTAATTTACAAACATGTCTTAGTAGCGCATTGTTTCACATGCTAAATATCCAATTGTCTCTTTTTCGCAGGGTCGCTCAGACCCCACTGTGGTGTTCCAGGGTTGAATGGAGGCGATATCAGAAATGTTAGAGATCTCTAGACTGGGTCATGATAGCCTGATGGCGTTACCTTTATGGAGAGCCATCCTCTTACAGTCTGCGTGGGTACATAGTCACCCTAAACTGAATGACACTCTAGCGTCTCAATACCTCCAACGAGAACAATCTATTAAGCACTTGGGTCTTTAGAACATCTCACCTGAGTGATATCAGTTTAAAGACCCTCCAGTGTGTCAAAATCTCTAAGAGGAACCGTCTGCTCACCGTCTGCTTGGGTATCTATGAGCTTTAAACAGACTGATATTAGCTTCATTATGTTCCAAGGAAAAACATCTGCTCACAGTCTGGGTGGGGACTTAGGTGCTCTTAACTGACAGATATTAGTTTAACACCATCCAGTGTGAAAATACCTCTAAGGGGAACTATCTGCTCACAGATTGATTGGATACCTAGGAGCTCAAAACTGAAGGCTGTTAGGTTAATAGACACTCCAGGTGTGTGTCAATACTTTAGGAGGAACTATCCGCTCACAGTATGGTTTGGTACTGTGCCGTTATTTTGATGTTCTTAAGATGAGTCATTTACGAGTACAGCTTTTTGACGTAGCACGAAGCAGATATACTCGCCAGCGCGATCGCCTTGCAGCAGCTGCTAGCCTAAGGGAGGAGTTCCACTCGGGAACGTATGACTAGCCGCCGATCATATCCGAAAGAGAGCGAAGGTATTACGATCAATAATCCAGTCAATTTCAACACATCTCGCATCGATCTCTGCACCTGAGAAGGATTTCTATGGATTTGAATATATCTACGAGGTTCTGTGTGTGTCAGAATGCTCATTTCTGTAGCAGAAAGCTATTGTATACGTATATTTGAATATATATAGATGGTCCACGGAATAATATGTATATATTCCCTCCTGAAACGATTATCATCGACTTATGACGGCAAAGAGTGGGGGAGATTGATGTCTTCTTCATGCCAGCATGCAGGACAGCTTGTGACAACTAGTTGAGACACCGGTCGTGATCTTTGGAACCTCGAAGTGAATTGAAATTCGTTCAAACGCAAATTATAAGAGTTACGTGTGCGTTGCGTGAACCGAAAATGCTTGTACATCATATGAACTTATCGGAACACTATGTTCAGCCCATTCTGTGCTTATGTATATGGACATGCACAAATTTTCTATGGCAGGACGCGCGGAGTGATTTGTTCGTCTAGTGTCCTTGCTTCCAGCCGCCATTTCGTGCAGGCGTATTGTAATTTTTATCGGAATACGGCCGTGTTTTAAAACTTGTGTGGACATAGGCCGATATCAGAAAGACTTTTCCAAGAGCAGGATTCTCTCAATCAACGACGTTTTCTCATTCGAGACGTCGGAGGGAAGGTTTGTAATGACTTTTGAAGCCGTAAACATGGCAGGCTAAATGCGATGGGAGCACTACATTTAAAGCATTAGCGAGAGCATCGTGCGACTAATTTTTGAGCCATGATTTCGGTAAACGGACTCCATACTACTGCAAGTTATACAAACATGTATAAATGTTGTTCCGTGACCATTTCGAAGATGGATATTATCAGAGGTTGTTCGAGTTTGCCTACACGCTGTAACAAACTGACTAACTTTATCCGGGAGAGCCGTGTGCATTTTACCGAGTGCGGAGAACTTTCGAGAGGCCAGGATGGAACGCAGGGCCCGTACAGATGCAGTTCGTGCATGGTAGGTTCTTTGGTTCGAGCACAGGCGATAGAGAAGGAATATTCTATGTCTTGGTGTAACCTGGAGGCTACCAGGGCAAACTTATATCCTTCTTGCACCTCTACAAGAATCTACGCAAGGTTCTGGAACGTCAGTTTATTACAATAGCTTAGTGAGGAATTTGGAAGCAACCGCAATTACCATATATTTCTTTGAGTAGTTTAAATGGTTGAGCGAAGGCCCATGTCCGATGTCTGTTTCGGAACTGACTTTCTGTTCAACCAGGGTTTTGATTCAAATAATGAATGCATCCTTTATGTAATATTAGCTTTGTAAATGTAACTTTCAGTATTTTTCAGTAGTAATTTAAAGTGATATGCATATTATTCTCATTGTCGTGAAGACCACCGCTAGGGGAAGAACTTCAGATTTTTATATAAGAATAGAATTAGATGTGCTTATTGCAAGCAGTGTTAGGAACACTGATAGACTTTTTCGAGTGTCTAGTGCACACTTAGATTTGCAATTACGTTCTTATTACAGATTTTATAGTTGAGGAACATTGAATTACTGATAGCACCTTGATATTAGGAAGTTATTTGAAATCAGTTGCTAAGAGAGAGACTTCGATCTTTTTCTCAATTAATTCGAGATTACACTTGTCTTTTCTGAGCAAGATGTTATTGGTGGATATCCCTAATGAATAAACAGTCGCTTAACCTCAGTAGTTAACCTGGATTCATGGTGTAGGCATTATCTATCGGTATTTTCGAGTTCCTTGAATTCAGGAGCGATCTTAATTTTGGGGAGGATCAATCTTGACGTTTATTTAGAGCCTCATATACTGAGTGGAATTTATAATTAGGATGTGATACAGACAAAATTAATGAAGAAGTTGAATAAATTAAATAATTGCTATTAATGCAATAGTTTGCAGAAATACAAAAGTGCATTTGAAAAACATCCAAATTTTTGCAAAGCCAATCCCAGGGAGGACTTACTACAAGTTAATTGATTTAATAACATATGTTGTATTATATAATTATAAGGCAAGATTTCTAGGCTTTAGTGGTATATTTTTGAAACCCACAATAATGAATTTCAGTGACGTGCTACAGTTTAAGTATTTTTCTAAGCACGAATAAAGGTATTATTATAATAAGCTGATTAATGAAACAGTAAAATAAGATTGTTAGACACCAATTAAGGGTGTACAAACTTAGGCGTAATGCAGATCTTTTCTTGAATTTGTGGTAACCAATTAAGGGTGTACAAACTTAGGTTTAATGCAGATCTTTTATTGATTTTGTGGTCACTACTTAACGGTATACAAATTTAGGTGTAATGCAGAATTTTTCTTGATTTTGTGGTCATCAATTAAGGGTGTACAAACGTAGGTGTAATTCAGATCTTTTCTAGATTATGTGGTCACCAATTAAGAGTGTGAAAACTTAGGTGTAATGCAGACATTTTCTTGATTTTGTGGTCACCAATTAAGGGTGCACAAACTTAGGTTTAATGCAGATCGTTCCTTGATTTTGTGGTCACCGATTAAGGGTGCGTGCATTTTATATATTAGGCATATCTTTGGATAGTGCTAATGATTATGGTTGTTTAAGGTATTGTGCTTTTTGAAGCTTTTTCATGTTGAAGATTGAGCCAGATAGTTCAAATCGTGATAAGACTTAGTGAAGTCTCACACCAGATGTTTGGTGAAGTTAACCCAAGTGTGGTTGTCATAATATGTCCCAGGTGACATAATCAGCTGTTCATTAATATCAGAATAGACCTTCGTGATGAATATAATTTATACTTATCACAGTATTGATACGATTGAGTGGATAATCAATTTTATAGTACAATTGAAGTTTGGATTACAATGCCACAACAATTATATGAGAATTATGATATAAATTTATTAAATAATGAATTCAACTAAACATTCTGCTTAGCTTAACCGCTCGGTGGAATTAACCAGGAATGGAATAAATTACATTGATAACTGAAATTAAAATTAACAGATGCGAATGTCAGTGGACAAGTCAGAAGGAAAAACAATTGAGATTATTTTCCTAGCAAATGTATAAAATGTAACATATGTAAATATTATATAAATAATTTTAACAACATTTAAAACGGAATCCCTATATCCCTATTCTTCTTCTTTTTTCTCTATCGTTTAGGCCCACTTAGGACCACGGGGCTCGTATCTACTCTTCGGTAAAGTTGTTGCTTTCTTCTTCTTCCAATAGTCCCTCATTTTATGACTATGAGTCAGTCTTCTTTCCTTGTCCACTTAGATCCTGTAGTCTTTTTACTTGTAAGAGACGTTGGGAAAACGCCTTGTCGGATGGCCTGACGGAACATCAGACGATCACGAGTTTGTTCCAGTGGGGTATCTAGTTGTTCCATATCTGACTTAATTGACGCAATCCATTTGTCCTTAGAAGCCTTGCCTCTTCCTGTTACTGAGAATATCCTTTTGGTGAGACTTTCAGAATCCAGACGTGCCAAGTGTCCATAAAAGGTCAGGCGTCTATCTTTATAGACGTGATGATGTCCTCCTGGTTTTCATACAATTGAACATTATGACGGATTCTGTAAATGCCTCCTTCCTCTCTAATTGGACCTAATATACTCCTCAGGATCTTCCCCTCTTTTAACTCCAGTTTTCTGAGTGGACCCTTTCTGGTCATTACAAGGCACTCAGATGCATACAGAACAGATGGCTTGACGACGGAGATATAGTGTCTGAGTTTGAGGTTCTTGGAGAGGCACTTAGATGAATAGATACTACGACAGGAATGATAAGCCCTTTCAAACTTGGTACATCTGGGATCTATGGCTAGGTTCTCGCTCTGATTCGCAGAAATCCATTCTCCCAAGTACTTAACTGCAGGTACCTTTCGTACGGTAGTGTCTGTGAGAGGAATATTAGAAGGCGCCTCTTTGATATTGGTCATAAATTCAGTCTTCTGGATGTTGATCTTCAAACCAGTCTTAACCGCTTCACTATAAAGACTCTGTAAGTTGAAGGTAGCCTCCTCTATGTTATTTGCCAGGAGAATGAGGTCATCAGCAAAGGATAGGCAAGGTACGAAGCGGTTGTCTCTCTAGTAACCAAGCTTCAGTCCAGCTCCCGGTGGTTGCATCGTTCTCCATTCCCTAATGATATTTTCCAGTACACAGTTGAAGAGAATACGGGAGAGACCATCACCTTGTCTAACTCCAGTTCTGATTGGAAAGCTTTCGGATAGTTCACCTCTGAATCTGACCTTGGACGTCGTGCTTCTGAGAGTGGCTTGGACTAATCGTAGGGTCTTCCCATCCAGACCAAATTCCCGTAGTATGAAGAAAAGGTGTATCTCTATCCACAGAGTCATAAACTTTCTGAAAATCTACTTGGACCACCACCCAGCGATGGCCACCTCGGTTCGTGTAGGTGAGAACTGTCTTAAGATTGTGTATCTGTTCTGGGCAAGATCTAGTCATACGGAAACCAGACTGGTGTTCACCTAATTCTGAGTCTAGCTATGCAGTGACTCTATTGAGCAAGGCTACAGAGAGGATCTTGTAGGTAATTTGTAACAAGGAAATACCCCTATAACTGTTGAGGTCTGTCTTACTTCCTTTCTTGTGGAGGGGATAAATCACAGCAGACGTCCAACCTTCGGGTAGGACTCTGTTGCCCATATGTCCTTTATGATTTGATAGATGTTCTGTAAGGACTGATCATCTGCATGTTTCCACATCTCGGCTACTATGCCGTCTTCACCTGGAGCCTTGTTGTTCTTGAGACCATTCGAAATGATGTTCATTATTTCTTCTCTTGTAGGCGGTTGAGAACCAGGGTTCCTGTGCGGAGGCTCATGGAAAATAAGCTTTTCATTAGGTTCCTCTGGGTTTAGTAGCTTCTGGAGGTAATCTGCAAGAGTTTTAGTGCAGTCTTTATTGTTTAGTTGAAGTTTTCCATCCAGCCCGCGGAGGATGAGGGTAGGAGCTGTATACTGGGCCGTTTGCTTCTTAAGTCCCTTGTACAAATCTCTTGAGTTGTTTCTCTGAAAATCATTTTCAGCCTGTTGCATTAGAATCCTGCGGTAATTCCTCTTGGCTCTGCGGAAGGTGTTAGCTGTAGCTTTCCTTTGCATGAGGAAGGCTTCATAATTAGCTTATTTTTTTGTTGGTTCCACCTAATCCAGGTTTTACGCCTTTCTTCTATAACTTCATCACAATTTTAATCCCACCATGGGTGTTTGCCTTTGGTTGATGATGCAGGGATAGTTTCCTGAGCGGCCTCCAACAAGACCTTTTGTAAGGCAGCCATTCGTCTTTCTCTGTATTCTTCCTAAGGGTGTTCTGAAAGTCACAATCCTCATCGCGCAGTCGCAGAGTTTTTAACCTGGGTATCTTATGACTACTTTGAAGATTTGTTTTTTTCCTAAAGGGTTGAAAATTAATCTTGACAAGTGAAAGGTAGTGATCAGAGTCTATGTTGGCTCCTCGTAATACCTTTACGTTCTGTATATCAATATGATGTTGTCGTGCTATAGCAACATGATCTAACTGGAACTCACCAAGCATAGGATTTGGACTCTTCCAGGTTTTGGCCTTTCTAGGTAGACGTTTGAGGGTTGTTGATTTTAGGACCAGGTTGTACCGGTCACATAGTTCAATAAGACGTTCTCCATTTCTATTTGTTCTCTTATGGACTGGATAATGGCCTACTATCTTTCGGTACTTCCACTCCTTCCCGACTTGTGCGTTAAAGTCTACCATGAGTATGATGGAATGGTGGGATGGGACCATATCCAGAGTTGCTTCTAAGGTGGCCCAGCATTGCTCCACGTGTTCCAGGTTTTTCCGATTTGCATCATTTGTGGGAGCGTGAAAATTTACAATTGTGTGTGCTCTATTACGAGACCTGAAGGATAACGAAGTGGTCCTTCCGTTAGGTGAAGTGAATTCTAAAATATGGTCTACCATCTTCTGGTGAACCGCAAACCCAGTGCAAATTGTGGGAGTGTCCCTATATTATATTATAATTCTGAAAGTCTATGTGTGTGTTTGTGTGTTAGTTTGTTACGTCTTGACACTAAAACGGCTGGACGGATTTGGATGAAATTTGAAATGGAGACAGCTTATACCCTGGGATAGCATATAGGATGCCTTTCATCCGGAAATAAATCATAGTTCCCGTGGAACGGGCAACATAACAGAAAAGTCACCAAAATACTCAGCCGGGACAAAATATCGAAGTTGTCGCATAAAGACCGGACAAAGCTCATTTTACGCCCCTCGATGCAAGAAACAATACTCGGTTTGTCCCCACGGGACATTGAAAACCACATATTAAGGCCCTAAAAGCAACAGTCTCAAAGATATTCGCAGAAAACTATCTTTGCTCTGATAAACTGATGAACTAATGGCAAGTCCGTTTCCATGGCAACATTACCTCAAGGTATGACAACCGATATTCTATCCCTGTAGTAGGCAATGCCAATCCATTTATTATCTTTTTCAAGATATATATATAAACACAATAAGAACAGGGTAACGCGCCTGCCTCTCATCCAGAGGCCCCGGGTTCGATTCCCGGCTCCGTCACAGATTTTAGACACGGACGTGAGGGCTGGAACGGGGTGCACTCAGATACGTGAGGACATTTGAGTAGCTGTCTGATAGTGAGGCAGCGCCCCGGTCACGAAGAAAAAGATTAACGGCCGAGGGGACACGAAGCATTGACAACGCGTCTTCCCAATATCTGCAGGCCAAATGGCTGGGAAGCGGTCGCATGATAGGCCTAGGCCCTTCATGAGCTGTACTGCCAGGGGTAAATAAATAGGGAAAGTGCCTTCTAATACCACCTTTAATTTTTAAACACTACAGCAGCGGCTACTAAATAAAGGTAGCGATGTAGCTACGTTCAATTGAAGCAAAGAGGATATAAAAAGTAGGTTGGCTCAGGCAAGGAAAGCATTTCCACAGAAAAAGAATCTGTTGACATCGAATATACATTTAGGTATTAGGAAGTCATTTTTGAAAACTTTTGTCTGGAGCGTGACACTATAAGGAAGTGAAACTCGGACTAATGGTGCAGCAGATAAGAGGAGAATTGAAGCGTTTCAAATGTGGTGTTACAGGAGAATGATGAAGATCAGATGGGTAGATAGGGTAACAAATGAAGAGGTATTATGACGAGTGGGAGAGGAGAGATGTTCCTGGCGACTGTTAATGAAGAGAAGAGATAGATTGGTAGGACACATATTAAGACACCCAAGAATAGCAAGCTTAGTTAGGGATGGGAGGGTCAAGGACAAGAACTGTAGGGGTATACCAGGGTTAAACAGATTGCCTCCGATGTAGGGTGTGGTAGCTTTGTAGAGATGAAACTAGCTCAGGAGAGGGAGGCAGGGAGGGCTGCATCAAACCAGTCAAAAAACTGAAGACTCAAACAACAACAATCAGGAATTTTAATTAATTGGAGATGCATGTGAGGCAAAAGGGTTGTTGGAGAATTTCAATCCCTGGGATGTAACACTGGAAGAGACTGGATAATGTACATCAGCGGCCAAGGTGAGAGATATTTTACTCTAGGTCTCTATTAATAGCAACATGTTGACGTTCAAATCATCAATAAGTGTGGAAAAATTACACCCAGAATAGCTTAATGGAAAATACTTTTAATTCCCCATATTCCAATAGATTTGCATTCCAGTGTGTATGACTGCAGTTCCCTCTCCAAACAATACTACCAATTTCTAATAACAAAGCGCAATGACATACACTTAAGAGCAGCAGGTGTGCATTTAGACAAAACCATTTTTTCCCATGGGCAACTGTATGTGGCGTGTTCGCGAGTGTCCGGACAACAAAATCGATATGTCTCAGCAGAAGATGGCAAAACCAACAACGTAATTTTCAAATGTGTTCAGATAATGTAACATCATACCCTGCAGACTTTCACAACTCGATAAATTTCCCACTTTGCTGCTCACATCAATATACTGTATGTATCAGAATGTTCAGAATTAGAATGGACCCACCTGTAGCCGCGATTGCTGTAATAGAATAGACCAATTATCAGCAATAATGCATCGTCCCCATTGTCTTGATCGCGAGCGAAGCCGTGGGTACCTGCTAGTAATAATAATATTTTTGAAATGTGAATAATAATTACTGATATTTTTCATGATTATGATAAAATATATTTACACACTTAATCGAAGTGGATCCAATATTTTTCGTTTTCATGGGATCATGCTCATATAGATTTGTGATTAGGAAATTGGAATCTTCACCCAATTGTGGATACCTTATTTTTGATGGTAAATCACATTACACATTATTCTATTTTAATCCAGGGGTTTTCTGGATTATTTGGGTTCTTTTGAAGACAGTTTTATTTTGTTTTTGTCATGTTTATTCTTTGAATAAATTTTGTGTTTTTCTGATTTTAAATTATTGCGTGATGCTTTATAGAGGTGATGGAAGGTCGCGTTAAGAAGGCCATTGCTAAGTATTTCTAGGGTATGCACCCTCTTGAGATATTCCTTTCTGGAAGAATCTTGTGTTCTATGAGCTAGTCAATTTTCTTTGAGCCAAGGTTATTCTTAATGCAACCTGTTAGGATTACTAGTTACCCTATTACCCTTTACTTGTTGGTAGGACTTGGGTTTTTTTCTAGCCGGGGATTTTCAGGTTCTACCATCCAGCTTCCATCGAGGGATTTCAACAGGTAATACGTGTACAGTACCTAGAAGCTCTTAACTAGAACGGGCAAGCGCGTCAAAACATTTAATGTGAAAAGCTACTAACTGACTGGATGGGTACCTAGGAGCTGTAGGCTTTAAAACAATCCAGTGTGTCAATACCATTATGTTCTTACAGACCGGGGGGGGGGGGGGTTGTTACGTAAGAACCCTAAACTGAATGATATTAGCTTAACGACACCCCAGTGTGTCAGTATCTGCTAACAGTCCGGGTGGGTACCTAGGATTTCTAAACTGAAGGATGTTAGCTTAAAGGCACTCCAGTGTGCTAATACCTTTATGAGCAATCATCTGCTCAGCGTCTGGGTGGGTACCTAAGAGATCTGAGATTTGTTACAACTAGTGGTTCACCATCGGGAAGTATTGTGCATATTCTGTAGTTGAGGATATAATAAAGCAACCAATTACACTAATCCCATTAGACAAAACTGTAGATACATTTTTCTAAACAATATGTACAAGTTTCCGAGATACATTAAGTGTTGATGCTGTGTTACGGAGGACGCTCAAGCGCAATGGGGCTCTCCGAGTTCATTATATTAAGTTCGTATTCCGACAAGTCAGTTCCTCATGTTGAACTTATAGTAAGACGCCTGTTAATACTTTAACATTTAGCTTAATATATTGTAATGTGTTTTCGCTCCATCATTGGGGCCATCGTCAGCTAAAATGTCAAGAAATTCCCTGTCTTTACAAAGCCTAACGCTTAGAACATTATGGTGCTTGAAGCCATTTTCTGTGCTGTCTTAAGAAACGAAGTTTAAAGTTTTTCAGTCGGTCAACACGATTGTACCCAATTGTGATGGGTTAGTCCCTGATCCTGAAAACAATTTGCATGGGATTAATAAATATTAATAAATACATTTAGTTATATTTATCTCATGTAAATTTCTTGGGTACAATTGGGTACAATCGTGTTGACCGACTGAAAGATATTAACTTCGTTCAAATGCTTAGAAATTGTTTATCATGAACATACATAATATCCATAGAAATTAGAAATTATAAAACCTTGCCGCCTAATAAATATTGTCGAATATTCATGAAAACTTGTAGCAGGCCTACACAAATATTATTGCAAAAATTACTACAACTAGCAGAGCCCGCGAAGACTATCTACGCAATAACAGTGCAATAAAAACGGCCCGAGCTATTAGTAACATTACATTTATTTACGAAATAAAACTTCACAAACTTAAGATGTTGATACCAGTGCAGGAAGGAAGGATCCAACTGGGCTGTGGAATGATAACTTCACAGAGGACATTTGGGATACAACCAGGACTTCTTCCACATACAGTAGTTCTCGAGTAAAGTGTACAGAGTTGCATCTAAGGAGCCAAATCACATTTCTTCCAATATAGTGCATTTTGTTAAGGTACTTTTTGAATTTATCTATCAAAAATTTCCCTAAACACACAGTTGGTTATTTAGTTGCTTGGTGACACAACCGATAGCGAGCTAAACGATCTTACCCGTGAAAGGGCTACGTAAAGCTGTCCATATTTAAAGACGGGATTTGTCAAGTAAAGGGAAATTTTATCGAAAGTCTGACCCTGAGATATATTTATTGTCATTGAGAAAGCCAAACATACTGGGAAATGTCTTTCTTTAAATTTAAAAGGCATGTTCGTATCATAGGGGATAAGGGTTAACCTGGGTATGAAAACGATTTCTCTCTTATCAGGATCTATAATAGTTGCCTCTATTATAATACGTAGTAACTCGTTAACTATTAACGGGCCGATAACCTAGATGTTAGGCCCCTTAAAACAACAATTATCATCATCATCATAACTATTAGCATCGTCCCACTGCAGACCCCATTTGTGGGTAGAATATTTCTTAATGACATAATGATAGCACCTTTCTTAAGTCTAAGTTTATATGGAGGCATGCCAGTTGGAGTCAGACTGTTCAAACATTCTGCAAGGTAATCCATGTGATCTTGTGCATGCTCACGCAAAATACAGTCTACACTCTCGTTGACTATCTCATCTCTAGGTAAACGCTGAAGTACTCGATTGTGCAGTTCAAGTGATGCTTCATTGGCGACCGTAAGAATAGTTCTTCCTTTAAGCTCCTGTGGGGTGACAGCAGTAAAATCAAAATCACCATATAGCTGTTCGACTGGATCTTGTACCTAGGTATTTGTGGATAGCATGTAGATGGTACCGTAACTTCTGCTCCAGTCTTGCCTTCTCCTATTTCTAAAAGCCACGTTGAAAATTCTGTCTCAGAATTTAAAGCGGGCATGTTCTGGGGGAGTTTACGTACATGGAATTTATTCCAGAGGGTATGCCGCTTCAAGAAGCTAGCAACTGTCAGAGAATGTGATCCTCTCATTAAACTCGTAACAGGAAGGACTTGCAGAAAATCACCACCCAGTAAGATAACTGAATGCTTCAGTACAGTTGGTAACTCCAAAATGATGTTTCCAAATGTGTGTGTGAAAAATTGTTGTATGCCAAAATGTCCGGAACATTTGAAGACAGTTTTTGCCGTTTTGTTTGTATAAATGCACCCATGGGATTAGAAGCATATTGACTGGTTGTTTTCTATCAATTAATGACTCTAATGAAGGTATCTGTTAACATCTGTACGAAATTACTGACTGTCGAGTAATTCAAAGTCCTGTTTAATTTTATTTTGTATTGGTTTTACGTCCCTGTTAACTACTGCGGCTTTTAGAGGCGCTGGGGTAACGTAATTCTGCCCTGAAGGGGATCTTTTACGTGCCAGTAAATCTGCCGACACGGGCGACACGGCTCCCTCACATTTGCACACCCTCGAATGCCAACTGGCTGCGCCAGGATTCGATCCTGCAACCTTGGGAAATGCTGGCGAGAACGTTACCGTTGAGCCAAGAAGCCAGCCTAAGGCATATGTGAATAGAACGAATGATTCGTCAGTGAAAAATCTTCCACTAAAAATATCAAGCTCAATAAGATATTACACGTGTGATTTGCTTTTGAAGATATCTGTAGGCGAGTAAAACTGCTATCATAAAATGACGATCAAATGTGTTAATGTCAATTGACATGTATTTCATTCATATTACTGCCCCTTTCGGATCAACATCCATCTCCCTTCTTTATAATATGCTACAATAAGTACCGGTACGCGAAGGACATAATTGGCTACCTGTATTTCTTTGCGTTTTAGTAGTCGAATTGTGTTATAGGGTACTTCAATAGTTCGTTCCAGTAGCTGTCTATTAGAGCCGCTAGATTGTAGCACTATGGTCTGACGCCGCTTGCTCTGCGCGCGCAGATCATAATGGATGTTTTTCGATGTTTTATTGCATGTTTTATGGATGAAATACTGTAACTCCTGCATAACTCGCTTACAAAATGTAAAACGTTAATAATACTCTTTCATGAAACAATATTTCAGTGGTAAAAAAAAGGGGCTAAGAAGTGGAAACGATCCAGGGATCTTGCGATCCGGAGGCATTTGCCTTATCCATTGCGCTACTGCTTCACTCAATACATCAGTTGACGCAACAAGTGACTATCTCAATAACTGGCAGTCTGGAGAAAATAGTCCTTCCTTCATTTACGTTGCACACTCGTATACGTTCATACTCTTACTATATTTTATTTTCAGGACTTGGTTAATATCCGTCTTCAAATACATGCAAGCCTTTTGCAAGTGCGCGTAGAGTTATTAAATACATGAAATTTTAATGAGCAATTGTTCGGCCGTGCGGCCATGACTGAATGGCAACAGCTACAGATTCATGAGCGCAAGGAAAATATTTAATCTTGAAAAGTAATACATTTCCGTTGACTTTTCAAGAAATGCACGATTTTTCGGCTCTCGTGTAGTATACGTTGCCCGTTTCGAAAGTGCGTTATTTTATTTCGTAACGCTCTGAAAATGGTTTGTAATTACTCTGCCACGTTATTTAAGCCATTTGCCATTAACAAACACCGCGTAAACACTTCCAAAATAAGGAAATTGTCAACATTAAATTTCAAGTAATAAACTTATCAAAAAGCACGTCGCCATGTTTGATTACGTAATGCTGCCAACTTACAGATTGTACTACTAGGCAAAACCATTGGCTTGGATAAAGATTATTGATGCGAGACTACCTCCACTGTGCGTGACAAAAACCAGGGGTGTTTATATTAGCCTAACGTGGTCCGCAGGGCCGTGCTACCTAACATTTATTGGCCTGGACGAAAACCATTGGTCTGGATGAAAATATTGGTCTGGAAACAATAATGTTGGCACACTGAAAAAATACAATAACACTCTCTAGCGATAAAATATTCAACTACTGTATATTAGTAACATTTCTAGAGAAAATATTTCGGATTTTAATGGCGACGGGCAACGCATACTACACGAGTTCCGATTTTTCCTGTACTATTGAGACAATTTGGAAGATTTTGGTACAAACCACAACTTCTAACTCCCTCTGGTTTAGGAGCTTGAGTATTGTGATACATACACCTAGCGTATTATATATATATATAGATAATGTGGTTATGACGTGCATTTTGAACTTGAGAAAGAAATTTATTTCTAATTTACAAATAAATGAATATATTAGCAAACACGGATATTTTTGCAGTCTACAAGAAACATTTTTCGTCAACTGATATCACAGTCCACTGAATAATTTTAAAAATACTGTACAACCTTTGTTTATTTTCATAGTTTACACCTACATTGCAGCACTTAAATCAAACCATATACCGTACTTTCAAATCCTCTACGTACTGATGGGGAATTTAGCTGTCATCTTCCTCCTCTCCCAAAACCCGGCTGCTCTTTCTTCATCAGTTACGACATAATGTTTTCGTTGATTAATTTTTAGTGTAAAGCTTAAATGTTCGTTTTCTCAGAATCCTCTTTTCTTCTCTGTTTTAGATTTGTTTCATTGTAATATTCAACTCATCTAAATCATTTTGAACTTCTTTGTACCAATTATTTTTTGTCATATTTTTCCAAATGTAGTTTAATAGTTGTTTCAGTAGTGTATTGTCATGCAATGTCGATAAGAGACAGAGAAGGAGCAATTCTCCTTTTTCTCATTGTGTCTATTATTGAATCATTTTGGATAGTTATTTTTGTTTTAAGGGGCACAACTACGAGGTCATCTTCCGCCCCATCCCTCCTAATTGAATCACTTTCCCGATAGACAACGGGATTAGGCAACGATATCCATTGTCCATCCACCTGGAGTTCCAGCCTACTTTCGATTAATTTAAAAGATGAAAGTAGACTTATGATATCTACATGGCCCAAAAGTAGATGTGTGTGTAAGAGTGCATATCTTGCCCTCGCCCCCCCCCCCCAATTCAAACGTGACGCAATCGAATTGAACGAAATTTGGTACAGAGGCAGCACTAGCAAAGGACACCTCAGTGTCATGTTTTATATCGCCACCATCTTGACGGAGACGTTATAGCGGCCACCCAAATGTTCAAAGCTTAAATCAAATTACGACTAACCTAATCATCTGATCTCTACCAAATTTTGCAACAACATATCTTCATGTGGAAAGCATATTTTGAACAAACTACAAGATCATCAGCAAAATAGTTTAAAGATGGCGACCGTGTATGTTTGCAAGTCAATACCCCCTATCAATTCAAACACTAAGAAACCAAATCGTACCACCTCTGGTACAGAGGTAGCACTAGCAAGGGACAACCCAGTATCATGTTGTACTTATATCGCCGCCATCATAACGAAATATAAATGGCGCCCACCCAAATGTTTAAAGCTTAAATCAAATTATGACTAACCTAATCATTCGATCTCTTCCAAATTTTGCAACAATGTACCTTAATGTGGGAAGAGTTTTGTTTTGTTCAAACTACAAGGTCATCAGCCAAATAGTTTCAAGATTTTGGACGTTTTTTACCCTTCTCCCCCATTCAGGAAGTTATATGCGAAGACTCGGCTAAAAGCATCGCAAAATCATCCCGAAAGTGGCGAGCAGTGAAGATAACAAAGAAATAGAGTGTGTTGAAATCCAGCCAAGTAAAGAAAACACCTCGAATATGCATGAGACAACGTGTCTCAGGGGCGTTGCGGGTAAAAGCAAAGGTGGGCAACCTCAAACTGGATTTCATGAAAAATAACACTCTCTTGGTGAAGCCTTATCCTTATCAAGGAAGAAAAATCAAGAAATTACACAGTCACGGATAAGGTAAATGAAAACAAAAGGTTTATTGTTTCTGGCAAGAAATAATATAAATAAATCAATCCTACCTCCGAGACTGACGGTATAGCGAAAGTAAGTTATGTTGCAGGAGTCCATTTTCAACGAAACCGATCAGGCCGTGCCTCATTCTTAATTCACAGGGTTCAAAAGAAATTATAAAAGGAAAAAAAATACGAGCCTTACAGTAGTCGCATATGATGTGTAACATCTGACATAGAAGAAACATCACGTGAAATTGTTGATACACCGGTATTGTATACTATTAATGGCACAAATATTAATCTATTGAAATAGGGAGTGTTTTACAGATATTGTAGTTTATAATACGGAACTCATTTTATTAGATGATTTGTAGCTTCCACCAGCACTAGCCCAAATAAAGAATACGATATGGATCAACTAGATTAATAGAAGCGACACCGCTCATAACCTTAAATTCCTTATAAACAGGTCCTCTTCATTCACAGACCAACACGTAATTTCATATGGATTCTGTTAAACTGAGTCATATTGATATGATAAATATCGTTTAAAATGATAATCTGGTAGCAAAAATATCTACCCCGTCCGGGATTCGAACCCAAGATCTCTAGATTCACAGTCATAAGCACTAACCCCACGGTTATTTCACTACACACATTTTGGGCACAAGATGGTGACTTATTTCCACGTTCCAATAATACTGCATTACGGAATTAAGTTTCATTTATATTTTGCTTGTTTCGATAATGTTCCTGCGTGAAATTGAGTTTAAAATGCCTCATGAATAGGCCCTCCTGTGAGTAAAGAGAATGTATTCAGTGATAGTTCATGAAGGCTTGCTCAATTCTCGTATAACCACAACGATTATATTATATTGATGACTACATTACCGTTATGTGGGTTAATATTTGAATAGCCATTGTGCAGAAACATAAGACCAGCAATGCCGACTACTTTCAATGTTTGATATTAAGACATTTTACCATTTAAATACTGATACGAAGACTTCGAACATGTACCATGTCATTTGTTTCAATCACTTGACACCAGAATTCACATGAGCGATTTCTGTTCAGTATGTCATATACATTCCACATGGCCAAGAGTACGTCATGGTATCAATATCCGACACCGCGCGCTCATTGTTTCTAGTACCACTGCCCGCTGGATCGATCGATCGAGCGGGCAGTGCATACTCCCGTTTTCCACCACTGCCAGCTAGTACACTTCCGTTCGGTCGATCGAGCGGGCAGTGCATACTTCCGTTCGATCCACCACTGCCAGTTCGATCGTTCCGATCCACTTCCGTCCCCAATTTTCAAAATCAGTCCCACAAAACTATCCAGCAACCGAGCGGAAAGATGTTACACATCAAAAACTAAATGTTCATCTGCCACACCAGGAATTATTTCGTCGCATTTTATCACACTTCACTTCACTATAATTCCTCAGTGAGCTAATCCTAAATAATTCGATACAATATCCTGTGAATATATCCGAAAAATCTGCTAAGCACTGCATCCAAAATCACAATATACAACCCTATAATTATTTACATGTATTTATAATGTTGTGGAAAAAGAAAACCACAATCCATTGGTACTACAATTCAGTAGTCCATCCCTGATAATTTCATGTATTATAAATTGACAAATTATCTTTCCATTTAATGAATTCTGCACTGTGGTTTCATGGGATTTATTAAAATTAATCAATCATATTCCTTGACATTTGCTTAGACTAGTAATTTAATCAATCAATAATCAGAATCGTGCTATTGGGATCTCATTAACAAATATAAGGTAGGTTTCCTAAACTTCTTAACTGTTCAACTGAGTTATTCGTTATCTGAGTTTCATATCCTGTGATTTTTAGCCTATTTTCATTTATGAAAAGATAGGCTTATGAGATCACCTTTTGTCCGTGTATCTCTCTGTGTGTGCGTGTGTGTGATGGATTTTTGTGTGTGTCCCCCTAATAAATTCTAAACGGCTTGAGCGATTTCAATGAAACTCGGGAAGTTTATAGCACTATTCCGGGCGACCCCGACCGTGCCTTCAAATTTTGTTACGTTTCACCAATCCAACATGGCGGCTGTGCAAAATATTTCACCAGCTTTTAATATTTCCGTAACTATCACAGATATCACCCTGGTATTTTGTACGGTGATAAAGGAAAACTACTAGAAGTTGACCTATGTGACTTTTGAAAACCTGGTAACCACAAAACAAACATGGCGACCAAGCGAAGTTGCGACTTTCAAATAGACGTTTCTCGCGATTTAACCAACCAAAAGCAATGAAACTTGGTACAGTATATGTTTATACACATTGTAATGCCTTGACATCTAACTTCGTTCAATTTTTTACATAACCTCAAGATGACGGCTGTGCGAACTATTTCACCAGCATTCTATATCTCTGAAACTATTACCGGTATCACCATGATATTTTGTACGGAGATAAAGGGCACTACTGGAGGTTCATCTATGAGATACTCAAACACCAGTTAACTACAAAACGAACATGGCGGCTAAGCGAAGTTGAAACATTTAAATAGACTTTTCTCGCGATTTAATGATCCAAACGCAATGAAACTTCGTACAGCAAAAGTTTATACACATTGTAATGCACTGGTATCTAATTTAGTTCAATTATTATTATTTTTTAACCTCAAGATGGTGGCTGTGCTAAATTCGAAAATTAAGTTTTTATTTCTTGTGTTCTAACCATGCGATCGAAATCAACATTATTGCATAATGAACGTACGCAATACTCATCATCTAATAGTACATAACTCTATGGCCTACATATATTAAAATCCATCATGGCTACCATCCAAAATATTTAGTGGGTTCTCAATATCTCTTAATCTACCACAGCAATCAAACTGAAACTTTGTAAGTGTACAGAGGCTATAAGCATAAGTTCACCTATGGGACATTCAATAACCTGGCGAGCACAAATCCAACATGGCGACCGCGAAATTTTAATATTCAAAAGGACGTTTCTTGCGTTTTACCCATCCGGGCGCAGTGAAACATGATACGGTATATGCTTACACAAATTTTAATCGACTGCATCTAATTCATTTAAATTATTTGCATAACCACAAGATGGCGGCTGAGCGAAATTTTAAAATCCCTCTTTTATTTCTTGTGTCCTAATCATGTGATTGAAGTTTGAATCAAACACCTACGCAATAATCTTCTTGTAATAATACATAAATCTAAGGCCTGTAATATAAAAAACCAACATGGTGACCATCCAAAATATTTAGACCGTTCTCAATATCTACGAATCTATTACAGCAATCAAACTGAAAATTTGTATGTTCGTAGAGGCAATTAATATTAGTAGGATATATGGAAATAGGCTATTTAGTTCTTCACGGAACTACTTGTTAATTTATCCTATAACTTTCTCTGGATATGCTAAAGTATATTATCTTTCATAATTATGAGGATTTGACCGATGCATTCCTAAGCTGCGTGTGCTTCAGCAACACCACGTAAATATTCCTAACTAGAACATCTTCTAAATCTTATCACCATAAATCACATCTTTATAGGACTGTGATTCCATTAATTAACCTCATCAGATTACCTGTAAATCCTTAAATCAACCAGATTCAAAATCATCCTCAGTTAAACTCCATTATAACGCTATCATTACGTGGCAACATTATCAATTCATTCATATTTGCTCTACCGAATGCATAAAATACTATGTCTAAAAAACCTCATAAAAGATCATCAGTAATTCATCCATTATATCTACTTTTTAGTTACTCTGCAGATATATCTCCTAATCCTAAAGAATTGTAAAATTCATGTTACATTCTGTCCTAAAATTTACAAATTGGATCAGTTAACCATTGTATATTTATTTTATTTATTTCTCATGTCGGAAACATACAAATGTACAGTTGCTATAATTATAAGGGTAGAATTCTCTATATAGCACGTGCCCAATACTGAGCGCTTGGAGTGGCTAGCGGGAGATCTTCCTCTGCACAAGATGAAGGGCACAGAGGGCAATGAAGCATGTGTTTTGTGGTTTGTCCTTGTCCACATTCGCAAGATGTGTCACTTGTACTGAGGCCCCATCTCCTCAGATTGTCTCGGGAGCTCCCAACTCCTGATCGCAACCTGTTCAGGGACTTCCACACCAACCAGCTTTCGTTGTTTCCGGTTGGTAGTTCTTCATCTACTGGCATCCAACCGCAGGGGGGAGGCGTCGTCTTCTTCCATAAATCCAGCCTTGCCTTCTCTGGTGAGAGGGTAAGCATCCCAGATGTCCTCAGGAAGCTCCTTCGGGACCTCAGTCGTTGCTGTGGAGGATTGTGTCCATGCAGTGGTTGGGCGCTGTTCTCTTCCACTCTCAGCCTCTCCCTGTTCGCAGCCACCTCTCTGCGTACACAAGGTGGTGCTATTTCAGCCACGTAGTAGAGCTTATCAGTTGGGGTAGGCTTTAAGCAACCTGTTATCAAACTGCAGTTTCGTTCAGAGCTGTATCTACCTTTCTACCTATCTACCTGTACCAGACTGGGGAAGCAAATTCAGCGGTAGAAAAGTACAATGCCATTGCAGAAGTGCGAATAGTCTCTGGATGTGAGCCCCTTTGTGTCCTTACTAGTTGGCGAATTAGGTTGTTTCGTAAAGAGATTTTCATTTTGTTGTTCTGACAGTGGGTTTTGAATGTAAGAGCTCTATCAAGGGTATTTAGGGGTGTGACAATGCTGCAATCGGATACCTGACCAATCTATGCGTGCATCATGATGAGCTTCCCTGTTCCTTAAATGGAAGGCGCATACTTGTGTCTTAGATGGAGTTGGTCTGAGTTGGTTCCAACTGTAGTAACTTAATAGATTTCTCAGGGCAGATGTCAGATTTCTTTCCACTGATTCAAAACTTCCCAGAGCGCAATGGCTAGGTCGTCTGCATACAATATGCTTCTTGTATCTGGGGATAGTGACTGATCGTTGCTATAGATGTTAAAGAGAATTGGAGCCAGGACGCTTCTCTGAGGTAGGCCTAGGCCCTTTTCTGTACTCACCAACGACTGCGTTTCCCCAGGAAGTCCACAAAAGACCTACGGTTTTGAAGGAGAGTACTGATAAGTCTAACTAGTTGCAAATCTTTGGTCATGCTGTACAACTTGGCATGGAGTAACCGATGATGGACGGTGATGTACGCTGCTAAAATATCCACAAAAACCTTGCCTGTCACCTGCCGAGTTTCAAACCCATCCTCTATAAACAGAGTAAGGTTTACAAGTTGCCCTGTACAGCTTTTATTTGGTCGAAATCCTGCTTGTTCAGGTCTGGGAAGAGGCTCAATTACACGTAGAATTCTATTCAAATTCCTAACTTGGGTCTGAGATATTCTCTCGCACATACTGCCCAGCAGTAGGCCCCAAATGTCGGCTAAATTCCTAACTTGGCTCTGAGATATTCTCTCGCACATACTGCCAAGCAGTAGGCCCCAAATATCGGCTATATTCCTAACTTGGGACTGAGATATTCTCTCATACATACTGCCAAGCAGTAGGCCCCAAATGTCGGCTAAATCCCTAACTTCGATCTGAGATATTCTCTCACACATACTGCCCAGCAGTAGGCCCCAAATGTCGGCTAAATTTCTAACTTGGCTCTGAGATATTCTCTCGCACATACTGCCAAGCAGTAGGCCCCAAATGTCGGCTAAATTCCTAACTTGGGACTGAAATATTCTCTCGCACATACTGCCGAGCAGTAGGCACCAAATGTCGGCAAAATTCCAGACTTGGGTCTGAGATATTCACTCGCACATACTGCCAAGCAGTAGGCCCCAAATGTCGGCTGAATTCCTGACTTGGGACTGAGATATTCTCTCACACATACTGCCCAGCAGTAGGCCCCAAATGTCAGCTAAATTCCTAACATGGGACTGAGATATTCTCTCACACATACTGCCGAGCAGTAGGCCCCAAATGTCGGCTAAATTCCTAACTTGGGACTGAGATATTCTCTCACACATACTGCCGAGCAGTAGGCCCCAAATGTCGGCTAAATTCCTGACTTGGGTCTGAGATATTCTCTCGCACATACTGCCGAGCAGTAGGCCCCAAATATCGGCAAAATTCCTAACTTGGCTCTGAGATATTCTCTCGCACATACTGCCCAGCAGTAGGCCCTAAATGTCCGCTAATTTCCTAACTTGGAACTGAGATATTCTCTCGCACATACTGCCGAGCAGTAGGCCCCAAATGCCGACTAGATTCCTAACATGGGTCTGAGAAATTCTCTTGCACATACTGCCAAGCAGTAGGCCCCAAATGTCGGCTAAATTCCTAACTCGGGTCTGAGATATTCTCTCACACATACTGCCGAGCAGTAGGCCCCAAATGTCAGCTAAATTCCTAACTTGGGTCTGAGATATTTTCTCAAACGTACTGCCGAGCATTAGGCCCCAAATGTCGACTAGATTCCTAACATGGCTCTGAGATATTCTCTCACACATACTGCCCAGCAGTAGGCCCCAAATGTCGGCTAAATTCCTAACTTGGGACTGAGATATTCTCTCGCACATACTGCGAGCAGTAGGCCCCAAATGTCGGCTAAATTCCTAACTTGGGACTGAGATATTCTCTCACACATACAGCCGAGCAGTAGGCCCCAAATATCGGCTAAAGTCCTAACATGGGACTGAGATATTCTCTCGCACATACTGCCAAGCAGTAGGCCCCAAATGTAGGCTAAATTCCTGACTTGGGTCTGAGATATTCTCTCGCACATACTGCCAAGCAGTAGGCCCCAAATGTCGGCTAAATTTCTAACTTGGGACTGAAATATTCTCTCGCACATACTGTCGAGCAGTAGGCCCCAAATATCGGCTAAATTCCTGACTTGGGTCTGAGATATTCTCTCGCACATACTGCCGAGCGGTAGGCCCCAAATGTCGGCTAAATTTCTAACTTGGGACTGAAATATTCTCTCGCACATACTGTCGAGCAGTAGGCCCCAAATATCGGCTAAATTCCTGACTTGGGTCTGAGATATTCTCTCGCACATACTGCCGAGCGGTAGGCCCCAAATGTCGGCTAAATTCCTAACTTGGGTCTGAGATATTCTCTCGCACATACTGCCGAGCAGTAGGCCCCAAATGTCGGCTAAATTCCTAACTTGGGACTGAAATATTCTCTCGCACATACTGTCGAGCAGTAGGCCCCAAATATCGGCTAAATTCCTGACTTGGGTCTGAGATATTCTCTCGCACATACTGCCGAGCGGTAGGCCCCAAATGTCGGCTAAATTCCTGACTTGGGACTGAGATATTCTCTCACACATACTGCCGAGCAGTAGGCCCCGAATGTCGGCTAAATTCCTAACTTGGGTCTGAGATATTCTCTCGCACATACTGCCGAGCAGTAGGCCCCAAATGTCGGCTAAATTCCTAACTTGGGTCAGAGATATTCTCTCACACATACTGCCAAGCAGTAGGCCCCAAATGTCGGCTAAATTCCTAACTTGGGTCTGAGATATTCTCTCGCACATACTGCCGAGCAGTAGGCCCCAAATGTCGGCTAAATTCCTAACTTGGGACTGAGATATTCTCTCGCACATACTGCCGAGCAGAAGGCCCCAAATGTCGGCTAAATTCCTAACTTGGGACTGAGATATTCTCTCACACATACAGCCGAGCAGTAGGCCCCAAATGTTGGCTAAAGTCCTAACATGGGACTGAGATATTCTCTCGCACATACTGCCAAGCAGTAGGCCCCAAATGTAGGCTAAATTCCTGACTTAGGTCTGAGATATTCTCTCGCACATACTGCCAAGCAGTAGGCCCCAAATGTCGGCTAAATTTCTAACTTGGGACTGAGATATTCTCTCGCACATACTGTCGAGCAGTAGGCCCCACATATCGGCTAAATTCCTGACTTGGGACTGAGATATTCTCTCGCACATACTGCCAAGCAGTAGGCCCCAAATGTAGGCTAAATTCCTGACTTGGGTCTGAGATATTCTCTCGCACATACTGCCAAGCAGTAGGCTCCAAATGTCGGCTAAATTTCTAACTTGGGACTGAAATATTCTCTCGCACATACTGTCGAGCAGTAGGCCACAAATATCGGCTAAATTCCTGACTTGGGTCTGAGATATTCTCTCGCACATACTGCCGAGCGGTAGGCCCCAAATGTCGGCTAAATTCCTGACTTGGGACTGAGATATTCTCTCACACATACTGCCGAGCAGTAGGCCCCGAATGTCGGCTAAATTCCTAACATGGGACTGAGATATTCTCTCACACATACTGCCGAGCAGTAGGCCCCAAATGTCGGCTAAATTCCTGACTTGGGTCTGAGATATTCTCTCGCACATACTGCCGAGCAGTAGGCCCCAAATGTCGGCTAAATTCCTAACTTGGGTCAGAGATATTCTCTCACACATACTGCCAAGCAGTAGGCCCCAAATGTCGGCTAAATTCCTAACTTGGGTCTGAGATATTCTCTCGCACATACTGCCGAGCAGTAGGCCCCAAATGTCGGCTAAATTCCTAACTTGGGACTGAGATATTCTCTCGCACATACTGCCGAGCAGAAGGCCCCAAATGTCGGCTAAATTCCTAACTTGGGACTGAGATATTCTCTCACACATACAGCCGAGCAGTAGGCCCCAAATGTTGGCTAAAGTCCTAACATGGGACTGAGATATTCTCTCGCACATACTGCCAAGCAGTAGGCCCCAAATGTAGGCTAAATTCCTGACTTAGGTCTGAGATATTCTCTCGCACATACTGCCAAGCAGTAGGCCCCAAATGTCGGCTAAATTTCTAACTTGGGACTGAGATATTCTCTCGCACATACTGTCGAGCAGTAGGCCCCACATATCGGCTAAATTCCTGACTTGGGACTGAGATATTCTCTCGCACATACTGCCGAGCGGTAGGCCCCAAATGTCGGCTAAATTCCTGACTTGGGACTGAGATATTCTCTCACACATACTGCCGAGCAGTAGGCCCCAAATGTCGGCTAAATTCCTGACTTGGGTCTGGGATATTCTCTCGCACATACTGCCGAGCAGTAGGCCCCAAATGTCGGCTAAATTCCTAACTTGGGACTGAGATATTCTCTCACACATACTGCCGAGCAGTAGGCCCCAAATGTCGGCTAAATTCCTAACTTGGGTCTGAGATATTCTCTCGCACACACTGCCGAGCAGTAGGCCCCAAATATAGGCTAAATTCCTAACTTGGGTCTGAGATATTCACTCGCACAAACTGCCGATCAGTAGGCCCCAAATGTTGGCTAAATTCCTAACTTGGCTCTGAGATATTCTCTCTCGCACACTGCCAAGCAGTAGGCCCCAAATGTCGGCTAAATTCCTAACTTGGCTCTGAGATATTCTCTCACACATACTGCCGAGCAGTAGGCCCCAAATGTCAGCAACATTTCTAACTTGGCTCTGAGATATTCTCTCACACTGCCGAACAGTAGGCCCCAAATGTCGCCTAAATTCCTAACATGGGTCTGAGATATTCTCTCGCACATACTGCCAAGCAGTAGGCCCCAAATGTAGGCTAAATTCCTAACTTGGGTCTGAGATATTCTCTCGCACATACTGTCGAGCAGTAGGCCCCAAATGTCAGCAACATTTCTAACTTGGCTCTGAGATATTCTCTCACACATACTGTGAAGCAGTAGGCCCCAAATGTCGGCTAAATTCCTAACATGGGACTGAGATATTCTCTCACACATACTGCCGAGCAGTAGGCCCCAAATGTCGGCTAAATTCCTAACTTGGGACTGAGATATTCTCTCACACATTCTGCCAAGCAGTAGGCCCCAAATGTCGGCTAAATTCCTAACGTGGCTCTGAGATATTCTCTCACACATAGTGCCAAGCAGTAGGCCCCAAATGTCGGCTAAATTCATAACTTGGGTCTGAGATATTCTCTCACACATACTGCCGAGCAGTAGGCCCCAAATGTCGGCTAAATTCCTAACTTGGGTCTGAGATATTCTCTCACACATACAGCCGAGTAGTAGGCCCCAAATGTACGCTAAATTCCTAACATGGGACTGAGATATTCTCTCACACATACTGCCGAGCAGTAGGCCCCAAATGTAGGCTAAATTCCTAACTTGGGTCTTAGATATTCTCTCACACATACAGCCGAGCAGTAGGCCCCAAATGTTGGCTAAATTCCTAACATGGGTCTGAGATATTCTCTCGCACATACTGCCGAGCAGTAGGCCCCAAATGTCAGCAACATTTCTAACTTGGCTCTGAGATATTCTCTCACACATACTGCCGAGCAGGAGGCCCCAAATGTTGGCTAAATTCCTAATTTGGGACTGAGATATTCTCTCACACATACTGCCGAGCAGTAGGCCCCAAATGTAGGCTAAATTCCCAACTTGGGTCTGAGATATTCTCTCACACATTCTTCCGAGCAGTAGGCCCCAAATGTTGGCTAAATTCCTAACTTGGGACTGAGATATTCTCTCACACATACTGCCGAGCAGTAGGCCCCATATGTCAGCAACATTTCTAACATGGCTCTGAGATATTCTCTCACACTTACTGCCGAGCAGTAGGCCCCAAATGTCGGCTAAATTCCTAACTTGGGTCTGAGATATTCTCTCGCATATACTGCCGAGCAGTAGGCCCCAAATGTAGGCTAAATTCCTAACTTGGGTCTGAGATATTCTCTCGCACATACTGCCGAGCATTAGGCCCCAAATGTCGGCTAAATTCCTAACTTGGCTCTGTGATATTCTCTCGCACTTACTGCCGAGCAGTAGGCCCCAAATGTCGGCTAAATTCCTAACTTGGGTCTGAGATATTCTCTCACTCATACTGCCGAGCAGTAGGCCCCAAATGTCGGCTAAATTAATAACTTGGGTCTGAGATATTCTCTCACACATACTGCCAAGCAGTAGGCCCCAAATTTAGGCTAAATTCCTGACTTGGGTCTGAGATATTCTCTCGCACATACTGTGAAGCAGTAGGCCCCAAATGTCAGCAACATTTCTAACTTGGCTCTGAGATATTCTCTCACACATACTGTGAAGCAGTAGGCCCCAAATGTCGGCTAAATTCCTAACATGGGACTGAGATATTCTCTCACACATACTACCGAGCAGTAGGCCCCAAATGTCGGCTAAATTCCTAACTTGGGACTGAGATATTCTCTCACACATACTGCCAAGCAGTAGGCCCCAAATGTCAGCTAAATTCCTAACTTGGCTCTGAGATATTCTCTCACACATACTGCCAAGCAGTAGGCCCAAAATGTCGGCTAAATTCCTAACTTGGGTCTAAGATATTCTCTCACACATACTGCCAAGCAGTAGGCCCCAAATGTCGGCTAAATTCCTAACATGGGTCTGAGATATTCTCTCACACATACTGCCGAGCAGTAGGCCCCAAATGTCGGCTAATTTCCTAACTTGCGTCTGAGATATTCTCTCACACATACTGCCGAGCAGTAGGCCCCAAATGTCGTTTAAATTCCTAACATGGGTCTGAGATATTCTCTCACACATACTGCCAAGCAGTAGGCCCCAAATGTCGGCTATATTCCTAACTTGGGACTGAGATATTCTCTCACACATACAGCCGAGCAGTAGGCCCCAAATATCGGCTAAAGTCCTAACATGGGACTGAGATATTCTCTCGCACATACTGCCAAGCAGTAGGCCCCAAATGTAGGCTAAATTCCTGACTTGGGTCTGAGATATTCTCTCGCACATACTGCCAAGCAGTAGGCCCCAAATGTCGGCTAAATTTCTAACTTGGGACTGAAATATTCTCTCGCACATACTGTCGAGCAGTAGGCCCCAAATATCGGCTAAATTCCTGACTTGGGTCTGAGATATTCTATCGCACATACTGCCGAGCGGTAGGCCCCAAATGTCGGCTAAATTCCTGACTTGGGACTGAGATATTCTCTCACACATACTGCCGAGCAGTAGGCCCCGAATGTCGGCTAAATTCCTAACTTGGGACTGAGATATTCTCTCACACATACTGCCGAGCAGTAGGCCCCAAATTTCAGCAACATTTCTAACATGGCTCTGAGATATTCTCTCACACTTACTGCCGAGCAGTAGGCCCCAAATGTCGGCTAAATTCCTAACTTGAGTCTGAGATATTCTCTCACACATACTGCCAAGCAGTAGGCCCCAAATGTCGGCTAAATTCCTAACTTGGGTCTGAGATATTCTCTCGCACATACTGCCGAGCAGTAGGCCCCAAATGTCGGCTAAATTCCTAACTTGGGACTGAGATATTCTCTAGCACATACTGCCGAGCAGTAGGCCCCAAATGTCGGCTAAATTCCTAACTTGGGACTGAGATATTCTCTCACACATACAGCCGAGCAGTAGGCCCCAAATGTTGGCTAAATTCCTAACATGGGACTGAGATGTTCTCTCGCACATACTGCCAAGCAGTAGGCCCCAAATGTAGGCTAAATTCCTGACTTAGGTCTGAGATATTCTCTCGCACATACTGCCAAGCAGTAGGCCCCAAATGTCGGCTAAATTTCTAACTTGGGACTGAGATATTCTCTCGCACATACTGTCGAGCAGTAGGCCCCAAATGTCAGCTAAATTCCTAACATGGGACTGAGATATTCTCTCGCACATACTGCCGAGCAGTAGGCCCCAAATGTCGGCTAAATTCCTTATTTGGGTCTGAGATATTCTCTCACACATACTGCCAAGCAGTAGGCCCCAAATGTCGGCTAAATTCCTAACTTGGGACTGAGATATTCTCTCTCACATACTGCCGAGCTGTAGGCCCCAAATGTCGGCTAAATTCCTAACTTGGCTCTGAGATATTCTCTCGCACATACTGCCCAGCAGTAGGCCCTAAATGTCCGCTAAATTCCTAACTTGGGACTGAGATATTCTCTCGCACATACTGCCGAGCAGTAGGCCCCAAATGCCGACTAGATTCCTAACATGGGTCTGAGAAATTCTCTTGCACATACTGCCAAACAGTAGGCCCCAAATGTCGGCTAAATTCCTAACTTGGGTCTGAGATATTCTCTCACACATACTGCCGAGCAGTAGGCCCCAAATGTCAGCTAAATTCCTAACTTGGGTCTGAGATATTTTCTCAAACATACTGCCGAGCATTAGGCCCCAAATGTCGACTAGATTCCTAACATGGCTCTGAGATATTCTCTCACACATACTGCCCAGCAGTAGGCCCCAAATGTCGGCTAAATTCCTAACTTGGGACTGAGATATTCTCTCGCACATACTGCCGAGCAGTAGGCCCCAAATGTCGGCTAAATTCCTAACTTGGGACTGAGATATTCTCTCACACATACAGCCGAGCAGTAGGCCCCAAATATCGGCTAATGTGCTAACATGGGACTGAGATATTCTCTCGCACATACTGCCAAGCAGTAGGCCCCAAATGTAGGCTAAATTCCTGACTTTGGTCTGAGATATTCTCTCGCACATACTGCCAAGCAGTAGGCCCCAAATGTCGGCTAAATTTCTAACTTGGGACTGAAATATTCTCTCGCACATACTGTCGAGCAGTAGGCCCCAAATATCGGCTAAATTCCTGACTTGGGTCTGAGATATTCTATCGCACATACTGCCGAGCGGTAGGCCCCAAATGTCGGCTAAATTCCTGATTGGGACTGAGATATTCTCTCACACATACTGCCGAGCAGTAGGCCCCGAATGTCGGCTAAATTCCTAACTTGGGACTGAGATATTCTCTCACACATACTGCCGAGCAGTAGGCCCCAAATGTCAGCAACATTTCTAACATGGCTCTGAGATATTCTCTCACACTTACTGCCGAGCAGTAGGCCCCAAATGTCGGCTAAATTCCTAACTTGGGTCTGAGATATTCTCTCACACATACTGCCAAGCAGTAGGCCCCAAATGTCGGCTAAATACCTAACTTGGGTCTGAGATATTCTCTCGCACATACTGCCGAGCAGTAGGCCCCAAATGTCGGCTAAATTCCTAACTTGGGACTGAGATATTCTCTCGCACATACTGCCGAGCAGTAGGCCCCAAATGTCGGCTAAATTCCTAACTTGGGACTGAGATATTCTCTCACACATACAGCCGAGCAGTAGGCCCCAAATGTTGGCTAAATTCCTAACATGGGACTGAGATGTTCTCTCGCACATACTGCCAAGCAGTAGGCCCCAAATGTAGGCTAAATTCCTGACTTAGGTCTGAGATATTCTCTCGCACATACTGCCAAGCAGTAGGCCTCAAATGTCGGCTAAATTTCTAACTTGGGACTGAGATATTCTCTCGCACATACTGTCGAGCAGTAGGCCCCAAATGTCAGCTAAATTCCTAACATGGGACTGAGATATTCTCTCGCACATACTGCCGAGCAGTAGGCCCCAAATGTCGGCTAAATTCCTAATTTGGGTCTGAGATATTCTCTCACACATACTGCCAAGCAGTAGGCCCCAAATGTCGGCTAAATTCCTAACTTGGGACTGAGATATTCTCTCTCACATACTGCCGAGCTGTAGGCCCCAAATGTCGGCTAAATTCCTAACTTGGCTCTGAGATATTCTCTCGCACATACTGCCCAGCAGTAGGCCCTAAATGTCCGCTAAATTCCTAACTTGGGACTGAGATATTCTCTCGCACATACTGCCGAGCAGTAGGCCCCAAATGCCGACTAGATTCCTAACATGGGTCTGAGAAATTCTCTTGCACATACTGCCAAACAGTAGGCCCCAAATGTCGGCTAAATTCCTAACTTGGGTCTGAGATATTCTCTCACACATACTGCCGAGCAGTAGGCCCCAAATGTCAGCTAAATTCCTAACTTGGGTCTGAGATATTTTCTCAAACATACTGTCGAGCATTAGGCCCCAAATGTCGACTAGATTCCTAACATGGCTCTGAGATATTCTCTCACACATACTGCCCAGCAGTAGGCCCCAAATGTCGGCTAAATTCCTAACTTGGGACTGAGATATTCTCTCGCACATACTGCCGAGCAGTAGGCCCCAAATTTCGGCTAAATTCCTAACTTGGGACTGAGATATTCTCTCACACATACAGCCGAGCAGTAGGCCCCAAATATCGGCTAATGTCCTAACATGGGACTGAGATATTCTCTCGCACATACTGCCAAGCAGTAGGCCCCAAATGTAGGCTAAATTCCTGACTTGGGTCTGAGATATTCTCTCGCACATACTGCCAAGCAGTAGGCCCCAAATGTCGGCTAAATTTCTAACTTGGGACTGAAATATTCTCTCGCACATACTGTCGAGCAGTAGGCCCCAAATATCGGCTAAATTCCTGACTTGGGTCTGAGATATTCTCTCGCACATACTGCCGAGCGGTAGGCCCCAAATGTCGGCTAAATTCCTGACTTGGGACTGAGATATTCTCTCACACATACTGCCGAGCAGTAGGCCCCGAATGTCGGCTAAATTCCTAACTTGGGACTGAGATATTCTCACACACATACTGCCGAGCAGTAGGCCCCAAATGTCAGCAACATTTCTAAAATGGCTCTGAGATATTCTCTCACACATACTGCCGAGCAGGAGGCCCCAAATGTTGGCTAAATTCCTAACTTGGGACTGAGATATTCTCTCACACATACTGCCGAGCAGTAGGCCCCAAATGTAGGCTAAATTCCCAACATGGGTCTGAGATATACTCTCACACATTCTTCTGAGCAGTAGGCCCCAAATGTTGGCTAAATTCCTAACTTGGGACTGAGATATTCTCTCACACATACTGCCGAGCAGTAGGCCCAAATGTCAGCAACATTTCTAACATGGCTCTGAGATATTCTCTCACACTTACTGCCGAGCAGTAGGCCCCAAATGTCGGCTAAATTCCTAACATGGGTCTGAGATATTCTCTCGCACATACTGCCGAGCAGTAGGCCCCAAATATCGGCTAAATTCCTAACTTGGGTCTGAGATATTCTCTCACACATACTGCCAAGCAGTAGGCCCCAAATGTCGGCTAAATTCCTAACTTGGGTCTGAGATATTCTCTTGCACATACTGCCGAGCAGTAGGCCCCAAATGTCGGCTAAATTCCTAACTTGGGTCTGAGATATTCTCTCACACATACTGCCGAGCAGTAGGCCCCAAATGTCGGCTAAATTCCTAACTTGGGTCTGAGATATTCTCTCGCACATACTGCCGAGCAGTAGGCCCCAAATGTCGGCTAAATTCCTAACTTGGGACTGAGATATTCTCTCGCACATACTGCCGAGCAGTAGGCCCCAAATGTCGGCTAAATTCCTAACATGGGACTGAGATATCCTCTCACACATACAGCCGAGCAGTAGGCCCCAAATGATGGCTAAATTCCTAACATGGGACTGAGATATTCTCTCGCACATACTGCCAAGCAGTAGGCCCCAAATGTAGGCTAAATTCCTGACTTAGGTCTGAGATATTCTCTCGCACATACTGCCAAGCAGTAGGCCCCGAATGTCGGCTAAATTTCTAACTTGGGACTGAGATATTGTCTCGCACATACTGTCGAGCAGTAGGCCCCAAATGTCAGCTAAATTCCTAACATGGGACTGAGATATTCTCTCGCACATACTGCCGAGCAGTAGGCCCCAAATGTCGGCTAGATTCCTAACATGGCTCTGAGATATTCTCTCACACATACTGCCCAGCAGTAGGCCCCAAATGTCGGCTAAATTCCTAACTTGGGACTGAGATATTCTCTCGCACATACTGCCGAGCAGTAGGCCCCAAATATCGGCTAAATTCCTAACTTGGGACCGAGATATTCTCTCACACATACAGCCGAGCAGTAGGCCCCAAATATCGGCTAATGTCCTAACATGGGACTGAGATATTCTCTCGCACATACTGCCAAGCAGTAGGCCCCAAATGTAGGCTAAATTCCTGACTTGGGTCTGAGATATTCTCTCGCACATACTGCCAAGCAGTAGGCCCAAAATGTCGGCTAAATTTCTAACTTGGGACTGAAATATTCTCTCGCACATACTGTCGAGCAGTAGGCCCCAAATATCGGCTAAATTCCTGACTTGGGTCTCAGATATTCTCTCGCACATACTGCCGAGCGGTAGGCCCCAAATGTCGGCTAAATTCCTGACTTGGGACTGAGATATTCTCTCACACATACTGCCAAGCAGTAGGCCCCGAATGTCGGCTAAATTCCTAACTTGGGACTGAGATATTCTCACACACATACTGCCGTGCAGTAGGCCCCAAATGTCAGCAACATTTCTAACATGGCTCTGAGATATTCTCTCACACATACTGCCGAGCAGGAGGCCCCAAATGTTGGCTAAATTCCTAACTTGGGACTGAGATATTCTCTCACACATACTGCCGAGCAGTAGGCCCCAAATGTAGGCTAAATTACCAACATGGGTCTGAGATATTCTCTCACACATTCTTCTGAGCAGTAGGCCCCAAATGTTGGCTAAATTCCTAACTTGGGACTGAGATATTCTCTCACACATACTGCCGAGCAGTAGGCCCAAATGTCAGCAACATTTCTAACATGGCTCTGAGATATTCTCTCACACTTACTGCCGAGCAGTAGGCCCCAAATGTCGGCTAAATTCCTAACATGGGTCTGAGATATTCTCTCGCACATACTGCCGAGCAGTAGGCCCCAAATGTAGGCTAAATTCCTAACTTGGGTCTGAGATATTCTCTCGCACATACTGCCGAGCATTAGGCCCCAAATGTCGGCTAAATTCCTACCTTGGCTCTGTGATATTCTCTCGCACTTACTGCCGAGCAGTAGGCCCCAAATGTCGGCTAAATTCCTAACTTGGGTCTGAGATTTTCTCTCACTCATACTGCCGAGCAGTAGGCCCCAAATGTCGGCTAAATTAATAACTTGGGTCTGAGATATTCTCTCACACATACTGCCAAGCAGTAGGCCCCAAATGTAGGCTAAATTCCTGACTTGGGTCTGAGATATTCTCTCGCACATACTGTGAAGCAGTAGGCCCCAAATGTCAGCAACATTTCTAACTTGGCTCTGAGATATTCTCTCACACATACTGTGAAGCAGTAGGCCCCAAATGTCGGCTAAATTCCTAACATGGGACTGAGATATTCTCTCACACATACTACCGAGCAGTAGGCCCCAAATGTCGGCTAAATTCCTAACTTGGGACTGAGATATTCTCTCACACATACTGCCAAGCAGTAGGCCCCAAATGTCGGCTAAATTCCTAACTTGGCTCTGAGATATTCTCTCACACATACTGCCAAGCAGTAGGCCCCAAATGTCGGCTAAATTCCTAACTTGGGTCTAAGATATTCTCTCACACATACTGCCAAGCAGTAGGCCCCAAATGTCGGCTAAATTCCTAACATGGGTCTGAGATATTCTCTCACACATACTGCCGAGCAGTAGGCCCCAAATGTCGGCTAATTTCCTAACTTGCGTCTGAGATATTCTCTCACACATACTGCCGAGCAGTAGGCCCCAAATGTCGTTTAAATTCCTAACATGGGTCTGAGATATTCTCTCACACATACTGCCAAGCAGTAGGCCCCAAATGTCGGCTAAATTCCTAACTTGGGACTGAGATATTCTCTCACACATACAGCCGAGCAGTAGGCCCCAAATATCGGCTAAAGTCCTAACATGGGACTGAGATATTCTCTCGCACATACTGCCAAGCAGTAGGCCCCAAATGTAGGCTAAATTCCTGACTTGGGTCTGAGATATTCTCTTGCACATACTGCCAAGCAGTAGGCCCCAAATGTCGGCTAAATTCCTAACTTGGGTCTGAGATATTCTCTCACACATACTGCCAAGCAGTAGGCCCCAAATGTCGGCTAAATTCCTAACTTGGGTCTGAGATATTCTCTCGCACATACTGCCGAGCAGTAGGCCCCAAATGTCGGCTAAATTCCTAACTTGGGACTGAGATATTCTCTCGCACATACTGCCGAGCAGTAGGCCCCAAATGTCGGCTAAATTCCTAACATGGGACTGAGATATCCTCTCACACATACAGCCGAGCAGTAGGCCCCAAATGATGGCTAAATTCCTAACATGGGACTGAGATATTCTCTCGCACATACTGCCAAGCAGTAGGCCCCAAATGTAGGCTAAATTCCTGACTTAGGTCTGAGATATTCTCTCGCACATACTGCCAAGCAGTAGGCCCCAAATGTCGGCTAAATTTCTAACTTGGGACTGAGATATTCTCTCGCACATACTGTCGAGCAGTAGGCCCCAAATGTCAGCTAAATTCCTAACATGGGACTGAGATATTCTCTCGCACATACTGCCGAGCAGTAGGCCCCAAATGTCGGCTAAATTCCTAACTTGGGTCTGAGATATTCTCTCACACATACTGCCAAGCAGTAGGCCCCAAATGTCGGCTAAATTCCTAACTTGGGACTGAGCTATTCTCTCACACATACTGCCGAGCTGTAGGCCCCAAATGTCGGCTAAATTCCTAACTTGGCTCTGAGATATTCTCTCGCACATACTGCCCAGCAGTAGGCCCTAAATGTCCGCTAAATTCCTAACTTGGGACTGAGATATTCTCTCGCACATACTGCCGAGCAGTAGGCCCCAAATGCCGACTAGATTCCTAACATGGGTCTGAGAAATTCTCTTGCACATACTGCCAAACAGTAGGCCCCAAATGTCGGCTAAATTCCTAACTTGGGTCTGAGATATTCTCTCACACATACTGCCGAGAAGTAGGCCCCAAATGTCAGCTAAATTCCTAACTTGGGTCTGAGATATTTTCTCAAACATACTGCCGAGCATTAGGCCCCAAATGTCGACTAGATTCCTAACATGGCTCTGAGATATTCTCTCACACATACTGCCCAGCAGTAGGCCCCAAATGTCGGCTAAATTCCTAACTTGGGAATGAGATATTCTCTCGCACATACTGCCGAGCAGTAGGCCCCAAATGTCGGCTAAATTCCTAATTTGGGACTGAGATATTCTCTCACACATACAGCCGAGCAGTAGGCCCCAAATATCGGCTAAAGTCCTAACATGGGACTGAGATATTCTCTCGCACATACTGCCAAGCAGTAGGCCCCAAATGTAGGCTAAATTCCTGACTTGGGTCTGAGATATTCTCTCGCACATACTGCCAAGCAGTAGGCCCAAAATGTCGGCTAAATTTCTAACTTGGGACTGAAATATTCTCTCGCACATACTGTCGAGCAGTAGGCCCCAAATATCGGCTAAATTCCTGACTTGGGTCTGAGATATTCTCTCGCACATACTGCCGAGCGGTAGGCCCCAAATGTCGGCTAAATTCCTGACTTGGGACTGAGATATTCTCTCACACATACTGCCAAGCAGTAGGCCCCGAATGTCGGCTAAATTCCTAACTTGGGACTGAGATATTCTCACACACATACTGCCGTGCAGTAGGCCCCAAATGTCAGCAACATTTCTAACATGGCTCTGAGATATTCTCTCACACATACTGCCGAGCAGGAGGCCCCAAATGTTGGCTAAATTCCTAACTTGGGACTGAGATATTCTCTCACACATACTGCCGAGCAGTAGGCCCCAAATGTAGGCTAAATTACCAACATGGGTCTGAGATATTCTCTCACACATTCTTCTGAGCAGTAGGCCCCAAATGTTGGCTAAATTCCTAACTTGGGACTGAGATATTCTCTCACACATACTGCCGAGCAGTAGGCCCAAATGTCAGCAACATTTCTAACATGGCTCTGAGATATTCTCTCACACTTACTGCCGAGCAGTAGGCCCCAAATGTCGGCTAAATTCCTAACATGGGTCTGAGATATTCTCTCGCACATACTGCCGAGCAGTAGGCCCCAAATGTAGGCTAAATTCCTAACTTGGGTCTGAGATATTCTCTCGCACATACTGCCGAGCATTAGGCCCCAAATGTCGGCTAAATTCCTACCTTGGCTCTGTGATATTCTCTCGCACTTACTGCCGAGCAGTAGGCCCCAAATGTCGGCTAAATTCCTAACTTGGGTCTGAGATTTTCTCTCACTCATACTGCCGAGCAGTAGGCCCCAAATGTCGGCTAAATTAATAACTTGGGTCTGAGATATTCTCTCACACATACTGCCAAGCAGTAGGCCCCAAATGTAGGCTAAATTCCTGACTTGGGTCTGAGATATTCTCTCGCACATACTGTGAAGCAGTAGGCCCCAAATGTCAGCAACATTTCTAACTTGGCTCTGAGATATTCTCTCACACATACTGTGAAGCAGTAGGCCCCAAATGTCGGCTAAATTCCTAACATGGGACTGAGATATTCTCTCACACATACTACCGAGCAGTAGGCCCCAAATGTCGGCTAAATTCCTAACTTGGGACTGAGATATTCTCTCACACATACTGCCAAGCAGTAGGCCCCAAATGTCGGCTAAATTCCTAACTTGGCTCTGAGATATTCTCTCACACATACTGCCAAGCAGTAGGCCCCAAATGTCGGCTAAATTCCTAACTTGGGTCTAAGATATTCTCTCACACATACTGCCAAGCAGTAGGCCCCAAATGTCGGCTAAATTCCTAACATGGGTCTGAGATATTCTCTCACACATACTGCCGAGCAGTAGGCCTCAAATGTCGGCTAATTTCCTAACTTGCGTCTGAGATATTCTCTCACACATACTGCCGAGCAGTAGGCCCCAAATGTCGTTTAAATTCCTAACATGGGTCTGAGATATTCTCTCACACATACTGCCAAGCAGTAGGCCCCAAATGTCGGCTAAATTCCTAACTTGGGACTGAGATATTCTCTCACACATACAGCCGAGCAGTAGGCCCCAAATATCGGCTAAAGTCCTAACATGAGACTGAGATATTCTCTCGCACATACTGCCAAGCAGTAGGCCCCAAATGTAGGCTAAATTCCTGACTTGGGTCTGAGATATTCTCTTGCACATACTGCCAAGCAGTAGGCCCCAAATGTCGGCTAAATTCCTAACTTGGGTCTGAGATATTCTCTCACATATACTGCCAAGCAGTAGGCCCCAAATGTCGGCTAAATTCCTAACTTGGGTCTGAGATATTCTCTCGCACATACTGCCGAGCAGTAGGCCCCAAATGTCGGCTAAATTCCTAACTTGGGACTGAGATATTCTCTCGCACATACTGCCGAGCAGTAGGCCCCAAATGTCGGCTAAATTCCTAACATGGGACTGAGATATCCTCTCACACATACAGCCGAGCAGTAGGCCCCAAATGATGGCTAAATTCCTAACATGGGACTGAGATATTCTCTCGCACATACTGCCAAGCAGTAGGCCCCAAATGTAGGCTAAATTCCTGACTTAGGTCTGAGATATTCTCTCGCACATACTGCCAAGCAGTAGGCCCCAAATGTCGGCTAAATTTCTAACTTGGGACTGAGATATTCTCTCGCACATACTGTCGAGCAGTAGGCCCCAAATGTCAGCTAAATTCCTAACATGGGACTGAGATATTCTCTCGCACATACTGCCGAGCAGTAGGCCCCAAATGTCGGCTAAATTCCTAACTTGGGTCTGAGATATTCTCTCACACATACTGCCAAGCAGTAGGCCCCAAATGTCGGCTAAATTCCTAACTTGGGACTGAGCTATTCTCTCACACATACTGCCGAGCTGTAGGCCCCAAATGTCGGCTAAATTCCTAACTTGGCTCTGAGATATTCTCTCGCACATACTGCCCAGCAGTAGGCCCTAAATGTCCGCTAAATTCCTAACTTGGGACTGAGATATTCTCTCGCACATACTGCCGAGCAGTAGGCCCCAAATGCCGACTAGATTCCTAACATGGGTCTGAGAAATTCTCTTGCACATACTGCCAAACAGTAGGCCCCAAATGTCGGCTAAATTCCTAACTTGGGTCTGAGATATTCTCTCACACATACTGCCGAGAAGTAGGCCCCAAATGTCAGCTAAATTCCTAACTTGGGTCTGAGATATTTTCTCAAACATACTGCCGAGCATTAGGCCCCAAATGTCGACTAGATTCCTAACATGGCTCTGAGATATTCTCTCACACATACTGCCCAGCAGTAGGCCCCAAATGTCGGCTAAATTCCTAACTTGGGAATGAGATATTCTCTCGCACATACTGCCGAGCAGTAGGCCCCAAATGTCGGCTAAATTCCTAATTTGGGACTGAGATATTCTCTCACACATACAGCCGAGCAGTAGGCCCCAAATATCGGCTAAAGTCCTAACATGGGACTGAGATATTCTCTCGCACATACTGCCAAGCAGTAGGCCCCAAATGTAGGCTAAATTCCTGACTTGGGTCTGAGATATTCTCTCGCACATACTGCCTAGCAGTAGGCCCCAAATGTCGGCTAAATTTCTAACTTGGGACTGAAATATCCTCTCGCACATACTGTCGAGCAGTAGGCCCCAAATATCGGCTAAATTCCTGACTTGGGTCTGAGATATTCTCTCGCACATACTGCCAAGCAGTAGGCCCCAAATGTAGGCTAAATTCCTGACTTGGGACTGAGATATTCTCTCACACATACTGCCGAGCAGTAGGCCCCGAATGTCGGCTAAATTCCTGACTTGGGACTGAGATATTCTCTCACACATACTGCCGAGCAGTAGGCCCAAATGTCAGCAACATTTCTAACATGGCTCTGAGATATTCTCTCACACTTACTGCCGAGCAGTAGGCACCAAATGTCGGCTAAATTCCTAACATGGGTCTGAGATATTCTCTCGCACATACTGCCGAGCAGTAGGCCCCAAATATCGGCTAAATTCCTAACTTGGGTCTGAGATATTCTCTCACACATACTGCCAAGCAGTAGGCCCGAAATGTCGGCTAAATTCCTAACTTGGGTCTGAGATATTCTCTTGCACATACTGCCGAGCAGTAGGCCCCAAATGTCGGCTAAATTCCTAACTTGGGTCTGAGATATTCTCTCACACATACTGCCAAGCAGTAGGCCCCAAATGTCGGCTAAATTCCTAACTTGGGTCTGAGATATTCTCTCGCACATACTGCCGAGCAGTAGGCCCCAAATGTCGGCTAAATTCCTAACTTGGGACTGAGATATTCTCTCGCACATACTGCCGAGCAGTAGGCCCCAAATGTCGGCTAAATTCCTAACATGGGACTGAGATATCCTCTCACACATACAGCCGAGCAGTAGGCCCCAAATGATGGCTAAATTCCTAACATGGGACTGAGATATTCTCTCGCACATACTGCCAAGCAGTAGGCCCCAAATGTAGGCTAAATTCCTGACTTAGGTCTGAGATATTCTCTCGCACATACTGCCAAGCAGTAGGCTCCGAATGTCGGCTAAATTTCTAACTTGAGACTGAGATATTCTCTCGCACATACTGTCGAGCAGTAGGCCCCAAATGTCAGCTAAATTCCTAACATGGGACTGAGATATTCTCTCGCACATACTGCCGAGCAGTAGGCCCCAAATGTCGGCTATATTCCTAACATGGCTCTGAGATATTCTCTCACACATACTGCCCAGCAGTAGGCCCCAAATGTCGGCTAAATTCCTAACTTGGGACTGAGATATTCTCTCGCACATACTGCCGAGCAGTAGGCCCCAAATATCGGCTAAATTCCTAACTTGGGACTGAGATATTCTCTCACACATACAGCCGAGCAGTAGGCCCCAAATATCGGCTAATGTCCTAACATGGGACTGAGATATTCTCTCGCACATACTGCCAAGCAGTAGGCCCCAAATGTAGGCTAAATTCCTGACTTGGGTCTGAGATATTCTCTCGCACATACTGCCAAGCAGTAGGCCCAAAATGTCGGCTAAATTTCTAACTTGGGACTGAAATATTCTCTCGCACATACTGTCGAGCAGTAGGCCCCAAATATCGGCTAAATTCCTGACTTGGGTCTGAGATATTCTCTCGCACATACTGCCGAGCGGTAGGCCCCAAATGTCGGCTAAATTCCTGACTTGGGACTGAGATATTCTCTCACACATACTGCCAAGCAGTAGGCCCCGAATGTCGGCTAAATTCCTAACTTGGGACTGAGATATTCTCACACACATACTGCCGTGCAGTAGGCCCCAAATGTCAGCAACATTTCTAACATGGCTCTGAGATATTCTCTCACACATACTGCCGAGCAGGAGGCCCCAAATGTTGGCTAAATTCCTAACTTGGGACTGAGATATTCTCTCACACATACTGCCGAGCAGTAGGCCCCAAATGTAGGCTAAATTACCAACATGGGTCTGAGTTATTCTCTCACACATTCTTCTGAGCAGTAGGCCCCAAATGTTGGCTAAATTCCTAACTTGGGACTGAGATATTCTCTCACACATACTGCCGAGCAGTAGGCCCAAATGTCAGCAACATTTCTAACATGGCTCTGAGATATTCTCTCACACTTACTGCCGAGCAGTAGGCCCCAAATGTCGGCTAAATTCCTAACATGGGTCTGAGATATTCTCTCGCACATACTGCCGAGCAGTAGGCCCCAAATGTAGGCTAAATTCCTAACTTGGGTCTGAGATATTCTCTCGCACATACTGCCGAGCATTAGGCCCCAAATGTCGGCTAAATTCCTACCTTGGCTCTGTGATATTCTCTCGCACTTACTGCCGAGCAGTAGGCCCCAAATGTCGGCTAAATTCCTAACTTGGGTCTGAGATTTTCTCTCACTCATACTGCCGAGCAGTAGGCCCCAAATGTCGGCTAAATTAATAACTTGGGTCTGAGATATTCTCTCACACATACTGCCAAGCAGTAGGCCCCAAATGTAGGCTAAATTCCTGACTTGGGTCTGAGATATTCTCTCGCACATACTGTGAAGCAGTAGGCCCCAAATGTCAGCAACATTTCTAACTTGGCTCTGAGATATTCTCTCACACATACTGTGAAGCAGTAGGCCCCAAATGTCGGCTAAATTCCTAACATGGGACTGAGATATTCTCTCACACATACTACCGAGCAGTAGGCCCCAAATGTCGGCTAAATTCCTAACTTGGGACTGAGATATTCTCTCACACATACTGCCAAGCAGTAGGCCCCAAATGTCGGCTAAATTCCTAACTTGGCTCTGAGATATTCTCTCACACATACTGCCAAGCAGTAGGCCCCAAATGTCGGCTAAATTCCTAACTTGGGTCTAAGATATTCTCTCACACATACTGCCAAGCAGTAGGCCCCAAATGTCGGCTAAATTCCTAACATGGGTCTGAGATATTCTCTCACACATACTGCCGAGCAGTAGGCCCCAAATGTCGGCTAATTTCCTAACTTGCGTCTGAGATATTCTCTCACACATACTGCCGAGCAGTAGGCCCCAAATGTCGTTTAAATTCCTAACATGGGTCTGAGATATTCTCTCACACATACTGCCAAGCAGTAGGCCCCAAATGTCGGCTAAATTCCTAACTTGGGACTGAGATATTCTCTCACACATACAGCCGAGCAGTAGGCCCCAAATATCGGCTAAAGTCCTAACATGGGACTGAGATATTCTCTCGCACATACTGCCAAGCAGTAGGCCCCAAATGTAGGCTAAATTCCTGACTTGGGTCTGAGATATTCTCTTGCACATACTGCCAAGCAGTAGGCCCCAAATGTCGGCTAAATTCCTAACTTGGGTCTGAGATATTCTCTCACACATACTGCCAAGCAGTAGGCCCCAAATGTCGGCTAAATTCCTAACTTGGGTCTGAGATATTCTCTCGCACATACTGCCGAGCAGTAGGCCCCAAATGTCGGCTAAATTCCTAACTTGGGACTGAGATATTCTCTCGCACATACTGCCGAGCAGTAGGCCCCAAATGTCGGCTAAATTCCTAACATGGGACTGAGATATCCTCTCACACATACAGCCGAGCAGTAGGCCCCAAATGATGGCTAAATTCCTAACATGGGACTGAGATATTCTCTCGCACATACTGCCAAGCAGTAGGCCCCAAATGTAGGCTAAATTCCTGACTTAGGTCTGAGATATTCTCTCGCACATACTGCCAAGCAGTAGGCCCCAAATGTCGGCTAAATTTCTAACTTGGGACTGAGATATTCTCTCGCACATACTGTCGAGCAAAAGGCCCCAAATGTCAGCTAAATTCCTAACATGGGACTGAGATATTCTCTCGCACATACTGCCGAGCAGTAGGCCCCAAATGTCGGCTAAATTCCTAACTTGGGTCTGAGATATTCTCTCACACATACTGCCAAGCAGTAGGCCCCAAATGTCGGCTAAATTCCTAACTTGGGACTGAGCTATTCTCTCACACATACTGCCGAGCTGTAGGCCCCAAATGTCGGCTAAATTCCTAACTTGGCTCTGAGATATTCTCTCGCACATACTGCCCAGCAGTAGGCCCTAAATGTCCGCTAAATTCCTAACTTGGGACTGAGATATTCTCTCGCACATACTGCCGAGCAGTAGGCCCCAAATGCCGACTAGATTCCTAACATGGGTCTGAGAAATTCTCTTGCACATACTGCCAAACAGTAGGCCCCAAATGTCGGCTAAATTCCTAACTTGGGTCTGAGATATTCTCTCACACATACTGCCGAGAAGTAGGCCCCAAATGTCAGCTAAATTCCTAACTTGGGTCTGAGATATTTTCTCAAACATACTGCCGAGCATAAGGCCCCAAATGTCGACTAGAATCCTAACATGGCTCTGAGATATTCTCTCACACATACTGCCCAGCAGTAGGCCCCAAATGTCGGCTAAATTCCTAACTTGGGAATGAGATATTCTCTCGCACATACTGCCGAGCAGTAGGCCCCAAATGTCGGCTAAATTCCTAATTTGGGACTGAGATATTCTCTCACACATACAGCCGAGCAGTAGGCCCCAAATATCGGCTAAAGTCCTAACATGGGACTGAGATATTCTCTCGCACATACTGCCAAGCAGTAGGCCCCAAATGTAGGCTAAATTCCTGACTTGGGTCTGAGATATTCTCTCGCACATACTGCCTAGCAGTAGGCCCCAAATGTCGGCTAAATTTCTAACTTGGGACTGAAATATCCTCTCGCACATACTGTCGAGCAGTAGGCCCCAAATATCGGCTAAATTCCTGACTTGGGTCTGAGATATTCTCTCGCACATACTGCCAAGCAGTAGGCCCCAAATGTAGGCTAAATTCCTGACTTGGGACTGAGATATTCTCTCACACATACTGCCGAGCAGTAGGCCCCGAATGTCGGCTAAATTCCTAACTTGGGACTGAGATATTCTCTCACACATACTGCCGAGCAGTAGGCCCCAAATGTCGGCTAAATTCCTGACTTGGGTCTGAGATATTCTCTCGCACATACTGACGAGCAGTAGGCCCCAAATGTCGGCTAAATTCCTAACTTGGGTCTGAGATATTCTCTCACACATACTGCCAAGCAGTAGGCCCCATATGTCGGCTAAATTCCTAACATGGGTCTGAGATATTCTCTCGCACATACTGCCGAGCAGTAGGCCCCAAATGTCGGCTAAATTCCTAACTTGGGACTGAGATATTCTCTCGCACATACTGCCGAGCAGTAGGCCCCAAATGTCGGCTAAATTCCTAACTTGGGTCTGAGATATTCTCTCACACATACAGCCGAGCAGTAGGCCCCAAATGTTGGCTAAATTCCTAACATGGGACTGAGATATTATCTCGCACATACTGCCAAGCAGTAGGCCCCAAATGTAGGCTAAATTCCTGACTTAGGTCTGAGATATTCTCTCGCACATACTGCCAAGCAGTAGGCCCCAAATGTCGCCTAATTTTCTAACTTGGGACTGAGATATTCTCTCGCACATACTGTCGAGCAGTAGGCCCCACATATCGGCTAAATTCCTGACTTGGGACTGAGATATACTCTCACACATACTGCCGAGCAGTAGGCCCCAAATGTCGGCTAAATTCCTGACTTGGGTCTGGGTTATTCTCTCGCACATACTGCCGAGCAGTAGGCCCCGAATTTCGGCCAAATTCCTAACTTGGGACTGAGATATTCTCTCACACATACTGCCGAGCAGTAGGCCCCAATTGTCGGCTAAATTCCTAACTTGGGTCTGAGATATTCTCTCGCACACACTGCCGAGCAGTAGGCCCCAAATGTAGGCTAAATTCCTAACTTGGGTCTGAGATATTCACTCGCACACACTGCCGAGCGGTAGGCCCCAAATGTCGGCTAAATTCCTAACTTGGCTCTGAGATATTCTCTCTCACACACTGCCAAGCAGTAGGCCCCAAATGTCGGCTAAATTCCTAACTTGGCTCTGAGATATTCTCTCACACATACTGACGAGCAGTAGGCCCCAAATGTCAGCAACATTTCTAACTTGGCTATGAGATATTCTCTCACACTGCCGAACAGTAGGCCCCAAATGTCGGCTAAATTCCTAACATGGGTCTGAGATATTCTCTCGCACATACTGCCAAGCAGTAGGCCCCAAATGTAGGCTAAATTCCTAACTTGGGTCTGAGATATTCTCTCGCACATACTGCCGAACAGTAGGCCCCAAATGTCGGCTAAATTCCTAACTTGGGTCTGAGATATTCTCTCACACATACTGCCAAGCAGTAGGCCCCAAATGTCGGCTAAATTCCTAACTTGGGTCTGAGATATTCTCTCGCACATACTGCCGAGCAGTAGGCCCCAAATGTCGGCTAAATTCCTAACTTGGGACTGAGATATTCTCTCGCACATACTGCCGAGCAGTAGGCCCCAAATATCGGCTAAATTCCTAACTTGGGACTGAGATATTCTCTCACACATACAGCCGAGCAGTAGGCCCCAAATGTTGGCTAAATTCCTAACATGGCACTGAGATATTCTCTCGCACATACTGCCAAGCAGTAGGCCCCAAATGTAGGCTAAATTCCTGACTTAGGTCTGAGGTTCTCTCGCACATACTGCCAAGCAGTAGGCCCCAAATGTCGGCTAAATTTCTAACTTGGGACTGAGATATTCTCTCGCACATACTGTCGAGCAGTAGGCCCCACATATCGGCTAAATTCCTGACTTGGGACTGAGATATTCTCTCGCACATACTGCCAAGCAGTAGGCCCCAAATGTAGGCTAAATTCCTGACTTGGGTCTGAGATATTCTCTCGCACATACTGCCAAGCAGTAGGCCCCAAATGTGGGCTAAATTTCTAACTTGGGACTGAAATATTCTCTCGCACATACTGTCGAGCAGTAGGCCCCAAATGTCAGCTAAATTCCTAACATGGGACTGAGATATTCTCTCGCACATACTGCCGAGCAGTAGGCCCCAAATGTAGGCTAAATTCCTGACTTAGGTCTGAGATATTCTCTCGCACATACTGCCAAGCAGTAGGCCCCAAATGTCGGCTAAATTTCTAACTTGGGACTGAGATATTCTCTCGCACATACTGTCGAGCAGTAGGCCCCAAATGTCAGCTAAATTCCTAACATGGGACTGAGATATTCTCTCGCACATACTGCCGAGCAGTAGGCCCCAAATGTCGGCTAAATTCCTAACTTGGGTCTGAGATATTCTCTCACACATACTGCCAAGCAGTAGGCCCCAAATGTCGGCTAAATTCCTAACTTGGGACTGAGCTATTCTCTCACACATACTGCCGAGCTGTAGGCCCCAAATGTCGGCTAAATTCCTAACTTGGCTCTGAGATATTCTCTCGCACATACTGCCCAGCAGTAGGCCCTAAATGTCCGCTAAATTCCTAACTTGGGACTGAGATATTCTCTCGCACATACTGCCGAGCAGTAGGCCCCAAATGCCGACTAGATTCCTAACATGGGTCTGAGAAATTCTCTTGCACATACTGCCAAACAGTAGGCCCCAAATGTCGGCTAAATTCCTAACTTGGGTCTGAGATATTCTCTCACACATACTGCCGAGAAGTAGGCCCCAAATGTCAGCTAAATTCCTAACTTGGGTCTGAGATATTTTCTCAAACATACTGCCGAGCATAAGGCCCCAAATGTCGACTAGAATCCTAACATGGCTCTGAGATATTCTCTCACACATACTGCCCAGCAGTAGGCCCCAAATGTCGGCTAAATTCCTAACTTGGGAATGAGATATTCTCTCGCACATACTGCCGAGCAGTAGGCCCCAAATGTCGGCTAAATTCCTAATTTGGGACTGAGATATTCTCTCACACATACAGCCGAGCAGTAGGCCCCAAATATCGGCTAAAGTCCTAACATGGGACTGAGATATTCTCTCGCACATACTGCCAAGCAGTAGGCCCCAAATGTAGGCTAAATTCCTGACTTGGGTCTGAGATATTCTCTCGCACATACTGCCTAGCAGTAGGCCCCAAATGTCGGCTAAATTTCTAACTTGGGACTGAAATATCCTCTCGCACATACTGTCGAGCAGTAGGCCCCAAATATCGGCTAAATTCCTGACTTGGGTCTGAGATATTCTCTCGCACATACTGCCAAGCAGTAGGCCCCAAATGTAGGCTAAATTCCTGACTTGGGACTGAGATATTCTCTCAAACATACTGCCGAGCAGTAGGCCCCGAATGTCGGCTAAATTCCTAACTTGGGACTGAGATATTCTCTCACACATACTGCCGAGCAGTAGGCCCCAAATGTCGGCTAAATTCCTGACTTGGGTCTGAGATATTCTCTCGCACATACTGACGAGCAGTAGGCCCCAAATGTCGGCTAAATTCCTAACTTGGGTCTGAGATATTCTCTCACACATACTGCCAAGCAGTAGGCCCCATATGTCGGCTAAATTCCTAACATGGGTCTGAGATATTCTCTCGCACATACTGCCGAGCAGTAGGCCCCAAATGTCGGCTAAATTCCTAACTTGGGACTGAGATATTCTCTCGCACATACTGCCGAGCAGTAGGCCCCAAATGTCGGCTAAATTCCTAACATGGGACTGAGATATTCTCTCACACATACAGCCGAGCAGTAGGCCCCAAATGTTGGCTAAATTCCTAACATGGGACTGAGATATTATCTCGCACATACTGCCAAGCAGTAGGCCCCAAATGTAGGCTAAATTCCTGACTTAGGTCTGAGATATTCTCTCGCACATACTGCCAAGCAGTAGGCCCCAAATGTCGCCTAATTTTCTAACTTGGGACTGAGATATTCTCTCGCACATACTGTCGAGCAGTAGGCCCCACATATCGGCTAAATTCCTGACTTGGGTCTGGGTTATTCTCTCGCACATACTGCCGAGCAGTAGGCCCCGAATTTCGGCCAAATTCCTAACTTGGGACTGAGATATTCTCTCACACATACTGCCGAGCAGTAGGCCCCAATTGTCGGCTAAATTCCTAACTTGGGTCTGAGATATTCTCTTGCACACACTGCCGAGCAGTAGGCCCCAAATGTAGGCTAAATTCCTAACTTGGGTCTGAGATATTCACTCGCACACACTGCCGAGCGGTAGGCCCCAAATGTCGGCTAAATTCCTAACTTGGCTCTGAGATATTCTCTCTCACACACTGCCAAGCAGTAGGCCCCAAATGTCGGCTAAATTCCTAACTTGGCTCTGAGATATTCTCTCACACATACTGACGAGCAGTAGGCCCCAAATGTCAGCAACATTTCTAACTTGGCTATGAGATATTCTCTCACACTGCCGAACAGTAGGCCCCAAATGTCGGCTAAATTCCTAACATGGGTCTGAGATATTCTCTCGCACATACTGCCAAGCAGTAGGCCCCAAATGTAGGCTAAATTCCTAACTTGGGTCTGAGATATTCTCTCGCACATACTGCCGAACAGTAGGCCCCAAATGTCGGCTAAATTCCTAACTTGGGTCTGAGATATTCTCTCACACATACTGCCAAGCAGTAGGCCCCAAATGTCGGCTAAATTCCTAACTTGGGTCTGAGATATTCTCTCGCACATACTGCCGAGCAGTAGGCCCCAAATGTCGGCTAAATTCCTAACTTGGGACTGAGATATTCTCTCGCACATACTGCCGAGCAGTAGGCCCCAAATGTCGGCTAAATTCCTAACTTGGGACTGAGATATTCTCTCACACATACAGCCGAGCAGTAGGCCCCAAATGTTGGCTAAATTCCTAACATGGCACTGAGATATTCTCTCGCACATACTGCCAAGCAGTAGGCCCCAAATGTAGGCTAAATTCCTGACTTAGGTCTGAGGTTCTCTCGCACATACTGCCAAGCAGTAGGCCCCAAATGTCGGCTAAATTTCTAACTTGGGACTGAGATATTCTCTCGCACATACTGTCGAGCAGTAGGCCCCACATATCGGCTAAATTCCTGACTTGGGACTGAGATATTCTCTCGCACATACTGCCAAGCAGTAGGCCCCAAATGTAGGCTAAATTCCTGACTTGGGTCTGAGATATTCTCTCGCACATACTGCCAAGCAGTAGGCCCCAAATGTGGGCTAAATTTCTAACTTGGGACTGAAATATTCTCTCGCACATACTGTCGAGCAGTAGGCCCCAAATATCGGCTAAATTCGTGACTTGGGTCTGAGATATTCTCTCGCACATACTGCCGAGCGGTAGGCCCCAAATGTCGGCTGAATTCCTGACTTGGGACTGAGATATTCTCTCACACATACTGCCGAGCAGTAGGCCCCGAATGTCGGCTAAATTCCTAACTTGGGACTGAGATATTCTCTCACACATACTGCCGAGCAGTAGGCCCAAAATGTAGGCTAAATTCCTGACTTGGGTCTGAGATATTCTCTCGCACATACTGCCGAGCAGTAGGCCCCAAATGTCGGCTAAATTCCTAACTTGGGTCAGAGATATTCTCTCACACATACTGCCAAGCAGTAGGCCCCAAATGTCGGCTAAATTCCTAACTTGGGTCTGAGATATTCTCTCGCACATACTGCCGAGCAGTAGGCCCCAAATGTCGGCTAAATTCCTAACTTGGGACTGAGATATTCTCTCGCACATACTGCCGAGCAGAAGGCCCCAAATGTCGGCTAAATTCCTAACTTGGGACTGAGATATTCTCTCACACATACAGCCGAGCAGTAGGCCCCAAATGTTGGCTAAAGTCCTAACATGGGACTGAGATATTCTCTCGCACATACTGCCAAGCAGTAGGCCCCAAATGTAGGCTAAATTCCTGACTTAGGTCTGAGATATTCTCTCGCACATACTGCCAAGCAGTAGGCCCCAAATGTCGGCTAAATTTCTAACTTGGGACTGAGATATTCTCTCGCACATACTGTCGAGCAGTAGGCCCCACATATCGGCTAAATTCCTGACTTGGGACTGAGATATTCTCTCGCACATACTGCCGAGCGGTAGGCCCCAAATGTCGGCTAAATTCCTGACTTGGGACTGAGATATTCTCTCACACATACTGCCGAGCAGTAGGCCCCAAATGTCGGCTAAATTCCTGACTTGGGTCTGGGATATTCTCTCGCACATACTGCCGAGCAGTAGGCCCCAAATGTCGGCTAAATTCCTAACTTGGGTCTGAGATATTCTCTCGCACACACTGCCGAGCAGTAGGCCCCAAATGTAGGCTAAATTCCTAACTTGGGTCTGAGATATTCACTCGCACAAACTGCCGAGCAGTAGGCCCCAAATGTTGGCTAAATTCCTAACTTGGCTCTGAGATATTCTCTCTCACACACTGCCAAGCAGTAGGCCCCAAATGTCGGTTAAATTCCTAACTTGGCTCTGAGATATTCTCTCACACCTACTGCCGAGCAGTAGGCCCCAAATGTCAGCAACATTTCTAACTTGGCTCTGAGATATTCTCTCACACTGCCGAACAGTAGGCCCCAAATGTCGGCTAAATTCCTAACATGGGTCTGAGATATTCTCTCGCACATACTGCCAAGCAGTAGGCCCCAAATGTAGGCTAAATTCCTAACTTGGGTCTGAGATATTCTCTCGCACATACTGTCGAGCAGTAGGCCCCAAATGTCAGCAACATTTCTAACTTGGCTCTGAGATATTCTCTCACACATACTGTGAAGCAGTAGGCCCCAAATGTCGGCTAAATTCCTAACATGGGACTGAGATATTCTCTCACACATACTGCCGAGCAGTAGGCCCCAAATGTTGGCTAAATTCCTAACTTGGGACTGAGATATTCTCTCACACATTCTGCCAAGCAGTAGGCCCCAAATGTCGGCTAAATTCCTAACGTGGCTCTGAGATATTCTCTCACACATAGTGCCAAGCAGTAGGCCCCAAATGTCGGCTAAATTCATAACTTGGGTCTGAGATATTCTCTCACACATACTGCCGAGCAGTAGGCCCCAAATGTCGGCTAAATTCCTAACTTGGGTCTGAGATATTCTCTCACACATACAGCCGAGTAGTAGGCCCCAAATGTACGCTAAATTCCAAACTTGGGACTGAGATATTCTCTCACACATACTGCCGAGCAGTAGGCCCCAAATGTAGGCTAAATTCCTAACTTGGGTCTGAGATATTCTCTCACACATACAGCCGAGCAGTAGGCCCCAAATGTTGGCTAAATTCCTAACATGGGTCTGAGATATTCTCTCTCACATACTGCCGAGCAGTAGGCCCCAAATGTCAGCAACATTTCTAACTTGGCTCTGAGATATTCTCTCACACATTCTTCTGAGCAGTAGGCCCCAAATGTTGGCTAAATTCCTAACTTGGGACTGAGATATTCTCTCACACATACTGCCGAGCAGTAGGCCCCAAATGTCAGCAACATTTCTAACATGGCTCTGAGTTATTCTCTCACACTTACTGCCGAGCAGTAGGCCCCAAATGTCGGCTAAATTCCTAACTTGGGTCTGAGATATTCTCTCAAACATACTGCCGAGCAGTAGGCCCCAAATGTAGGCTAAATTCCTAACTTGGATCTGAGATATTCTCTCGCACATACTGCCGATCATTAGGCCCCAAATGTCGGCTAAATTCCTAACTTGGCTCTGTGATATTCTCTCGCACTTACTGCCGATCAGTAGGCCCCAAATGTCGGCTAAATTCCTAACTTGGGTCTGAGATATTCTCTCACTCATACTGCCGAGCAGTAGGCCCCAAATGTCGGCTAAATTAATAACTTGGGTCTGAGATATTCTCTGACACATACTGCCAAGCAGTAGGCCCCAAATTTAGGCTAAATTCCTGACTTGGGTCTGAGATATTCTCTCGCACATACTGTGAAGCAGTAGGCCCCAAATGTCAGCAACATTTCTAACTTGGCTCTGAGATATTCTCTCACACATACTGTGAAGCAGTAGGCCCCAAATGTCGGCTAAATTCCTAACATGGGACTGAGATATTCTCTCACACATACTACCGAGCAGTAGGCCCCAAATGTCGGCTAAATTCCTAACTTGGGACTGAGATATTCTCTCACACATACTGCCAAGCAGTAGGCCCCAAATGTCGGCTAAATTCCTAACTTGGCTCTGAGATATTCTCTCACACATACTGCCAAGCAGTAGGCCCCAAATGTCGGCTAAATTCCTAACTTGGGTCTAAGATATTCTCTCACACATACTGCCAAGCAGTAGGCCCCAAATGTCGGCTAAATTCCTAACATGGGTCTGAGATATTCCCTCACACAAACTGCCGAGCAGTAGGCCCCAAATGTCGGCTAATTTCCTAACTTGCGTCTGAGATATTCTCTCACACATACTGCCGAGCAGTAGGCCCCAAATGTCGTTTAAATTCCTAACATGGGTCTGAGATATTCTCTCACACATACTGCCAAGCAGTAGGCCCCAAATGTCGGCTAAATTCCTAACTTGGGACTGAGATATTCTCTCACACATACAGCCGAGCAGTAGGCCCCAAATATCGGCTAAAGTCCTAACATGGGACTGAGATATTCTCTCGCACATACTGCCAAGCAGTAGGCCCCAAATGTAGGCTAAATTCCTGACTTGGGTCTGAGATATTCTCTCGCACATACTGCCAAGCAGTAGGCCCCAAATGTCGGCTAAATTTCTAACTCGGGACTGAAATATTCTCTCGCACATACTGTCGAGCAGTAGGCCCCAAATATCGGCTAAATTCCTGACTTGGGTCTGAGATATTCTATCGCACATACTGCCGAGCGGTAGGCCCCAAATGTCGGCTAAATTCCTGACTTGGGACTGAGATATTCTCTCACACATACTGCCGAGCAGTAGGCCCCGAATGTCGGCTAAATTCCTAACTTGGGACTGAGATATTCTCTCACTCATACTGCCGAGCATTAGGCCCCAAATGTCGGCTAAATTCCTGACTTGGGTCTGAGATATTCTCTCGCACATACTGCCGAGCAGTAGGCCCCAAATGTCGGCTAAATTCCTAACTTGGGTCTGAGATATTCTCTCACACATACTGCCAAGCAGTAGGCCCCAAATGTCGGCTAAATTCCTAACTTGGGTCTGAGATATTCTCTCGCACATACTGCCGAGCAGTAGGCCCCAAATGTCGGCTAAATTCCTAACTTGGGACTGAGATATTCTCTCGCACATACTGCCGAGCAGTAGGCCCCAAATGTCGGCTAAATTCCTAACTTGGGACTGAGATATTCTCTCACACATACAGCCGAGCAGTAGGCCCCAAATGTTGGCTAAATTCCTAACATGGGTCTGAGATATTCTCTCGCACATACTGCCAAGCAGTAGGCCCCAAATGTAGGCTAAATTCCTGACTTAGGTCTGAGATATTCTCTCGCACATACTGCCAAGCAGTAGGCCCCAAATGTCGGCTAAATTTCTAACTTGGGACTGAGATATTCTCTCGCACATACTGTCGAGCATTAGGCCCCAAATGTCAGCTAAATTCCTAACATGGGACTAAGATATTCTCTCGCACATACTGCCGAGCAGTAGGCCCCAAATCTCGGCTAAATTCCTAATTTGGGTCTGAGATATTCTCTCACACATACTGCCAAGCAGTAGGCCCTAAATGTCGGCTAAATTCCTAACTTGGGACTGAGATATTCTCTCACACATACTGCCGAGCTGTAGGCCCCAAATGTCGGCTAAATTCCTAACTTGGCTCTGAGATATTCTCTCGCACATACTGCCCAGCAGTCGGCCCTAAATGTCCGCTAAATTCCTAACTTGGGACTGAGATATTCTCTCGCACATACTGCCGAGCAGTAGGCCCCAAATTCCGACTAGATTCCTAACATGGGTCTGAGAAATTCTCTTGCACATACTGCCAAACAGTAGGCCCCAAATGTCGGCTAAATTCCTAACTTGGGTCTGAGATATTCTCTCACACATACTGCCGAGCAGTAGGCCCCAAATGTCAGCTAAATTCCTAACTTGGGTCTGAGATATTTTCTCAAACATACTGCCGAGCATTAGGCCCCAAATGTCGACTAGATTCCTAACATGGCTCTGAGATATTCTCTCACACATACTGCCCAGCAGTAGGCCCCAAATGTCGGCTAAATTCCTAACTTGGACTGAGATATTCTCTCGCACATACTGCCGAGCAGTAGGCCCCAAATGTCGGCTAAATTCCTAACTTGGGACTGAGATATTCTCTCACACATACAGCCGAGCAGTAGGCCCCAAATATCGGCTAAAGTCCTAACATGGGACTGAGATATTCTCTCGCACATACTGCCAAGCAGTAGGCCCCAAATGTAGGCTAAATTCCTGACTTGGGTCTGAGATATTCTCTCGCACATACTGCCAAGCAGTAGGCCCCAAATGTCGGCTAAATTTCTAACTTGGGACTGAAATATTCTCTCGCACATACTGTCGAGTAGTAGGCCCCAAATATCGGCTAAATTCCTGACTTGGGTCTGAGATATTCTCTCGCACATACTGCCGAGCGGTAGGCCCCAAATGTCGGCTAACTTCCTGACTTGGGACTGAGATATTCTCTCACACATACTGCCGAGCAGTAGGCCCCAAATGTCGGCTAAATTCCTAACTTGGGTCTGAGATATTCTCTCGCACATACTGCCGAGCAGTAGGCCCCAAATGTCGGCTAAATTCCTAACTTGGGTCTGAGATATTCTCTCACACATACTGCCGAGCAGTAGGCCCCAAATGTCAGCAACATTTCTAACATGGCTCTGAGTTATTCTCTCACACTTACTGCCGAGCAGTAGGCCCCAAATGTCGGCTAAATTCCTAACTTGGGTCTGAGATATTCTCTCAAACATACTGCCGAGCAGTAGGCCCCAAATGTAGGCTAAATTCCTAACTTGGATCTGAGATATTCTCTCGCACATACTGCCGAGCATTAGGCCCCAAATGTCGGCTAAATTCCTAACTTGGCTCTGTGATATTCTCTCGCACTTACTGCCGATCAGTAGGCCCCAAATGTCGGCTAAATTCCTAACTTGGGTCTGAGATATTCTCTCACTCATACTGCCGAGCAGTAGGCCCCAAATGTCGGCTAAATTAATAACTTGGGTCTGAGATATTCTCTGACACATACTGCCAAGCAGTAGGCCCCAAATTTAGGCTAAATTCCTGACTTGGGTCTGAGATATTCTCTCGCACATACTGTGAAGCAGTAGGCCCCAAATGTCAGCAACATTTCTAACTTGGCTCTGAGATATTCTCTCACACATACTGTGAAGCAGTAGGCCCCAAATGTCGGCTAAATTCCTAACATGGGACTGAGATATTCTCTCACACATACTACCGAGCAGTAGGCCCCAAATGTCGGCTAAATTCCTAACTTGGGACTGAGATATTCTCTCACACATACTGCCAAGCAGTAGGCCCCAAATGTCGGCTAAATTCCTAACTTGGCTCTGAGATATTCTCTCACACATACTGCCAAGCAGTAGGCCCCAAATGTCGGCTAAATTCCTAACTTGGGTCTAAGATATTCTCTCACACATACTGCCAAGCAGTAGGCCCCAAATGTCGGCTAAATTCCTAACATGGGTCTGAGATATTCCCTCACACAAACTGCCGAGCAGTAGGCCCCAAATGTCGGCTAATTTCCTAACTTGCGTCTGAGATATTCTCTCACACATACTGCCGAGCAGTAGGCCCCAAATGTCGTTTAAATTCCTAACATGGGTCTGAGATATTCTCTCACACATACTGCCAAGCAGTAGGCCCCAAATGTCGGCTAAATTCCTAACTTGGGACTGAGATATTCTCTCACACATACAGCCGAGCAGTAGGCCCCAAATATCGGCTAAAGTCCTAACATGGGACTGAGATATTCTCTCGCACATACTGCCAAGCAGTAGGCCCCAAATGTAGGCTAAATTCCTGACTTGGGTCTGAGATATTCTCTCGCACATACTGCCAAGCAGTAGGCCCCAAATGTCGGCTAAATTTCTAACTCGGGACTGAAATATTCTCTCGCACATACTGTCGAGCAGTAGGCCCCAAATATCGGCTAAATTCCTGACTTGGGTCTGAGATATTCTATCGCACATACTGCCGAGCGGTAGGCCCCAAATGTCGGCTAAATTCCTGACTTGGGACTGAGATATTCTCTCACACATACTGCCGAGCAGTAGGCCCCGAATGTCGGCTAAATTCCTAACTTGGGACTGAGATATTCTCTCACTCATACTGCCGAGCATTAGGCCCCAAATGTCGGCTAAATTCCTGACTTGGGTCTGAGATATTCTCTCGCACATACTGCCGAGCAGTAGGCCCCAAATGTCGGCTAAATTCCTAACTTGGGTCTGAGATATTCTCTCACACATACTGCCAAGCAGTAGGCCCCAAATGTCGGCTAAATTCCTAACTTGGGTCTGAGATATTCTCTCGCACATACTGCCGAGCAGTAGGCCCCAAATGTCGGCTAAATTCCTAACTTGGGACTGAGATATTCTCTCGCACATACTGCCGAGCAGTAGGCCCCAAATGTCGGCTAAATTCCTAACTTGGGACTGAGATATTCTCTCACACATACAGCCGAGCAGTAGGCCCCAAATGTTGGCTAAATTCCTAACATGGGTCTGAGATATTCTCTCGCACATACTGCCAAGCAGTAGGCCCCAAATGTAGGCTAAATTCCTGACTTAGGTCTGAGATATTCTCTCGCACATACTGCCAAGCAGTAGGCCCCAAATGTCGGCTAAATTTCTAACTTGGGACTGAGATATTCTCTCGCACATACTGTCGAGCATTAGGCCCCAAATGTCAGCTAAATTCCTAACATGGGACTAAGATATTCTCTCGCACATACTGCCGAGCAGTAGGCCCCAAATCTCGGCTAAATTCCTAATTTGGGTCTGAGATATTCTCTCACACATACTGCCAAGCAGTAGGCCCTAAATGTCGGCTAAATTCCTAACTTGGGACTGAGATATTCTCTCACACATACTGCCGAGCTGTAGGCCCCAAATGTCGGCTAAATTCCTAACTTGGCTCTGAGATATTCTCTCGCACATACTGCCCAGCAGTAGGCCCTAAATGTCCGCTAAATTCCTAACTTGGGACTGAGATATTCTCTCGCACATACTGCCGAGCAGTAGGCCCCAAATGCCGACTAGATTCCTAACATGGGTCTGAGAAATTCTCTTGCACATACTGCCAAACAGTAGGCCCCAAATGTCGGCTAAATTCCTAACTTGGGTCTGAGATATTCTCTCACACATACTGCCGAGCAGTAGGCCCCAAATGTCAGCTAAATTCCTAACTTGGGTCTGAGATATTTTCTCAAACATACTGCCGAGCATTAGGCCCCAAATGTCGACTAGATTCCTAACATGGCTCTGAGATATTCTCTCACACATACTGCCCAGCAGTAGGCCCCAAATGTCGGCTAAATTCCTAACTTGGACTGAGATATTCTCTCGCACATACTGCCGAGCAGTAGGCCCCAAATGTCGGCTAAATTCCTAACTTGGGACTGAGATATTCTCTCACACATACAGCCGAGCAGTAGGCCCCAAATATCGGCTAAAGTCCTAACATGGGACTGAGATATTCTCTCGCACATACTGCCAAGCAGTAGGCCCCAAATGTAGGCTAAATTCCTGACTTGGGTCTGAGATATTCTCTCGCACATACTGCCAAGCAGTAGGCCCCAAATGTCGGCTAAATTTCTAACTTGGGACTGAAATATTCTCTCGCACATACTGTCGAGTAGTAGGCCCCAAATATCGGCTAAATTCCTGACTTGGGTCTGAGATATTCTCTCGCACATACTGCCGAGCGGTAGGCCCCAAATGTCGGCTAACTTCCTGACTTGGGACTGAGATATTCTCTCACACATACTGCCGAGCAGTAGGCCCCAAATGTCGGCTAAATTCCTAACTTGGGTCTGAGATATTCTCTCGCACATACTGCCGAGCAGTAGGCCCCAAATGTCGGCTAAATTCCTAACTTGGGTCTGAGATATTCTCTCACACATACTGCCAAGCAGTAGGCCCCAAATGTCGGCTAAATTCCTAACTTGGGTCTGAGATATTCTCTCGCACATACTGCCGAGCAGTAGGCCCCAAATGTCGGCTAAATTCCTAACTTGGGACTGAGATATTCTCTCGCACATACTGCCGAGCAGTAGGCCCCGAATGTCGGCTAAATTCCTAACTTGGGACTGAGATATTCTCTCACACATACAGCCGATCAGTAGGCCCCAAATGTTGGCTAAATTCCTAACATGGGACTGAGATATTCTCTCGCACATACTGCCAAGCAGTAGGCCCCAAATGTAGGCTAAATTCCTGACTTAGGTCTGAGATATTCTCTCGCACATACTGCCAAGCAGTAGGCCCCAAATGTCGGCTAAATTTCTAACTTGGGACTGAGATATTCTCTCGCACATACTGTGGAGCAGTAGGCCCCAAATGTCAGCTAAATTCCTAACATGGGACTGAGATATTCTCTCGCACATACTGCCGAGCAGTAGGCCCCAAATCTCGGCTAAATTCCTAATTTGGGTCTGAGATATTCTCTCACACATACTGCCAAGCAGTAGGCCCCAAATGTCGGCTAAATTCCTAACTTGGGACTGAGATATTCTCTCACACATACTGCCGAGCTGTAGGCCCCAAATGTCGGCTAAATTCCTAACTTGGCTCTGAGATATTCTCTCGCACATACTGCCCAGCAGTAGGCCCTAAATGTCCGCTAAATTCCTAACTTGGGACTGAGATATTCTCTCGCACATACTGCCGAGCAGTAGGCCCCAAATGCCGACTAGATTCCTAACATGGGTCTGAGAAATTCTCTTGCACATACTGCCAAACAGTAGGCCCCAAATGTCGGCTAAATTCCTAACTTGGGTCTGAGATATTCTCTCACACATACTGCCGAGCAGTAGGCCCCAAATGTCAGCTAAATTCCTAACTTGGGTCTGAGATATTTTCTCAAACATACTGCCGAGCATTAGGCCCCAAATGTCGACTAGATTCCTAACATGGCTCTGAGATATTCTCTCACACATACTGCCCAGCAGTAGGCCCCAAATGTCGGCTAAATTCCTAACTTGGGACTGAGATATTCTCTCGCACATACTGCCGAGCAGTAGGCCCCAAATGTCGGCTAAATTCCTAACTTGGGACTGAGATATTCTCTCACACATACAGCCGAGCAGTAGGCCCCAAATATCGGCTAAAGTCCTAACATGGGACTGAGATATTCTCTCGCACATACTGCCAAGCAGTAGGCCCCAAATGTAGGCTAAATTCCTGACTTGGGTCTGAGATATTCTCTCGCACATACTGCCAAGCAGTAGGCCCCAAATGTCGGCTAAATTTCTAACTTGGGACTGAAATATTCTCTCGCACATACTGTCGAGTAGTAGGCCCCAAATATCGGCTAAATTCCTGACTTGGGTCTGAGATATTCTCTCGCACATACTGCCGAGCAGTAGGCCCCAAATGTAGGCTAAATTCCTAACTTGGTTCTGAGATATTCACTCGCACAAACTGCCGAGCAGTAGGCCCCAAATGTTGGCTAAATTCCTAACTTGGCTCAGAGATATTCTCTCTCACACACTGCCAAGCAGTAGGCCCCAAATGTCGGCTAAATTCCTAACTTGGCTCTGAGATATTCTCTCACACCTACTGCCGAGCAGTAGGCCCCAAATGTCAGCAACATTTCTAACTTGGCTCTGAGATATTCTCTCACACTGCCGAACAGTAGGCCCCAAATGTCGGCTAAATTCCTAACATGGGTCTGAGATATTCTCTCGCACATACTGCCAAGCAGTAGGCCCCAAATGTAGGCTAAATTCCTAACTTGGGTCTGAGATATTCTCTCGCACATACTGTCGAGCAGTAGGCCCCAAATGTCAGCAACATTTCTAACTTGGCTCTGAGATATTCTCTCACACATACTGTGAAGCAGTAGGCCCCAAATGTCGGCTAAATTCCTAACATGGGACTGAGATATTCTCTCACACATACTGCCGAGCAGTAGGCCCCAAATGTTGGCTAAATTCCTAACTTGGGACTGAGATATTCTCTCACACATTCTGCCAAGCAGTAGGCCCCAAATGTCGGCTAAATTCCTAACGTGGCTCTGAGATATTCTCTCACACATAGTGCCAAGCAGTAGGCCCCAAATGTCGGCTAAATTCATAACTTGGGTCTGAGATATTCTCTCACACATACTGCCGAGCAGTAGGCCCCAAATGTCGGCTAAATTCCTAACTTGGGTCTGAGATATTCTCTCACACATACAGCCGAGTAGTAGGCCCCAAATGTACGCTAAATTCCAAACTTGGGACTGAGATATTCTCTCACACATACTGCCGAGCAGTAGGCCCCAAATGTAGGCTAAATTCCTAACTTGGGTCTGAGATATTCTCTCACACATACAGCCGAGCAGTAGGCCCCAAATGTTGGCTAAATTCCTAACATGGGTCTGTGATATTCTCTCGCACATACTGCCGAGCAGTAGGCCCCAAATGTCAGCAACATTTCTAACTTGGCTCTGAGATATTCTCTCACACATACTGCCGAGCAGGAGGCCCCAAATGTTGGCTAAATTCCTAACTTGGGACTGAGATATTCTCTCACACATACTGCCGAACAGTAGGCCCCAAATGTAGGCTAAATTCCCAACTTGGGTCTGAGATATTCTCTCACACATTCTTCTGAGCAGTAGGCCCCAAATGTTGGCTAAATTCCTAACTTGGGACTGAGATATTCTCTCACACATACTGCCGAGCAGTAGGCCCCAAATGTCAGCAACATTTCTAACATGGCTCTGAGTTATTCTCTCACACTTACTGCCGAGCAGTAGGCCCCAAATGTCGGCTAAATTCCTAAATTGGGTCTGAGATATTCTCTCAAACATACTGGCGAGCAGTAGGCCCCAAATGTAGGCTAAATTCCTAACTTGGATCTGAGATATTCTCTCGCACATACTGCCGAGCATTAGGCCCCAAATGTCGGCTAAATTCCTAACTTGGCTCTGTGATATTCTCTCGCACTTACTGCCGATCAGTAGGCCCCAAATGTCGGCTAAATTCCTAACTTGGGTCTGAGATATTCTCTCACTCATACTGCTGAGCAGTAGGCCCCAAATGTCGGCTAAATTAATAACTTGGGTCTGAGATATTCTCTCACACATACTGCCAAGCAGTAGGCCCCAAATTTAGGCTAAATTCCTAACTTGGGTCTGAGATATTCTCTCGCACATACTGTCGAGCAGTAGGCCCCAAATGTCAGCAACATTTCTAACTTGGCTCTGAGATATTCTCTCACACATACTGTGAAGCAGTAGGCCCCAAATGTCGGCTAAATTCCTAACATGGGACTGAGATATTCTCTCACACATACTGCCGAGCAGTAGGCCCCAAATCTCGGCTAAATTCCTAATTTGGGTCTGAGATATTCTCTCACACATACTGCCAAGCAGTAGGCCCCAAATGTCGGCTAAATTCCTAACTTGGGACTGAGATATTCTCTCACACATACTGCCGAGCTGTAGGCCCCAAATGTCGGCTAAATTCCTAACTTGGCTCTGAGATATTCTCTCGCACATACTGCCCAGCAGTAGGCCCTAAATGTCCGCTAAATTCCTAACTTGGGACTGAGATATTCTCTCGCACATACTGCCGAGCAGTAGGCCCCAAATGCCGACTAGATTCCTAACATGGGTCTGAGAAATTCTCTTGCACATACTGCCAAACAGTAGGCCCCAAATGTCGGCTAAATTCCTAACTTGGGTCTGAGATATTCTCTCACACATACTGCCGAGCAGTAGGCCCCAAATGTCAGCTAAATTCCTAACTTGGGTCTGAGATATTTTCTCAAACATACTGCCGAGCATTAGGCCCCAAATGTCGACTAGATTCCTAACATGGCTCTGAGATATTCTCTCACACATACTGCCCAGCAGTAGGCCCCAAATGTCGGCTAAATTCCTAACTTGGGACTGAGATATTCTCTCGCACATACTGCCGAGCAGTAGGCCCCAAATGTCGGCTAAATTCCTAACTTGGGACTGAGATATTCTCTCACACATACAGCCGAGCAGTAGGCCCCAAATATCGGCTAAAGTCCTAACATGGGACTGAGATATTCTCTCGCACATACTGCCAAGCAGTAGGCCCCAAATGTAGGCTAAATTCCTGACTTGGGTCTGAGATATTCTCTCGCACATACTGCCAAGCAGTAGGCCCCAAATGTCGGCTAAATTTCTAACTTGGGACTGAAATATTCTCTCGCACATACTGTCGAGTAGTAGGCCCCAAATATCGGCTAAATTCCTGACTTGGGTCTGAGATATTCTCTCGCACATACTGCCGAGCGGTAGGCCCCAAATGTCGGCTAAATTCCTGACTTGGGACTGAGATATTCTCTCACACATACTGCCGAGCAGTAGGCCCCGAATGTCGGCTAAATTCCTAACTTGGGACTGAGATATTCTCTCACACATACTGCCGAGCAGTAGGCCCAAAATGTCGGCTAAATTCCTGACTTGGGTCTGAGATATTCTCTCGCGCATACTGCCGAGCAGTAGGCCCCAAATGTCGGCTAAATTCCTAACTTGGGTCAGAGATATTCTCTCACACATACTGCCAAGCAGTAGGCCCCAAATGTCGGCTAAATTCCTAACTTGGGTCTGAGATATTCTCTCGCACATACTGCCGAGCAGTAGGCCCCAAATGTCGGCTAAATTCCTAACTTGGGACTGAGATATTCTCTCGCACATACTGCCGAGCAGAAGGCCCCAAATGTCGGCTAAATTCCTAACTTGGGACTGAGATATTCTCTCACACATACAGCCGAGCAGTAGGCCCCAAATGTTGGCTAAAGTCCTAACATGGGACTGAGATATTCTCTCGCACATACTGCCAAGAAGTAGGCCCCAAATGTAGGCTAAATTCCTGACTTAGGTCTGAGATATTCTCTCGCACATACTGCCAAGCAGTAGGCCCCAAATGTCGGCTAAATTTCTAACTTGGGACTGAGATATTCTCTCGCACATACTGTCGAGCAGTAGGCCCCACATATCGGCTAAATTCCTGACTTGGGACTGTGATATTCTCTCGCACATACTGCCGAGCGGTAGGCCCCAAATGTCGGCTAAATTCCTGACTTGGGACTGAGATATTCTCTCACACATACTGCCGAGCAGTAGGCCCCAAATGTCGGCTAAATTCCTGACTTGGGTCTGGGATATTCTCTCGCACATACTGCCGAGCAGTAGGCCCCAAATGTAGGCTAAATTCCTAACTTGGGTCTGAGATATTCACTCGCACAAACTGCCGAGCAGTAGGCCCCAAATGTTGGCTAAATTCCTAACTTGGCTCAGAGATATTCTCTCTCACACACTGCCAAGCAGTAGGCCCCAAATGTCGGCTAAATTCCTAACTTGGCTCTGAGATATTCTCTCACACCTACTGCCGAGCAGTAGGCCCCAAATGTCAGCAACATTTCTAACTTGGCTCTGAGATATTCTCTCACACTGCCGAACAGTAGGCCCCAAATGTCGGCTAAATTCCTAACATGGGTCTGAGATATTCTCTCGCACATACTGCCAAGCAGTAGGCCCCAAATGTAGGCTAAATTCCTAACTTGGGTCTGAGATATTCTCTCACACATTCTGCCAAGCAGTAGGCCCCAAATGTCGGCTAAATTCCTAACGTGGCTCTGAGATATTCTCTCACACATAGTGCCAAGCAGTAGGCCCCAAATGTCGGCTAAATTCATAACTTGGGTCTGAGATATTCTCTCACACATACTGCCGAGCAGTAGGCCCCAAATGTCGGCTAAATTCCTAACTTGGGTCTGAGATATTCTCTCACACATACAGCCGAGTAGTAGGCCCCAAATGTACGCTAAATTCCAAACTTGGGACTGAGATATTCTCTCACACATACTGCCGAGCAGTAGGCCCCAAATGTAGGCTAAATTCCTAACTTGGGTCTGAGATATTCTCTCACACATACAACCGAGCAGTAGGCCCCAAATGTTGGCTAAATTCCTAACATGGGTCTGAGATATTCTCTCGCACATACTGCCGAGCAGTAGGCCCCAAATCTCGGCTAAATTCCTAATTTGGGTCTGAGATATTCTCTCACACATACTGCCAAGCAGTAGGCCCCAAATGTCGGCTAAATTCCTAACTTGGGACTGAGATATTCTCTCACACATACTGCCGAGCTGTAGGCCCCAAATGTCGGCTAAATACCTAACTTGGCTCTGAGATATTCTCTCGCACATACTGCCCAGCAGTAGGCCCTAAATGTCCGCTAAATTCCTAACTTGGGACTGAGATATTCTCTCGCACATACTGCCGAGCAGTAGGCCCCAAATGCCGACTAGATTCCTAACATGGGTCTGAGAAATTCTCTTGCACATACTGCCAAACAGTAGGCCCCAAATGTCGGCTAAATTCCTAACTTGGGTCTGAGATATTCTCTCACACATACTGCCGAGCAGTAGGCCCCAAATGTCAGCTAAATTCCTAACTTGGGTCTGAGATATTTTCTCAAACATACTGCCGAGCATTAGGCCCCAAATGTCGACTAGATTCCTAACATGGCTCTGAGATATTCTCTCACACATACTGCCCAGCAGTAGGCCCCAAATGTCGGCTAAATTCCTAACTTGGGACTGAGATATTCTCTCGCACATACTGCCGAGCAGTAGGCCCCAAATGTCGGCTAAATTCCTAACTTGGGACTGAGATATTCTCTCACACATACAGCCGAGCAGTAGGCCCCAAATATCGGCTAAAGTCCTAACATGGGACTGAGATATTCTCTCGCACATACTGCCAAGCAGTAGGCCCCAAATGTAGGCTAAATTCCTGACTTGGGTCTGAGATATTCTCTCGCACATACTGCCAAGCAGTAGGCCCCAAATGTCGGCTAAATTTCTAACTTGGGACTGAAATATTCTCTCGCACATACTGTCGAGTAGTAGGCCCCAAATATCGGCTAAATTCCTGACTTGGGTCTGAGATATTATCTCGCACATACTGCCGAGCGGTAGGCCCCAAATGTCGGCTAAATTCCTGACTTGGGACTGAGATATTCTCTCACACATACTGCCGAGCAGTAGGCCCCGAATGTCGGCTAAATTCCTAACTTGGGACTGAGATATTCTCTCACACATACTGCCGAGCAGTAGGCCCAAAATGTCGGCTAAATTCCTGACTTGGGTCTGAGATATTCTCTCGCACATACTGCCGAGCAGTAGGCCCCAAATGTCGGTTAAATTCCTAACTTGGGTCAGAGATATTCTCTCACACATACTGCCAAGCAGTAGGCCCCAAATGTCGGCTAAATTCCTAACTTGGGTCTGAGATATTCTCTCGCACATACTGCCGAGCAGTAGGCCCCAAATGTCGGCTAAATTCCTAACTTGGGACTGAGATATTCTCTCGCATATACTGCCGAGCAGAAGGCCCCAAATGTCGGCTAAATTCCTAACTTGGGACTGAGATATTCTCTCACACATACAGCCGAGCAGTAGGCCCCAAATGTTGGCTAAAGTCCTAACATGGGACTGAGATATTCTCTCGCACATACTGCCAAGCAGTAGGCCCCAAATGTAGGCTAAATTCCTGACTTAGGTCTGAGATATTCTCTCGCACATACTGCCAAGCAGTAGGCCCCAAATGTCGGCTAAATTTCTAACTTGGGACTGAGATATTCTCTCGCACATACTGTCGAGCAGTAGGCCCCACATATCGGCTAAATTCCTGACTTGGGACTGAGATATTCTCTCGCACATACTGCCGAGCGGTAGGCCCCAAATGTCGGCTAAATTCCTGACTTGGGACTGAGATATTCTCTCACACATACTGCCGAGCAGTAGGCCCCAAATGTCGGCTAAATTCCTGACTTGGGTCTGGGATATTCTCTCGCACATACTGCCGAGCAGTAGGCCCCAAATGTCGGCTAAATTCCTAACTTGGGACTGAGATATTCTCTCACACATACTGCCGAGCAGTAGGCCCCAAATGTCGGCTAAATTCCTAACTTGGGTCTGAGATATTCTCTCGCACACACTGCCGAGCAGTAGGCCCCAAATGTAGGCTAAATTCCTAACTTGGGTCTGAGATATTCACTCGCACAAACTGCCGAGCAGTAGGCCCCAAATGTTGGCTAAATTCCTAACTTGGCTCAGAGATATTCTCTCTCACACACTGCCAAGCAGTAGGCCCCAAATGTCGGCTAAATTCCTAACTTGGCTCTGAGATATTCTCTCACACCTACTGCCGAGCAGTAGGCACCAAATGTCAGCTACATTTCTAACTTGGCTCTGAGATATTCTCTCACACTGCCGAACAGTAGGCCCCAAATGTCGGCTAAATTCCTAACATGGGTCAGAGATATTCTCTCGCACATACTGCCAAGCAGTAGGCCCCAAATGTAGGCTAAATTCCTAACTTGGGTCTGAGATATTCTCTCGCACATACTGTCGAGCAGTAGGCCCCAAATGTCAGCAACATTTCTAACTTGGCTCTGAGATATTCTCTCACACATACTGTGAAGCAGTAGGCCCCAAATGTCGGCTAAATTCCTAACATGGGACTGAGATATTCTCTCACACATACTGCCGAGCAGTAGGCCCCAAATCTCGGCTAAATTCCTAATTTGGGTCTGAGATATTCTCTCACACATACTGCCAAGCAGTAGGCCCCAAATGTCGGCTAAATTCCTAACATGGGACTGAGATATTCTCTCACACATACTGCCGAGCTGTAGGCCCCAAATGTCGGCTAAATTCCTAACTTGGCTCTGAGATATTCTCTCGCACATACTGCCCAGCAGTAGGCCCTAAATGTCCGCTAAATTCCTAACTTGGGACTGAGATATTCTCTCGCACATACTGCCGAGCAGTAGGCCCCAAATGCCGACTAGATTACTAACATGGGTCTGAGAAATTCTCTTGCACATACTGCCAAACAGTAGGCCCCAAATGTCGGCTAAATTCCTAACTTGGGTCTGAGATATTCTCTCACACATACTGCCGAGCAGTAGGCCCCAAATGTCAGCTAAATTCCTAACTTGGGTCTGAGATATTTTCTCAAACATACTGCCGAGCATTAGGCCCCAAATGTCGACTAGATTCCTAACATGGCTCTGAGATATTCTCTCACACATACTGCCCAGCAGTAGGCCCCAAATGTCGGCTAAATTCCTAACTTGGGACTGAGATATTCTCTCGCACATACTGCCGAGCAGTAGGCCCCAAATGTCGGCTAAATTCCTAACTTGGGAATGAGATATTCTCTCACACATACAGCCGAGCAGTAGGCCCCAAATATCGGCTAAAGTCCTAACATGGGACTGAGATATTCTCTCGCACATACTGCCAAGCAGTAGGCCCCAAATGTAGGCTAAATTCCTGACTTGGGTCTGAGATATTCTCTCGCACATACTGCCAAGCAGTAGGCCCCAAATGTCGGCTAAATTTCTAACTTGGGACTGAAATATTCTCTCGCACATACTGTCGAGTAGTAGGCCCCAAATATCGGCTAAATTCCTGACTTGGGTCTGAGATATTCTCTCGTACATACCGCCGAGCGGTAGGCCCCAAATGTCGGCTAAATTCCTGACTTGGGACTGAGATATTCTCTCACACATACTGCCGAGCAGTAGGCCCCGAATGTCGGCTAAATTCCTAACTTGGGACTGAGATATTCTCTCACACATACTGCCGAGCAGTAGGCCCAAAATGTCGGCTAAATTCCTGACTTGGGTCTGAGATATTCTCTCGCACATACTGCCGAGCAGTAGGCCCCAAATGTCGGCTAAATTCCTAACTTGGGTCAGAGATATTATCTCACACATACTGCCAAGCAGTAGGCCCCAAATGTCGGCTAAATTCCTAACTTGGGTCTGAGATATTCTCTCGCACATACTGCCGAGCAGTAGGCCCCAAATGTCGGCTAAATTCCTAACTTGGGACTGAGATATTCTCTCGCACATACTGCCGAGCAGAAGGCCCCAAATGTCGGCTAAATTCCTAACTTGGGACTGAGATATTCTCTCACACATACAGCCGAGCAGTAGGCCCCAAATGTTGGCTAAAGTCCTAACATGGGACTGAGATATTCTCTCGCACATACTGCCAAGCAGTAGGCCCCAAATGTAGGCTAAATTCCTGACTTAGGTCTGAGATATTCTCTCGCACATACTGCCAAGCAGTAGGCCCCAAATGTCGGCTAAATTTCTAACTTGGGACTGAGATATTCTCTCGCACATACTGTCGAGCAGTAGGCCCCACATATCGGCTAAATTCCTGACTTGAGACTGAGATATTCTCTCGCACATACTGCCGAGCGGTAGGCCCCAAATGTCGGCTAAATTCCTGACTTGGGACTGAGATATTCTCTCACACATACTGCCGAGCAGTAGGCCCCAAATGTCGGCTAAATTCCTGACTTGGGTCTGGGATATTCTCTCGCACATACTGCCGAGCAGTAGGCCCCAAATGTAGGCTAAATTCCTAACTTGGGTCTGAGATATTCACTCGCACAAACTGCCGAGCAGTAGGCCCCAAATGTTGGCTAAATTCCTAACTTGGCTCAGAGATATTCTCTCTCACACACTGCCAAGCAGTAGGCCCCAAATGTCGGCTAAATTCCTAACTTGGCTCTGAGATATTCTCTCACACCTACTGCCGAGCAGTAGGCCCCAAATGTCAGCAACATTTCTAACTTGGCTCTGAGATATTCTCTCACACTGCCGAACAGTAGGCCCCAAATGTCGGCTAAATTCCTAACATGGGTCTGAGATATTCTCTCGCACATACTGCCAAGCAGTAGGCCCCAAATGTAGGCTAAATTCCTAACTTGGGTATGAGATATTCTCTCGCACATACTGTCGAGCAGTAGGCCCCAAATGTCAGCAACATTTCTAACTTGGCTCTGAGATATTCTCTCACACATACTGTGAAGCAGTAGGCCCCAAATGTCGGCTAAATTCCTAACATGGGACTGAGATATTCTCTCACACATACTGCCGAGCAGTAGGCCCCAAATGTTGGCTAAATTCCTAACTTGGGACTGAGATATTCTCTCACACATTCTGCCAAGCAGTAGGCCCCAAATGTCGGCTAAATTCCTAACGTGGCTCTGAGATATTCTCTCACACATAGTGCCAAGCAGTAGGCCCCAAATGTCGGCTAAATTCATAACTTGGGTCTGAGATATTCTCTCACACATACTGCCGAGCAGTAGGCCCCAAATGTCGGCTAAATTCCTAACTTGGGTCTGATATATTCTCTCACACATACAGCCGAGTAGTAGGCCCCAAATGTACGCTAAATTCCAAACTTGGGACTGAGATATTCTCTCACACATACTGCCGAGCAGTAGGCCCCAAATGTAGGCTAAATTCCTAACTTGGGTCTGAGATATTCTCTCACACATACAGCCGAGCAGTAGGCCCCAAATGTTGGCTAAATTCCTAACATGGGTCTGAGATATTCTCTCGCACATACTGCCGAGCAGTAGGCCCCAAATGTCAGCAACATTTCTAACTTGGCTCTGAGATATTCTCTCACACATACTGCCGAGCAGGAGGCCCCAAAGGTTGGCTAAATTCCTAACTTGGGACTGAGATATTCTCTCACACATACTCCCGAACAGTAGGCCCCAAATGTAGGCTAAATTCCCAACTTGGGTCTGAGATATTCTCTCACACATTCTTCTGAGCAGTAGGCCCCAAATGTTGGCTAAATTCCTAACTTGGGACTGAGATATTCTCTCACACATACTGCCGAGCAGTAGGCCCCAAATGTCAGCAACATTTCTAACATGGCTCTGAGTTATTCTCTCACACTTACTGCCGAGCAGTAGGCCCCAAATGTCGGCTAAATTCCTAAATTGGGTCTGAGATATTCTCTCAAACATACTGGCGAGCAGTAGGCCCCAAATGTAGGCTAAATTCCTAACTTGGATCTGAGATATTCTCTCGCACATACTGCCGAGCATTAGGCCCCAAATGTCGGCTAAATTCCTAACTTGGCTCTGTGATATTCTCTCGCACTTACTGCCGATCAGTAGGCCCCAAATGTCGGCTAAATTCCTAACTTGGGTCTGAGATATTCTCTCACTCATACTGCTGAGCAGTAGGCCCCAAATGTCGGCTAAATTCCTGACTTGGGTCTGAGATATTCTCTCGCGCATACTGCCGAGCAGTAGGCCCCAAATGTCGGCTAAATTCCTAACTTGGGTCAGAGATATTCTCTCACACATACTGCCAAGCAGTAGGCCCCAAATTTAGGCTAAATTCCTAACTTGGGTCTGAGATATTCTCTCGCACATACTGTCGAGCAGTAGGCCCCAAATGTCAGCAACATTTCTAACTTGGCTCTGAGATATTCTCTCACACATACTGTGAAGCAGTAGGCCCCAAATGTCGGCTAAATTCCTAACATGGGACTGAGATATTCTCTCACACATACTGCCGAGCAGTAGGCCCCAAATCTCGGCTAAATTCCTAATTTGGGTCTGAGATATTCTCTCACACATACTGCCAAGCAGTAGGCCCCAAATGTCGGCTAAATTCCTAACTTGGGACTGAGATATTCTCTCACACATACTGCCGAGCTGTAGGCCCCAAATGTCGGCTAAATTCCTAACTTGGCTCTGAGATATTCTCTCGCACATACTGCCCAGCAGTAGGCCCTAAATGTCCGCTAAATTCCTAACTTGGGACTGAGATATTCTCTCGCACATACTGCCGAGCAGTAGGCCCCAAATGCCGACTAGATTCCTAACATGGGTCTGAGAAATTCTCTTGCACATACTGCCAAACAGTAGGCCCCAAATGTCCGCTAAATTCCTAACTTGGGTCTGAGATATTCTCTCACACATACTGCCGAGCAGTAGGCCCCAAATGTCAGCTAAATTCCTAACTTGGGTCTGAGATATTTTCTCAAACATACTGCCGAGCATTAGGCCCCAAATGTCGACTAGATTCCTAACATGGCTCTGAGATATTCTCTCACACATACTGCCCAGCAGTAGGCCCCAAATGTCGGCTAAATTCCTAACTTGGGACTGAGATATTCTCTCGCACATACTGCCGAGCAGTAGGCCCCAAATGTCGGCTAAATTCCTAACTTGGGACTGAGATATTCTCTCACACATACAGCCGAGCAGTAGGCCCCAAATATCGGCTAAAGTCCTAACATGGGACTGAGATATTCTCTCGCACATACTGCCAAGCAGTAGGCCCCAAATGTAGGCTAAATTCCTGACTTGGGTCTGAGATATTCTCTCGCACATACTGCCAAGCAGTAGGCCCAAAATATCGGCTAAATTTCTAACTTGGGACTGAAATATTCTCTCGCACATACTGTCGAGTAGTAGGCCCCAAATATCGGCTAAATTCCTGACTTGGGTCTGAGATATTCTCTCGCACATACTGCCGAGCGGTAGGCCCCAAATGTCGGCTAAATTCCTGACTTGGGACTGAGATATTCTCTCACACATACTGCCGAGCAGTAGGCCCCGAATGTCGGCTAAATTCCTAACTTGGGACTGAGATATTCTCTCACACATACTGCCGAGCAGTAGGCCCAAAATGTCGGCTAAATTCCTGACTTGGGTCTGAGATATTCTCTCGCGCATACTGCCGAGCAGTAGGCCCCAAATGTCGGCTAAATTCCTAACTTGGGTCAGAGATATTCTCTCACACATACTGCCAAGCAGTAGGCCCCAAATGTCGGCTAAATTCCTAACTTGGGTCTGAGATATTCTCTCGCACATACTGCCGAGCAGTAGGCCCCAAATGTCGGCTAAATTCCTAACTTGGGACTGAGATATTCTCTCGCACATACTGCCGAGCAGAAGGCCCCAAATGTCGGCTAAATTCCTAACTTGGGACTGAGATATTCTCTCACACATACAGCCGAGCAGTAGGCCCCAAATGTTGGCTAAAGTCCTAACATGGGACTGAGATATTCTCTCGCACATACTGCCAAGCAGTAGGCCCCAAATGTAGGCTAAATTCCTGACTTAGGTCTGAGATATTCTCTCGCACATACTGCCAAGCAGTAGGCCCCAAATGTCGGCTAAATTTCTAACTTGGGACTGAGATATTCTCTCGCACATACTGTCGAGCAGTAGGCCCCACATATCGGCTAAATTCCTGACTTGGGACTGTGATATTCTCTCGCACATACTGCCGAGCGGTAGGCCCCAAATGTCGGCTAAATTCCTGACTTGGGACTGAGATATTCTCTCACACATACTGCCGAGCAGTAGGCCCCAAATGTCGGCTAAATTCCTGACTTGGGTCTGGGATATTCTCTCGCACATACTGCCGAGCAGTAGGCCCCAAATGTAGGCTAAATTCCTAACTTGGGTCTGAGATATTCACTCGCACAAACTGCCGAGCAGTAGGCCCCAAATGTTGGCTAAATTCCTAACTTGGCTCAGAGATATTCTCTCTCACACACTGCCAAGCAGTAGGCCCCAAATGTCGGCTAAATTCCTAACTTGGCTCTGAGATATTCTCTCACACCTACTGCCGAGCAGTAGGCCCCAAATGTCAGCAACATTTCTAACTTGGCTCTGAGATATTCTCTCACACTGCCGAACAGTAGGCCCCAAATGTCGGCTAAATTCCTAACATGGGTCTGAGATATTCTCTCGCACATACTGCCAAGCAGTAGGCCCCAAATGTAGGCTAAATTCCTAACTTGGGTCTGAGATATTCTCTCGCACATACTGTCGAGCAGTAGGCCCCAAATGTCAGCAATATTTCTAACTTGGCTCTGAGATATTCTCTCACACATACTGTGAAGCAGTAGGCCCCAAATGTCGGCTAAATTCCTAACATGGGACTGAGATATTCTCTTACACATACTGCCGAGCAGTAGGCCCCAAATGTTGGCTAAATTCCTAACTTGGGACTGAGATATTCTCTCACACATTCTGCCAAGCAGTAGGCCCCAAATGTCGGCTAAATTCCTAACGTGGCTCTGAGATATTCTCTCACACATAGTGCCAAGCAGTAGGCCCCAAATGTCGGCTAAATTCATAACTTGGGTCTGAGATATTCTCTCACACATACTGCCGAGCAGTAGGCCCCAAATGTCGGCTAAATTCCTAACTTGGGTCTGAGATATTCTCTCACACATACAGCCGAGTAGTAGGCCCCAAATGTACGCTAAATTCCAAACTTGGGACTGAGATATTCTCTCACACATACTGCCAAGCAGTAGGCCCCAAATGTAGGCTAAATTCCTAACTTGGGTCTGAGATATTCTCTCGCACATACTGTCGAGCAGTAGGCCCCAAATGTCAGCAACATTTCTAACTTGGCTCTGAGATATTCTCTCACACATACTGTGAAGCAGTAGGCCCCAAATGTCGGCTAAATTCCTAACATGGGACTGAGATATTCTCTCACACATACTGCCGAGCAGTAGGCCCCAAATCTCGGCTAAATTCCTAATTTGGGTCTGAGATATTCTCTCACACATACTGCCAAGCAGTAGGCCCCAAATGTCGGCTAAATTCCTAACTTGGGACTGAGATTTTCTCTCACACATACTGCCGAGCTGTAGGCCCCAAATGTCAGCTAAATTCCTAACTTGGCTCTGAGATATTCTCTCGCACATACTGCCCAGCAGTAGGCCCTAAATGTCCGCTAAATTCCTAACTTGGGACTGAGATATTCTCTCGCACATACTGCCGAGCAGTAGGCCCCAAATGCCGACTAGATTCCTAACATGGGTCTGAGAAATTCTCTTGCACATACTGCCAAACAGTAGGCCCCAAATGTCGGCTAAATTCCTAACTTGGGTCTGAGATATTCTCTCACACATACTGCCGAGCAGTAGGCCCCAAATGTCAGCTAAATTCCTAACATGGGCCTGAGATATTTTCTCAAACATACTGCCGAGCATTAGGCCCCAAATGTCGACTAGATTCCTAACATGGCTCTGAGATATTCTCTCACACATACTGCCCAGCAGTAGGCCCCAAATGTCGGCTAAATTCCTAACTTGGGACTGAGATATTCTCTCGCACATACTGCCGAGCAGTAGGCCCCAAATGTCGGCTAAATTCCTAACTTGGGACTGAGATATTCTCTCACACATACAGCCGAGCAGTAGGCCCCAAATATCGGCTAAAGTCCTAACATGGGACTGAGATATTCTCTCGCACATACTGCCAAGCAGTAGGCCCCAAATGTAGGCTAAATTCCTGACTTGGGTCTGAGATATTCTCTCGCACATACTGCCAAGCAGTAGGCCCCAAATGTCGGCTAAATTTCTAACTTGGGACTGAAATATTCTCTCGCACATACTGTCGAGTAGTAGGCCCCAAATATCGGCTAAATTCCTGACTTGGGTCTGAGATATTCTCTCGTACATACTGCCGAGCGGTAGGCCCCAAATGTCGGCTAAATTCCTGACTTGGGACTGAGATATTCTCTCACACATACTGCCGAGCAGTAGGCCCCGAATGTCGGCTAAATTCCTAACTTGGGACTGAGATATTCTCTCACACATACTGCCGAGCAGTAGGCCCAAAATGTCGGCTAAATTCCTGACTTGGGTCTGAGGTATTCTCTCGCACATACTGCCGAGCAGTAGGCCCCAAATGTCGGCTAAATTCCTAACTTGGGTCAGAGATATTATCTCACACATACTGCCAAGCAGTAGGCCCCAAATGTCGGCTAAATTCCTAACTTGGGTCTGAGATATTCTCTCGCACATACTGCCGAGCAGTAGGCCCCAAATGTCGGCTAAATTCCTAACTTGGGACTGAGATATTCTCTCGCACATACTGCCGAGCAGAAGGCCCCAAATGTCGGCTAAATTCCTAACTTGGGACTGAGATATTCTCTCACACATACAGCCGAGCAGTAGGCCCCAAATGTTGGCTAAAGTCCTAACATGGGACTGAGATATTCTCTCGCACATACTGCCAAGCAGTAGGCCCCAAATGTAGGCTAAATTCCTGACTTAGGTCTGAGATATTCTCTCGCACATACTGCCAAGCAGTAGGCCCCAAATGTCGGCTAAATTTCAAACTTGGGACTGAGATATTCTCTCGCACATACTGTCGAGCAGTAGGCCCCACATATCGGCTAAATTCCTGACTTGGGACTGAGATATTCTCTCGCACATACTGCCGAGCGGTAGGCCCCAAATGTCGGCTAAATTCCTGACTTGGGACTGAGATATTCTCTCACACATACTGCCGAGCAGTAGGCCCCAAATGTCGGCTAAATTCCTGATTTGGGTCTGGGATATTCTCTCGCACATACTGCCGAGCAGTAGGCCCCAAATGTAGGCTAAATTCCTAACTTGGGTCTGAGATATTCACTCGCACAAACTGCCGAGCAGTAGGCCCCAAATGTTGGCTAAATTCCTAACTTGGCTCAGAGATATTCTCTCTCACACACTGCCAAGCAGTAGGCCCCAAATGTCGGCTAAATTCCTAACTTGGCTCTGAGATATTCTCTCACACCTACTGCCGAGCAGTAGGCCCCAAATGTCAGCAACATTTCTAACTTGGCTCTGAGATATTCTCTCACACTGCCGAACAGTAGGCCCCAAATGTCGGCTAAATTCCTAACATGGGTCTGAGATATTCTCTCGCACATACTGCCAAGCAGTAGGCCCCAAATGTAGGCTAAATTCCTAACTTGGGTCTGAGATATTCTCTCGCACATACTGTCGAGCAGTAGGCCCCAAATGTCAGCAACATTTCTAACTTGGCTCTGAGATATTCTCTCACACATACTGTGAAGCAGTAGGCCCCAAATGTCGGCTAAATTCCTAACATGGGACTGAGATATTCTCTCACACATACTGCCGAGCAGTAGGCCCCAAATGTTGGCTAGATTCCTAACTTGGGACTGAGATATTCTCTCACACATTCTGCCAAGCAGTAGGCCCCAAATGTCGGCTAAATTCCTAACGTGGCTCTGAGATATTCTCTCACACATAGTGCCAAGCAGTAGGCCCCAAATGTCGGCTAAATTCATAACTTGGGTCTGAGATATTCTCTCACACATACTGCCGAGCAGTAGGCCCCAAATGTCGGCTAAATTCCTAACTTGGGTCTGAGATATTCTCTCACACATACAGCCGAGTAGTAGGCCCCAAATGTACGCTAAATTCCAAACTTGGGACTGAGATATTCTCTCACACATACTGCCGAGCAGTAGGCCCCAAATGTCAGCAACATTTCTAACATGGCTCTGAGTTATTCTCTCACACTTACTGCCGAGCAGTAGGCCCCAAATGTCGGCTAAATTCCTAAATTGGGTCTGAGATATTCTCTCAAACATACTGGCGAGCAGTAGGCCCCAAATATAGGCTAAATTCCTAACTTGGATCTGAGATATTCTCTCGCACATACTGCCGAGCATTAGGCCCCAAATGTCGGCTAAATTCCTAACTTGGCTCTGTGATATTCTCTCGCACTTACTGCCGATCAGTAGGCCCCAAATGTCGGCTAAATTCCTAACTTGGGTCTGAGATATTCTCTCACTCATACTGCTGAGCAGTAGGCCCCAAATGTCGGCTAAATTAATAACTTGGGTCTGAGATATTCTCTCACACATACTGCCAAGCAGTAGGCCCCAAATTTAGGCTAAATTCCTAACTTGGGTCTGAGATATTCTCTCGCACATACTGTCGAGCAGTAGGCCCCAAATGTCAGCAACATTTCTAACTTGGCTCTGAGATATTCTCTCACACATACTGTGAAGCAGTAGGCCCCAAATGTCGGCTAAATTCCTAACATGGGACTGAGATATTCTCTCACACATACTGCCGAGCAGTAGGCCCCAAATCTCGGCTAAATTCCTAATTTGGGTCTGAGATATTCTCTCACACATACTGCCAAGCAGTAGGCCCCAAATGTCGGCTAAATTCCTAACTTGGGACTGAGATATTCTCTCACACATACTGCCGAGCTGTAGGCCCCAAATGTCGGCTAAATTCCTAACTTGGCTCTGAGATATTCTCTCGCACATACTGCCCAGCAGTAGGCCCTAAATGTCCGCTAAATTCCTAACTTGGGACTGAGATATTCTCTCGCACATACTGCCGAGCAGTAGGCCCCAAATGCCGACTAGATTCCTAACATGGGTCTGAGAAATTCTCTTGCACATACTGCCAAACAGTAGGCCCCAAATGTCGGCTAAATTCCTAACTTGGGTCTGAGATATTCTCTCACACATACTGCCGAGCAGTAGGCCCCAAATGTCAGCTAAATTCCTAACTTGGGTCTGAGATATTTTCTCAAACATACTGCCGAGCATTAGGCCCCAAATGTCGACTAGATTCCTAACATGGCTCTGAGATATTCTCTCACACATACTGCCCAGCAGTAGGCCCCAAATGTCGGCTAAATTCCTAACTTGGGACTGAGATATTCTCTCGCACATACTGCCGAGCAGTAGGCCCCAAATGTCGGCTAAATTCCTAACTTGGGACTGAGATATTCTCTCACACATACAGCCGAGCAGTAGGCCCCAAATATCGGCTAAAGTCCTAACATGGGACTGAGATATTCTCTCGCACATACTGCCAAGCAGTAGGCCCCAAATGTAGGCTAAAGTCCTGACTTGGGTCTGAGATATTCTCTCGCACATACTGCCAAGCAGTAGGCCCCAAATGTCGGCTAAATTTCTAACTTGGGACTGAAATATTCTCTCGCACATACTGTCGAGTAGTAGGCCCCAAATATCGGCTAAATTCCTGACTTGGGTCTGAGATATTCTCTCGCACATACTGCCGAGCGGTAGGCCCCAAATGTCGGCTAAATTCCTGACTTGGGACTGAGATATTCTCTCACACATACTGCCGAGCAGTAGGCCCCGAATGTCGGCTAAATTCCTAACTTGGGACTGAAATATTCTCTCACACATACTGCCGAGCAGTAGGCCCAAAATGTCGGCTAAATTCCTGACTTGGGTCTGAGATATTCTCTCGCGCATACTGCCGAGCAGTAGGCCCCAAATGTCGGCTAAATTCCTAACTTGGGTCAGAGATATTCTCTCACACATACTGCCAAGCAGTAGGCCCCAAATGTCGGCTAAATTCCTAACTTGGGTCTGAGATATTCTCTCGCACATACTGCCGAGCAGTAGGCCCCAAATGTCGGCTAAATTCCTAACTTGGGACTGAGATATTCTCTCGCACATACTGCCGAGCAGAAGGCCCCAAATGTCGGCTAAATTCCTAACTTGGGACTGAGATATTCTCTCACACATACAGCCGAGCAGTAGGCCCCAAATGTTGGCTAAAGTCCTAACATGGGACTGAGATATTCTCTCGCACATACTGCCAAGCAGTAGGCCCCAAATGTAGGCTAAATTCCTGACTTAGGTCTGAGATATTCTCTCGCACATACTGCCAAGCAGTAGGCCCCAAATGTCGGCTAAATTTCTAACTTGGGACTGAGATATTCTCTCGCACATACTGTCGAGCAGTAGGCCCCACATATCGGCTAAATTCCTGACTTGGGACTGTGATATTCTCTCGCACATACTGCCGAGCGGTAGGCCCCAAATGTCGGCTAAATTCCTGACTTGGGACTGAGATATTCTCTCACACATACTGCCGAGCAGTAGGCCCCAAATGTCGGCTAAATTCCTGACTTGGGTCTGGGATATTCTCTCGCACATACTGCCGAGCAGTAGGCCCCAAATGTAGGCTAAATTCCTAACTTGGGTCTGAGATATTCACTCGCACAAACTGCCGAGCAGTAGGCCCCAAATGTTGGCTAAATTCCTAACTTGGCTCAGAGATATTCTCTCTCACACACTGCCAAGCAGTAGGCCCCAAATGTCGGCTAAATTCCTAACTTGGCTCTGAGATATTCTCTCACACCTACTGCCGAGCAGTAGGCCCCAAATGTCAGCAACATTTCTAACTTGGCTCTGAGATATTCTCTCACACTGCCGAACAGTAGGCCCCAAATGTCGGCTAAATTCCTAACATGGGTCTGAGATATTCTCTCGCACATACTGCCAAGCAGTAGGCCCCAAATGTAGGCTAAATTCCTAACTTGGGTCTGAGATATTCTCTCGCACATACTGTCGAGCAGTAGGCCCCAAATGTCAGCAACATTTCTAACTTGGCTCTGAGATATTCTCTCACACATACTGTGAAGCAGTAGGCCCCAAATGTCGGCTAAATTCCTAACATGGGACTGAGATATTCTCTCACACATACTGCCGAGCAGTAGGCCCCAAATGTTGGCTAAATTCCTAACTTGGGACTGAGATATTCTCTCACACATTCTGCCAAGCAGTAGGCCCCAAATGTCGGCTAAATTCCTAACGTGGCTCTGAGATATTCTCTCACACATAGTGCCAAGCAGTAGGCCCCAAATGTCGGCTAAATTCATAACTTGGGTCTGAGATATTCTCTCACACATACTGCCGAGCAGTAGGCCCCAAATGTCGGCTAAATTCCTAACTTGGGTCTGAGATATTCTCTCACACATACAGCCGAGTAGTAGGCCCCAAATGTACGCTAAATTCCAAACTTGGGACTGAGATATTCTCTCACACATACTGCCGAGCAGTAGGCCCCAAATGTAGGCTAAATTCCTAACTTGGGTCTGAGATATTCTCTCACACATACAACCGATCAGTAGGCCCCAAATGTTGGCTAAATTCCTAACATGGGTCTGAGATATTCTCTCGCACATACTGCCGAGCAGTAGGCCCCAAATGTCAGCAACATTTCTAACTTGGCTCTGAGATACTCTCTCACACATACTGCCGAGCAGGAGGCCCCAAATGTTGGCTAAATTCCTAACTTGGGACTGAGATATTCTCTCACACATACTGCCGAACAGTAGGCCCCAAATGTAGGCTAAATTCCCAACTTGGGTCTGAGATATTCTCTCACACATTCTTCTGAGCAGTAGGCCCCAAATGTTGGCTAAATTCCTAACTTGGGACTGAGATATTCTCTCACACATACTGCCGAGCAGTAGGCCCCAAATGTCAGCAACATTTCTAACATGGCTCTGAGTTATTCTCTCACACTTACTGCCGAGCAGTAGGCCCCAAATGTCGGCTAAATTCCTAACTTGGGTCTGAGATATTCTCTCAAACATACTGCCGAGCAGTAGGCCCCAAATGTAGGCTAAATTCCTAACTTGGATCTGAGATATTCTCTCGCACATACTGCCGAGCATTAGGCCCCAAATGTTGGCTAAATTCCTAACTTGGCTCTGTGATATTCTCTCGCACTTACTGCCAATCAGTAGGCCCCAAATGTCGGCTAAATTCCTAACTTGGGTCTGAGATATTCTCTCACTCATACTGCCGAGCAGTAGGCCCCAAATGTCGGCTAAATTAATAACTTGGGTCTGAGATATTCTCTCACACATACTGCCAAGCAGTAGGCCCCAAATTTAGGCTAAATTCCTGACTTGGGTCTGAGATATTCTCTCGCACATACTGTGAAGCAGTAGGCCCCAAATGTCAGCAACATTTCTAACTTGGCTCTGAGATATTCTCTCACACATACTGTGAAGCAGTAGGCCCCAAATGTCGGCTAAATTCCTAACATGGGACTGAGATATTCTCTCACACATACTACCGAGCAGTAGGCCCCAAATGTCGGCTAAATTCCTAACTTGGGACTGAGATATTCTCTCACACATACTGCCAAGCAGTAGGCCCCAAATGTCGGCTAAATTCCTAACTTGGCTCTGAGATATTCTCTCACACATACTGCCAAGCAGTAGGCCCCAAATGTCGGCTAAATTCCTAACTTGGGTCTAAGATATTCTCTCACACATACTGCCAAGCAGTAGGCCCCAAAATGTCGGCTAAATTCCTAACATGGGTCTGAGATATTCTCTCACACATACTGCCGAGCAGTAGGCCCCAAATGTCGGCTAATTTCCTAACTTGCGTCTGAGATATTCTCTCACACATACTGCCGAGCAGTAGGCCCCAAATGTCGTTTAAATTCCTAACATGGGTCTGAGATATTCTCTCACACATACTGCCAAGCAGTAGGCCCCAAATGTCGGCTAAATTCCTAACTTGGGACTGAGATATTCTCTCACACATACAGCCGAGCAGTAGGCCCCAAATATCGGCTAAAGTCCTATCATGGGACTGAGATATTCTCTCGCACATACTGCCAAGCAGTAGGCCCCAAATGTAGGCTAAATTCCTGACTTGGGTCTGAGATATTCTCTCGCACATACTGCCAAGCAGTAGGCCCCAAATGTCGGCTAAATTTCTAACTTGGGACTGAAATATTCTCTCGCACATACTGTCGAGCAGTAGGCCCCAAATATCGGCTAAATTCCTGACTTGGGTCTGAGATATTCTATCGCACATACTGCCGAGCGGTAGGCCCCAAATGTCGGCTAAATTCCTGACTTGGGACTGAGATATTCTCTCACACATACTGCCGAGCAGTAGGCCCCGAATGTCGGCTAAATTCCTAACGTGGGACTGAGATATTCTCTCACACATACTGCCGAGCAGTAGGCCCCAAATGTCGGCTAAATTCCTGACTTGGGTCTGAGATATTCTCTCGCACATACTGCCGAGCAGTAGGCCCCAAATGTCGGCTAAATTCCTAACTTGGGTCTGAGATATTCTCTCACACATACTGCCAAGCAGTAGGCCCCAAATGTCGGCTAAATTCCTAACTTGGGTCTGAGATATTCTCTCGCACATACTGCCGAGCAGTAGGCCCCAAATGTCGGCTAAATTCCTAACTTGGGACTGAGATATTCTCTCGCACATACTGCCGAGCAGTAGGCCCCAAATGTCGGCTAAATTCCTAACTTGGGACTGAGATATTCTCTCACACATACAGCCGAGCAGTAGGCCCCAAATGTTGGCTAAATTCCTAACATGGGACTGAGATATTCTCTCGCACATACTGCCAAGCAGTAGGCCCCAAATGTAGGCTAAATTCCTGACTTAGGTCTGAGATATTCTCTCGCACATACTGCCAAGCAGTAGGCCCCAAATGTCGGCTAAATTTCTAACTTGGGACTGAGATATTCTCTCGCACATACTGTCGAGCAGTAGGCCCCAAATATCAGCTAAATTCCTAACATGGGACTGAGATATTCTCTCGCACATACTGCCGAGCAGTAGGCCCCAAATCTCGGCTAAATTCCTAATTTGGGTCTGAGATATTCTCTCACACATACTGCCAAGCAGTAGGCCCCAAATGTCGGCTAAATTCCTAACTTGGGACTGAGATATTCTCTCACACATACTGCCGAGCTGTAGGCCCCAAATGTCGGCTAAATTCCTAACTTGGCTCTGAGATATTCTCTCGCACATACTGCCCAGCAGTAGGCCCTAAATGTCCGCTAAATTCCTAACTTGGGACTGAGATATTCTCTCGCACATACTGCCGAGCAGTAGGCCCCAAATGCCGACTAGATTCCTAACATGGGTCTGAGAAATTCTCTTGCTCATACTGCCAAACAGTAGGCCCCAAATGTCGGCTAAATTCCTAACTTGGGTCTGAGATATTCTCTCACACATACTGCCGAGCAGTAGGCCCCAAATGTCAGCTAAATTCCTAACTTGGGTCTGAGATATTTTCTCAAGCATACTGCCGAGCATTAGGCCCCAAATGTCGACTAGATTCCTAACATGGCTCTGAGATATTCTCTCACACATACTGCCCAGCAGTAGGCCCCAAATGTCGGCTAAATTCCTAACTTGGGACTGAGATATTCTCTCGCACATACTGCCAAGCAGTAGGCCCCAAATGTCGGCTAAATTCCTAACTTGGGACTGAGATATTCTCTCACACATACAGCCGAGCAGTAGGCCCCAAATATCGGCTAAAGTCCTAACATGGGACTGAGATATTCTCTCGCACATACTGCCAAGCAGTAGGCCCCAAATGTAGGCTAAATTCCTGACTTGGGTCTGAGATATTCTCTCGCACATACTGCCAAGCAGTAGGCCCCAAATGTCGGCTAAATTTCTAACTTGGGACTGAAATATTCTCTCGCACATACTGTCGAGTAGTAGGCCCCAAATATCGGCTAAATTCCTGACTTGGGTCTGAGATATTCTCTCGCACATACTGCCGAGCGGTAGGCCCCAAATGTCGGCTAAATTCCTGACTTGGGACTGAGATATTCTCTCACACATACTGCCGAGCAGAAGGCCCCGAATGTCGGCTGAATTCCTAACTTGGGACTGAGATATTCTCTCACACATACTGCCGAGCAGTAGGCCCCAAATGTCAGCAACATTTCTAACTTGGCTCTGAGATATTCTCTCACACATACTGCCGAGCAGGAGGCCCCAAATGTTGGCTAAATTCCTAACTTGGGACTGAGATATTCTCTCACACATATTGCCGAGCAGTAGGCCCCAAATGTAGGCTAAATTCCCAACTTGGGTCTGAGATATTCTCCTACACATTCTTCTGAGCAGTAGGCCCCAAATTTTGGCTAAATTCCTAACTTGGGACTGAGATATTCTCTCACACATACTGCCGAGCAGTAGGCCCCAAATGTCAGCAACATATCTAACATGGCTCTGAGATATTCTCTCACACTTACTGCCAAGCAGTAGGCCCCAAATGTCGGCTAAATTCCTAACATGGGTCTGAGATATTCTCTCGCACATACTGCCGAGCAGTAGGCCCCAAATGTAGGCTAAATTCCTAACTTGGGTCTGAGATATTCTCTCGCACATACTGCCGAGCATTAGGCCCCAAATGTCGACTAAATTCCTAACTTGGCTCTGTGATATTCTCTCGCACTTACTGCCGAGCAGTAGGCCCCAAATGTCGGCTAAATTCCTAACTTGGGTCTGAGATATTCTCTCACTCATACTGCCGAGCAGTAGGCCCCAAATGTCGGCTAAATTAATAACTTGGGTCTGAGATATTCTCTCACACATACTGCCAAGCAGTAGGCCCCAAATTTAGGCTAAATTCCTGACATGGGTCTGAGATATTCTCTCGCACATACTGTGAAGCAGTAGGCCCCAAATGTCAGCAACATTTCTAACTTGGCTCTGAGATATTCTCTCACACATACTGTGAAGCAGTAGGCCCAAAATGTCGGCTAAATTCCTAACATGGGACTGAGATATTCTCTCACACATACTACCGAGCAGTAGGCCCCAAATGTCGGCTAAATTCCTAACTTGGGACTGAGATATTCTCTCACACATACTGCAAAGCAGTAGGCCCCAAATGTCGGCAGAATTCCTAACTTGGCTCTGAGATATTCTCTCACACATACTGCCAAGCAGTAGGCCCCAAATGTCGGCTAAATTCCTAACTTGGGTCTAAGATATTCTCTCACACATACTGCCAAGCAGTAGGCCCCAAATGTCGGCTAAATTCCTAACATGGGTCTGAGATATTCTCTCACACATACTGCCGAGCAGTAGGCCCAAAATGTCGGCTAATTTCCTAACTTGCGTCTGAGATATTCTCTCACACATACTGCCGAGCAGTAGGCCCCAAATGTCGTTTAAATTCCTAACATGGGTCTGAGATATTCTCTCACACATACTGCCAAGCAGTAGGCCCCAAATGTCGGCTAAATTCCTAACTTGGGACTGAGATATTCTCTCACACATACAGCCGAGCAGTAGGCCCCAAATATCGGCTAAAGTCCTAACATGGGACTGAGATATTCTCTCGCACATACTGCCAAGCAGTAGGCCCCAAATGTAGGCTAAATTCCTGACTTGGGTCTGAGATATTCTCTCGCACATACTGCCAAGCAGTAGGCCCCAAATGTCGGCTAAATTCCTAACTTGGGTCTGAGATATTCTCCAACACATACTGCCAAGCAGTAGGCCCCAAATGTCGGCTAAATTCCTAACTTGGGTCTGAGATATTCTCTCGCACATACTGCCGAGCAGTAAGCCCCAAATGTCGGCTAAATTCCTAACTTGGGACTGAGATAATCTCTCGCACATACTGCCGAGCAGTAGGCCCCAACTGTCGGCTAAATTCCTAACTTGGGACTGAGATATTCTCTCACACATACAGCCGAGCAGTAGGCCCCAAATGTTGGCTAAATTCCTAACATGGGACTGAGATATTCTCTCGCACATACTGCCAAGCAGTAGGCCCCAAATGTCGGCTAAATTCCTAACATGGGTCTGAGATATTCTCTCACACATACTGCCGAGCAGTAGGCCCCAAATGTCGGCTAATTTCCTAACATGCGTCTGAGATATTCTCTCACACATACTGCCGAGCAGTAGGCCCCAAATGTCGTTTAAATTCCTAACATGGGTCTGAGATATTCTCTCACACATACTGCCAAGCAGTAGGCCCCAAATGTCGGCTAAATTCCTAACTTGAGACTGAGATATTCTCTCACACATACAGCCGAGCAGTAGGCCCCAAATATCGGCTAAAGTCCTAACATGGGACTGAGATATTCTCTCGCACATACTGCCAAGCAGTAGGCCCCAAATGTAGGCTAAATTCCTGACTTGGGTCTGAGATATTCTCTCGCACATACTGCCAAGCAGTAGGCCCCAAATGTCGGCTAAATTTCTAACTTGGGACTGAAATATTCTCTCGCACATACTGTCGAGCAGTAGGCCCCAAATATCGGCTAAATTCCTGACTTGGGTCTGAGATATTCTATCGCACATACTGCCGAGCGGTAGGCCCCAAATGTCGGCTAAATTCCTGACTTGGGACTGAGATATTCTCTCACACATACTGCCGAGCAGTAGGCCCCGAATGTCGGCTAAATTCCTAACTTGGGACTGAGATATTCTCTCACACATACTGCCGAGCAGTAGGCCCCAAATGTCGGCTAAATTCCTGACTTGGGTCTGAGATATTCTCTCGCACATACTGCCGAGCAGTAGGCCCCAAATGTCGGCTAAATTCCTAACTTGGGTCTGAGATATTCTCTCACACATACTGCCAAGCAGTAGGCCCCAAATGTCGGCTAAATTCCTAACTTGGGTCTGAGATATTCTCTCGAACATACTGCCGAGCAGTAGGCCCCAAATGTCGGCTAAATTCCTAACTTGGGACTGAGATATTCTCTCGCACATACTGCCGAGCAGTAGGCCCCAAATGTCGGCTAAATACCTAACTTGGGACTGAGATATTCTCTCACACATACAGCCGAGCAGTAGGCCCCAAATGTTGGCTAAATTCCTAACATGGGACTGAGATATTCTCTCGCACATACTGCCAAGCAGTAGGCCCCAAATGTTGGCTAAATTCCTGACTTAGGTCTGAGATATTCTCTCGCACATACTGCCAAGCAGTAGGCCCCAAATGTCGGCTAAATTTCTAACTTGGGACTGAGATATTCTCTCGCACATACTGTCGAGCAGTAGGCCCCAAATGTCAGCTAAATTCCTAACATGGGACTGAGATATTCTCTCGCACATACTGCCGAGCAGTAGGCCCCAAATCTCGGCTAAATTCCTAATTTGGGTCTGAGATATTCTCTCACACATACTGCCAAGCAGTAGGCCCCAAATGTCGGCTAAATTCCTAACTTGGGACTGAGATATTCTCTCACACATACTGCCGAGCTGTAGGCCCCAAATGTCGGCTAAATTCCTAACTTGGCTCTGAGATATTCTCTCGCACATACTGCCCAGCAGTAGGCCCTAAATGTCCGCTAAATTCCTAACTTGGGACTGAGATATTCTCTCGCACATACTGCCGAGCAGTAGGCCCCAAATGCCGACTAGATTCCTAACGATGGTCTGAGAAATTCTCTTGCACATACTGCCAAACAGTAGGCCCCAAATGTCGGCTAAATTCCTAACTTGGGTCTGAGATATTCTCTCACACATACTGCCGAGCAGTAGGCCCCAAATGTCAGCTAAATTCCTAACTTGGGTCTGAGATATTTTCTCAAACATACTGCCGAGCATTAGGCCCCAAATGTCGACTAGATTCCTAACATGGCTCTGAGATATTCTCTCACACATACTGCCCAGCAGTAGGCCCCAAATGTCGGCTAAATTCCTAACTTGGGACTGAGATATTCTCTCGCACATACTGCCGAGCAGTAGGCCCCAAATGTCGGCTAAATTCCTAACTTGGGACTGAGATATTCTCTCACACATACAGCCGAGCAGTAGGCCCCAAATATCGGCTAAAGTCCTAACATGGGACTGAGATATTCTCTCGCACATACTGCCAAGCAGTAGGCCCCAAATGTAGGCTAAATTCCTGACTTGGGTCTGAGATATTCTCTCGCACATTCTGCCAAGCAGTAGGCCCCAAATTTCGGCTAAATTTCTAACTTGGGACTGAGATATTCTCTCGCACATACTGCCGAGCGGTAGGCCCCAAATGTCGGCTAAATTCCTGACTTGGGACTGAGATATTCTCTCACACATACTGCCGAGCAGTAGGCCTTGAATGTCGGCTAAATTCCTAACTTGGGACTGAGATATTCTCTCACACATACTGCCGAGCAGTAGGCCCCAAATGTCAGCAACATTTCTAACTTGGCTCTGAGATATTCTCTCACACATACTGCCGAGCAGGAGGCCCCAAATGTTGGCTAAATTCCTAACTTGGGACTGAGATATTCTCTCACACATACTGCCGAGCAGTAGGCCCCAAATGTCAGCAACATTTCTAACATGGCTCTGAGATATTCTCTCACACTTACTGCCGAGCAGTAGGCCCCAAATGTCGGCTAAATTCCTAACATGGGTCTGAGATATTCTCTCGCACATACTGCCGAGCAGTAGGCCCCAAATGTAGGCTAAATTCCTAACTTGGGTCTGAGATATTCTCTCGCACATACTGCCGAGCATTAGGCCCCAAATGTCGGCTAAATTCCTAAGTTGGCTCTGTGATATTCTCTCGCACTTACTGCCGAGCAGTAGGCCCCAAATGTCGGCTAAATTCCTAACTTGGGTCTGAGATATTCTCTCACTCATACTGCCGAGCAGTAGGCCCCAAATGTCGGCTAAATTAACAACTTGGGTCTGAGATATTCTCTCACACATCCTGCCAAGCAGTAGGCCCCAAATTTAGGCTAAATTCCTGACTTGGGTCTGAGATATTCTCTCGCACATACTGTGAAGCAGTAGGCCCCAAATGTCAGCAACATTTCTAACTTGGCTCTGAGATATTCTCTCACACATACTGTGAAGCAGTAGGCCCCAAATGTCGGCTAAATTCCTAACATGGGACTGAGATATTCTCTCACACATACTACCGAGCAGTAGGCCCCAAATGTCGGCTAAATTCCTAACTTGGGACTGAGATATTCTCTCACACATACTGCCAAGCAGTAGGCCCCAAATGTCGGCTAAATTCCTAACTTGGCTCTGAGATATTCTCTCACACATACTGCCAAGCAGTAGGCCCCAAATGTCGGCTAAATTCCTAACTTGGGTCTAAGATATTCTCTCACACATACTGCCAAGCAGTAGGCCCAAATGTTGGCTAAATTCCTAACATGGGTCTGAGATATTCTCTCACACATACTGCCGAGCAGTAGGCCCCAAATGTCGGCTAATTTCCTAACTTGCGTCTGAGATATTCTCTCACACATACTGCCGAGCAGTAGGCCCCAAATGTCGTTTAAATTCCTAACATGGGTCTGAGATATTCTCTCACACATACTGCCAAGCAGTAGGCCCCAAATGTCGGCTAAATTCCTAACTTGGGACTGAGATATTCTCTCACACATACAGCCGAGCAGTAGGCCCCAAATATCGGCTAAAGTCCTAACATGGGACTGAGATATTCTCTCGCAAATACTGCCAAGCAGTAGGCCCCAAATGTAGGCTAAATTCCTGACTTGGGTCTGAGATATTCTCTCGCAGATACTGCCAAGCAGTAGGCCCCAAATGTCGGCTAAATTCCTAACTTGGGTCTGAGATATTCTCTCACACATACTGCCAAGCAGTAGGCCCCAAATGTCGGCTAAATTCCTAACTTGGGTCTGAGATATTCTCTCGCACATACTGCCGAGCAGTAAGCCCCAAATGTCGGCTAAATTCCTAACTTGGGACTGAGATATTCTCTCGCACATACTGCCGAGCAGTAGGCCCCAACAGTCGGGTAAATTCCTAACTTGGGACTGAGATATTCTCTCACACATACAGCCGAGCAGTAGGCCCCAAATGTTGGCTAAATTCCTAACATGGGACTGAGATATTCTCTCGCACATACTGCCAAGCAGTAGGCCCCAAATGTAGGCTAAATTCCTGACTTAGGTCTGAGATATTCTCTCGCACATACTGCCAAGCAGTAGGCCCCAAATGTCGGCTAAATTTCTAACTTGGGACTGAGATATTCTCTCGCACATACTGTCGAGCAGTAGGCCCAAAATGTCAGCTAAATTCCTAACATGGGACTGAGATATTCTCTCGCACATACTGCCGAGCAGTAGGCCCCAAATGTCGGCTAAATTCCTAACTTGGGTCTGAGATATTCTCTCACACATACTGCCAAGCAGTAGGCCCCAAATGTCGGCTAAATTCCTAACTTGGGACTGAGATATTCTCTCACACATACTGCCGAGCTGTAGGCCCCAAATGTCGGCTAAATTCCTAACTTGGCTCTGAGATATTCTCTCGCACATACTGCCCAGCAGTAGGCCCTAAATGTCCGCTAAATTCCTAACTTGGGACTGAGATATTCTCTCGCACATACTGCCGAGCAGTAGGCCCCAAATGTCGGCTAAATTCCTAACTTGGGACTGAGATATTCTCTCGCACATACTGCCGAGCAGTAGGCCCCAAATGTCGGCTAAATTCCTAATTTGGGACTGAGATATTCTCTCACACATACAGCCGAGCAGTAGGCCCCAAATATCGGCTAAAGTCCTAACATGGGACTGAGATATTCTCTCGCACATACTGCCAAGCAGTAGGCTCCAAATGTAGGCTAAATTCCTGACTTGGGTCTGAGATATTCTCTCGCACATACTGCCAAGCAGTAGGCCCCAAATGTCGGCTAAATTTCTAACTTGGGACTGAAATATTCTCTCGCACATACTGTCGAGCAGTAGGCCCAAAATATCGGCTAAATTCCTGACTTGGGTCTGAGATATTCTCTCGCACATACTGCCAAGCAGTAGGCCCCAAATGTAGGCTAAATTCCTGACTTGGGACTGAGATATTCTCTCACACATACTGCCGAGAAGTAGGCCCCGAATGTCGGCTAAATTCCTAACTTGGGACTGAGATATTCTCTCACACATACTGCCGAGCAGTAGGCCCCAAATGTCGGCTAAATTCCTGACTTGGGTCTGAGATATTCTCTCGCACATACTGCCGAGCAGTAGGCCCCAAATGTCGGCTAAATTCCTAACTTGGGTCTGAGATATTCTCTCACACATACTGCCAAGCAGTAGGCCCCAAATGTCGGCTAAATTCCTAACTTGGGTCTGAGATATTCTCTCGCACATACTGCCGAGCAGTAGGCCCCAAATGTCGGCTAAATTCCTAACTTGGGACTGACATATTCTCTCGCACATACTGCCGAGCAGTAGGCCCCAAATGTTGGCTAAATTCCTAACATGGGACTGAGATATTATCTCGCACATACTGCCAAGCAGTAGGCCCCAAATGTCGGCTAAATTTCTAATTTGGGACTGAGATATTCTCTCGCACATACTGTCGAGCAGTAGGCCCCACATATCGGCTAAATTCCTGACTTGGGACTGAGATATTCTCTCGCACATACTGCCGAGCGGTAGGCCCCAAATGTCGGCTAAATTCCTGACTTGGGACTGAGATATACTCTCACACATACTGCCGAGCAGTAGGCCCCAAATGTCGGCTAAATTCCTGACTTGGGTCTGGGATATTCTCTCGCACATACTGCCGAGCAGTAGGCCCCAAATTTCGGCTAAATTCCTAACTTGGGACTGAGATATTCTCTCACACATACTGCCGAGCAGTAGGCCCCAATTGTCGGCCAAATTCCTAACTTGGGTCTGAGATATTCTCTCGCACACACTGCCGAGCAGTAGGCCCCAAATGTAGGCTAAATTCCTAACTTGGGTCTGAGATATTCACTCGCACACACTGCCGAGCAGTAGGCCCCAAATGTCGGCTAAATTCCTAACTTGGCTCTGAGATATTCTCTCTCACACACTGCCAAGCAGTAGGCCCCAAATGTCGGCTAAATTCCTAACTTGGCTCTGAGATATTCTCTCACACATACTGACGAGCAGTAGGCCCCAAATGTCAGCAACATTTCTAACTTGGCTATGAGATATTCTCTCACACTGCCGAACAGTAGGCCCCTAATGTCGGCTAAATTCCTAACATGGGTCTGAGATATTCTCTCGCACATACTGCCAAGCAGTAGGCCCCAAATGTAGGCTAAATTCCTAACTTGGGTCTGAGATATTCTCTCGCACATACTGTCGAGCAGTAGGCCCCAAATGTCAGCAACATTTCTAACTTGGCTCTGAGATATTCTCTCACACATACTGTGAAGCAGTAGGCCCCAAATGTCGGCTAAATTCCTAACATGGGACTGAGATATTCTCTCACACATACTGCCGAGCAGTAGGCCCCAAATGTCGGCTAAATTCCTAACTTGGGTCTGAGATATTCTCTCACACATACTGCCAAGCAGTAGGCCCCAAATGTCGGCTAAATTCCTAACTTGGGTCTGAGATATTCTCTCGAACATACTGCCGAGCAGTAGGCCCCAAATGTCGGCTAAATTCCTAACTTGGGACTGAGATATTCTCTCGCACATACTGCCGAGCAGTAGGCCCCAAATGTCGGCTAAATTCCTAACTTGGGACTGAGATATTCTCTCACACATACAGCCGAGCAGTAGGCCCCAAATGTTGGCTAAATTCCTAACATGGGACTGAGATATTCTCTCGCACATACTGCCAAGCAGTAGGCCCCAAATGTTGGCTAAATTCCTGACTTAGGTCTGAGATATTCTCTCGCACATACTGCCAAGCAGTAGGCCCCAAATGTCGGCTAAATTTCTAACTTGGGACTGAGATATTCTCTCGCACATACTGTCGAGCAGTAGGCCCCAAATGTCAGCTAAATTCCTAACATGGGACTGAGATATTCTCTCGCACATACTGCCGAGCAGTAGGCCCCAAATCTCGGCTAAATTCCTAATTTGGGTCTGAGATATTCTCTCACACATACTGCCAAGCAGTAGGCCCCAAATGTCGGCTAAATTCCTAACTTGGGACTGAGATATTCTCTCACACATACTGCCGAGCTGTAGGCCCCAAATCTCGGCTAAATTCCTAATTTGGGACTGAGATATTCTCTCGCACATACTGCCGAGCAGTAGGCCCCAAATGCCGACTAGATTCCTAACATGGGTCTGAGAAATTCTCTTGCACATACTGCCAAACAGTAGGCCCCAAATTTCGGCTAAATTCCTAACTTGGGTCTGAGATATTCTCTCACACATACTGCCGAGCAGTAGGCCCCAAATGTCAGCTAAATTCCTAACTTGGGTCTGAGATATTTTCTCAAACATACTGCCGAGCATTAGGCCCCAAATGTCGACTAGATTCCTAACATGGCTCTGAGATATTCTCTCACACATACTGCCCAGCAGTAGGCCCCAAATGTCGGCTAAATTCCTAACTTGGGACTGAGATATTCTCTCGCACATACTGCCGAGCAGTAGGCCCCAAATGTCGGCTAAATTCCTAACTTGGGACTGAGATATTCTCTCACACATACAGCCGAGCAGTAGGCCCCAAATATCGGCTAAAGTCCTAACATGGGACTGAGATATTCTCTCGCACATACTGCCAAGCAGTAGGCCCCAAATGTAGGCTAAATTCCTGACTTGGGTCTGAGATATTCTCTCGCACATACTGCCAAGCAGTAGGCCCCAAATTTCGGCTAAATTTCTAACTTGGGACTGAAATATTCTCTCGCACATACTGTCGAGTAGTAGGCCCCAAATATCGGCTAAATTCCTGACTTGGGTCTGAGATATTCTCTCGCACATACTGCCGAGCGGTAGGCCCCAAATGTCGGCTAAATTCCTGACTTGGGACTGAGATATTCTCTCACACATACTGCCGAGCAGTAGGCCTTGAATGTCGGCTAAATTCCTAACTTGGGACTGAGATATTCTCTCACACATACTGCCGAGCAGTAGGCCCCAAATGTCAGCAACATTTCTAACGTGGCTCTGAGATATTCTCTCACACATACTGCCGAGCAGGAGGCCCCAAATGTTGGCTAAATTCCTAACTTGGGACTGAGATATTCTCTCACACATACTGCCGAGCAGTAGGCCCCAAATGTAGGCTAAATTCCCAACTTGGGTCTGAGATATTCTCTCACACATTCTTCTGAGCAGTAGGCCCCAAATTTTGGCTAAATTCCTAAATTGGGACTGAGATATTCTCTCACACATACTGCCGAGCAGTAGGCCCCAAATGTCAGCAACATTTCTAACATGGCTCTGAGATATTCTTTCACACTTACTGCCGAGCAGTAGGCCCCAAATGTCGGCTAAATTCCTAACATGGGTCTGAGATATTCTCTCGCACATACTGCCGAGCAGTAGGCCCCAAATGTAGGCTAAATTCCTAACTTGGGTCTGAGATATTCTCTCGCTCATACTGCCGAGCATTAGGCCCCAAATGTCGGCTAAATTCCTAAGTTGGCTCTGTGATATTCTCTCGCACTTACTGCCGAGCAGTAGGCCCCAAATGTCGGCTAAATTCCTAACTTGGGTCTGAGATATTCTCTCACTCATACTGCCGAGCAGTAGGCCCCAAATGTCGGCTAAATTAATAACTTGGGTCTGAGATATTCTCTCACACATCCTGCCAAGCAGTAGGCCCCAAATTTAGGCTAAATTCCTGACTTGGGTCTGAGATATTCTCTCGCACATACTGTGAAGCAGTAGGCCCCAAATGTCAGCAACATTTCTAACTTGGCTCTGAGATATTCTCTCACACATACTGTGAAGCAGTAGGCCCCAAATGTCGGCTAAATTCCTAACATGGGACTGAGATATTCTCTCACACATACTACCGAGCAGTAGGCCCCAAATGTCGGCTAAATTCCTAACTTGGGACTGAGATATTCTCTCACACATACTGCCAAGCAGTAGGCCCCAAATGTCGGCTAAATTCCTAACTTGGCTCTGAGATATTCTCTCACACATACTGCCAAGCAGTAGGCCCCAAATGTCGGCTAAATTCCTAACTTGGGTCTAAGATATTCTCTCACACATACTGCCAAGCAGTAGGCCCCAAATGTTGGCTAAATTCCTAACATGGGTCTGAGATATTCTCTCACACATACTGCCGAGCAGTAGGCCCCAAATGTCGGCTAATTTCCTAACTTGCGTCTGAGATATTCTCTCACACATACTGCCGAGCAGTAGGCCCCAAATGTCGTTTAAATTCCTAACATGGGTCTGAGATATTCTCTCACACATACTGCCAAGCAGTAGGCCTCAAATGTCGGCTAAATTCCTAACTTGGGACTGAGATATTCTCTCACACATACAGCCGAGCAGTAGGCCCCAAATATCGGCTAAAGTCCTAACATGGGACTGAGATATTCTCTCGCAAATACTGCCAAGCAGTAGGCCCCAAATGTAGGCTAAATTCCTGACTTGGGTCTGAGATATTCTCTCGCACATACTGCCAAGCAGTAGGCCCCAAATGTCGGCTAAATTCCTAACTTGGGTCTGAGATATTCTCTCACACATACTGCCAAGCAGTAGGCCCCAAATGTCGGCTAAATTCCTAACTTGGGTCTGAGATATTCTCTCGCACATACTGCCGAGCAGTAAGCCCCAAATGTCGGCTAAATTCCTAACTTGGGACTGAGATATTCTCTCGCACATACTGCCGAGCAGTAGGCCCCAACTGTCGGGTAAATTCCTAACTTGGGACTGAGATATTCTCTCACACATACAGCCGAGCAGTAGGCCCCAAATGTTGGCTAAATTCCTAACATGGGACTGAGATATTCTCTCGCACATACTGCCAAGCAGTAGGCCCCAAATGTAGGCTAAATTCCTGATTTAGGTCTGAGATATTCTCTCGCACATACTGCCAAGCAGTAGGCCCCAAATGTCGGCTAAATTTCTAACTTGGGACTGAGATATTCTCTCGCACATACTGTCGAGCAGTAGGCCCCAAATGTCAGCTAAATTCCTAACATGGGACTGAGATATTCTCTCGCACATACTGCCGAGCAGTAGGCCCCAAATGTCGGCTAAATTCCTAACTTGGGTCTGAGATATTCTCTCACACATACTGCCAAGCAGTAGGCCCCAAATGTCGGCTAAATTCCTAACTTGGGACTGAGATATTCTCTCACACATACTGCCGAGCTGTAGGCCCCAAATGTCGGCTAAATTCCTAACTTGGCTCTGAGATATTCTCTCGCACATACTGCCCAGCAGTAGGCCCTAAATGTCCGCTAAATTCCTAACTTGGGACTGAGATATTCTCTCGCACATACTGCCGAGCAGTAGGCCCCAAATTCCGACTAGATTCCTAACATGGGTCTGAGAAATTCTCTTGCACATACTGCCAAACAGTAGGCCCCAAATGTCGGCTAAATTCCTAACTTGGGTCTGAGATATTCTCTCACACATACTGCCGAGAAGTAGGCCCCAAATGTCAGCTAAATTCCTAACTTGGGTCTGAGATATTTTCTCAAACATACTGCCGAGCATTAGGCGCCAAATGTCGACTAGATTCCTAACATGGCTCTGAGATATTCTCTCACACATACTGCCCAGCAGTAGGCCCCAAATGTCGGCTAAATTCCTAACTTGGGACTGAGATATTCTCTCGCACATACTGCCGAGCAGTAGGCCCCAAATGTCGGCTAAATTCCTAACTTGGGACTGAGATATTCTCTCACACATACAGCCGAGCAGTAGGCCCCAAATATCGGCTAAAGTCCTAACATGGGACTGAGATATTCTCTCGCACATACTGCCAAGCAGTAGGCTCCAAATGTAGGCTAAATTCCTGACTTGGGTCTGAGATATTCTCTCGCACATACTGCCAAGCAGTAGGCCCCAAATGTCGGCTAAATTTCTAACTTGGGACTGAAATATTCTCTCGCACATACTGTCGAGCAGTAGGCCCCAAATATCGGCTAAATTCCTGACTTGGGTCTGAGATATTCTCTCGCACATACTGCCAAGCAGTAGGCCCCAAATGTAGGCTAAATTCCTGACTTGGGACTGAGATATTCTCTCACACATACTGCCGAGCAGTAGGCCCCGAATGTCGGCTAAATTCCTAACTTGGGACTGAGATATTCTCTCACACATACTGCCGAGCAGTAGGCCCCAAATGTCGGCTAAATTCCTGACTTGGGTCTGAGATATTCTCTCGCACATACTGCCGAGCAGTAGGCCCCAAATGTCGGCTAAATTCCTAACTTGGGTCTGAGATATTCTCTCACACATACTGCCAAGCAGTAGGCCCCAAATGTCGGCTAAATTCCTAACTTGGGTCTGAGATATTCTCTCGCACATACTGCCGAGCAGTAGGCCCCAAATGTCGGCTAAATTCCTAACTTGGGACTGAGATATTCTCTCGCACATACTGCCGAGCAGTAGGCCCCAAATGTCGGCTAAATTCCTAACTTGGGACTGAGATATTCTCTCGCACATACTGCCGAGCGGTAGGCCCCAAATGTCGGCTAAATTCCTGACTTGGGACTGAGATATACTCTCACACATACTGCCGAGCAGTAGGCCCCAAATGTCGGCTAAATTCCTGACTTGGGTCTGGGATATTCTCTCGCACATACTGCCGAGCAGTAGGCCCCAAATTTCGGCTAAATTCCTAACTTGGGACTGAGATATTCTCTCACACATACTGCCGAGCAGTAGGCCCCAATTGTCGGCCAAATTCCTAACTTGGGTCTGAGATATTCTCTCGCACACACTGCCGAGCAGTAGGCCCCAAATGTAGGCTAAATTCCTAACTTGGGTCTGAGATATTCACTCGCACACACTGCCGAGCAGTAGGCCCCAAATGTCGGCTAAATTCCTAACTTGGCTCTGAGATATTCTCTCTCACACACTGCCAAGCAGTAGGCCCCAAATGTCGGCTAAATTCCTAACTTGGCTCTGAGATATTCTCTCACACATACTGACGAGCAGTAGGCCCCAAATGTCAGCAACATTTCTAACTTGGCTATGAGATATTCTCTCACACTGCCGAACAGTAGGCCCCTAATGTCGGCTAAATTCCTAACATGGGTCTGAGATATTCTCTCGCACATACTGCCAAGCAGTAGGCCCCAAATGTAGGCTAAATTCCTAACTTGGGTCTGAGATATTCTCTCGCACATACTGTCGAGCAGTAGGCCCCAAATGTCAGCAACATTTCTAACTTGGCTCTGAGATATTCTCTCACACATACTGTGAAGCAGTAGGCCCCAAATGTCGGCTAAATTCCTAACATGGGACTGAGATATTCTCTCACACATACTGCCGAGCAGTAGGCCCCAAATGTCGGCTAAATTCCTAACTTGGGTCTGAGATATTCTCTCACACATACTGCCAAGCAGTAGGCCCCAAATGTCGGCTAAATTCCTAACTTGGGTCTGAGATATTCTCTCGAACATACTGCCGAGCAGTAGGCCCCAAATGTCGGCTAAATTCCTAACTTGGGACTGAGATATTCTCTCGCACATACTGCCGAGCAGTAGGCCCCAAATGTCGGCTAAATTCCTAACTTGGGACTGAGATATTCTCTCACACATACAGCCGAGCAGTAGGCCCCAAATGTTGGCTAAATTCCTAACATGGGACTGAGATATTCTCTCGCACATACTGCCAAGCAGTAGGCCCCAAATGTTGGCTAAATTCCTGACTTAGGTCTGAGATATTCTCTCGCACATACTGCCAAGCAGTAGGCCCCAAATGTCGGCTAAATTTCTAACTTGGGACTGAGATATTCTCTCGCACATACTGTCGAGCAGTAGGCCCCAAATGTCAGCTAAATTCCTAACATGGGACTGAGATATTCTCTCGCACATACTGCCGAGCAGTAGGCCCCAAATCTCGGCTAAATTCCTAATTTGGGTCTGAGATATTCTCTCACACATACTGCCAAGCAGTAGGCCCCAAATGTCGGCTAAATTCCTAACTTGGGACTGAGATATTCTCTCACACATACTGCCGAGCTGTAGGCCCCAAATCTCGGCTAAATTCCTAATTTGGGACTGAGATATTCTCTCGCACATACTGCCGAGCAGTAGGCCCCAAATGCCGACTAGATTCCTAACATGGGTCTGAGAAATTCTCTTGCACATACTGCCAAACAGTAGGCCCCAAATTTCGGCTAAATTCCTAACTTGGGTCTGAGATATTCTCTCACACATACTGCCGAGCAGTAGGCCCCAAATGTCAGCTAAATTCCTAACTTGGGTCTGAGATATTTTCTCAAACATACTGCCGAGCATTAGGCCCCAAATGTCGACTAGATTCCTAACATGGCTCTGAGATATTCTCTCACACATACTGCCCAGCAGTAGGCCCCAAATGTCGGCTAAATTCCTAACTTGGGACTGAGATATTCTCTCGCACATACTGCCGAGCAGTAGGCCCCAAATGTCGGCTAAATTCCTAACTTGGGACTGAGATATTCTCTCACACATACAGCCGAGCAGTAGGCCCCAAATATCGGCTAAAGTCCTAACATGGGACTGAGATATTCTCTCGCACATACTGCCAAGCAGTAGGCCCCAAATGTAGGCTAAATTCCTGACTTGGGTCTGAGATATTCTCTCGCACATACTGCCAAGCAGTAGGCCCCAAATTTCGGCTAAATTTCTAACTTGGGACTGAAATATTCTCTCGCACATACTGTCGAGTAGTAGGCCCCAAATATCGGCTAAATTCCTGACTTGGGTCTGAGATATTCTCTCGCACATACTGCCGAGCGGTAGGCCCCAAATGTCGGCTAAATTCCTGACTTGGGACTGAGATATTCTCTCACACATACTGCCGAGCAGTAGGCCTTGAATGTCGGCTAAATTCCTAACTTGGGACTGAGATATTCTCTCACACATACTGCCGAGCAGTAGGCCCCAAATGTCAGCAACATTTCTAACGTGGCTCTGAGATATTCTCTCACACATACTGCCGAGCAGGAGGCCCCAAATGTTGGCTAAATTCCTAACTTGGGACTGAGATATTCTCTCACACATACTGCCGAGCAGTAGGCCCCAAATGTAGGCTAAATTCCCAACTTGGGTCTGAGATATTCTCTCACACATTCTTCTGAGCAGTAGGCCCCAAATTTTGGCTAAATTCCTAAATTGGGACTGAGATATTCTCTCACACATACTGCCGAGCAGTAGGCCCCAAATGTCAGCAACATTTCTAACATGGCTCTGAGATATTCTTTCACACTTACTGCCGAGCAGTAGGCCCCAAATGTCGGCTAAATTCCTAACATGGGTCTGAGATATTCTCTCGCACATACTGCCGAGCAGTAGGCCCCAAATGTAGGCTAAATTCCTAACTTGGGTCTGAGATATTCTCTCGCTCATACTGCCGAGCATTAGGCCCCAAATGTCGGCTAAATTCCTAAGTTGGCTCTGTGATATTCTCTCGCACTTACTGCCGAGCAGTAGGCCCCAAATGTCGGCTAAATTCCTAACTTGGGTCTGAGATATTCTCTCACTCATACTGCCGAGCAGTAGGCCCCAAATGTCGGCTAAATTAATAACTTGGGTCTGAGATATTCTCTCACACATCCTGCCAAGCAGTAGGCCCCAAATTTAGGCTAAATTCCTGACTTGGGTCTGAGATATTCTCTCGCACATACTGTGAAGCAGTAGGCCCCAAATGTCAGCAACATTTCTAACTTGGCTCTGAGATATTCTCTCACACATACTGTGAAGCAGTAGGCCCCAAATGTCGGCTAAATTCCTAACATGGGACTGAGATATTCTCTCACACATACTACCGAGCAGTAGGCCCCAAATGTCGGCTAAATTCCTAACTTGGGACTGAGATATTCTCTCACACATACTGCCAAGCAGTAGGCCCCAAATGTCGGCTAAATTCCTAACTTGGCTCTGAGATATTCTCTCACACATACTGCCAAGCAGTAGGCCCCAAATGTCGGCTAAATTCCTAACTTGGGTCTAAGATATTCTCTCACACATACTGCCAAGCAGTAGGCCCCAAATGTTGGCTAAATTCCTAACATGGGTCTGAGATATTCTCTCACACATACTGCCGAGCAGTAGGCCCCAAATGTCGGCTAATTTCCTAACTTGCGTCTGAGATATTCTCTCACACATACTGCCGAGCAGTAGGCCCCAAATGTCGTTTAAATTCCTAACATGGGTCTGAGATATTCTCTCACACATACTGCCAAGCAGTAGGCCTCAAATGTCGGCTAAATTCCTAACTTGGGACTGAGATATTCTCTCACACATACAGCCGAGCAGTAGGCCCCAAATATCGGCTAAAGTCCTAACATGGGACTGAGATATTCTCTCGCAAATACTGCCAAGCAGTAGGCCCCAAATGTAGGCTAAATTCCTGACTTGGGTCTGAGATATTCTCTCGCACATACTGCCAAGCAGTAGGCCCCAAATGTCGGCTAAATTCCTAACTTGGGTCTGAGATATTCTCTCACACATACTGCCAAGCAGTAGGCCCCAAATGTCGGCTAAATTCCTAACTTGGGTCTGAGATATTCTCTCGCACATACTGCCGAGCAGTAAGCCCCAAATGTCGGCTAAATTCCTAACTTGGGACTGAGATATTCTCTCGCACATACTGCCGAGCAGTAGGCCCCAACTGTCGGGTAAATTCCTAACTTGGGACTGAGATATTCTCTCACACATACAGCCGAGCAGTAGGCCCCAAATGTTGGCTAAATTCCTAACATGGGACTGAGATATTCTCTCGCACATACTGCCAAGCAGTAGGCCCCAAATGTAGGCTAAATTCCTGATTTAGGTCTGAGATATTCTCTCGCACATACTGCCAAGCAGTAGGCCCCAAATGTCGGCTAAATTTCTAACTTGGGACTGAGATATTCTCTCGCACATACTGTCGAGCAGTAGGCCCCAAATGTCAGCTAAATTCCTAACATGGGACTGAGATATTCTCTCGCACATACTGCCGAGCAGTAGGCCCCAAATGTCGGCTAAATTCCTAACTTGGGTCTGAGATATTCTCTCACACATACTGCCAAGCAGTAGGCCCCAAATGTCGGCTAAATTCCTAACTTGGGACTGAGATATTCTCTCACACATACTGCCGAGCTGTAGGCCCCAAATGTCGGCTAAATTCCTAACTTGGCTCTGAGATATTCTCTCGCACATACTGCCCAGCAGTAGGCCCTAAATGTCCGCTAAATTCCTAACTTGGGACTGAGATATTCTCTCGCACATACTGCCGAGCAGTAGGCCCCAAATTCCGACTAGATTCCTAACATGGGTCTGAGAAATTCTCTTGCACATACTGCCAAACAGTAGGCCCCAAATGTCGGCTAAATTCCTAACTTGGGTCTGAGATATTCTCTCACACATACTGCCGAGAAGTAGGCCCCAAATGTCAGCTAAATTCCTAACTTGGGTCTGAGATATTTTCTCAAACATACTGCCGAGCATTAGGCGCCAAATGTCGACTAGATTCCTAACATGGCTCTGAGATATTCTCTCACACATACTGCCCAGCAGTAGGCCCCAAATGTCGGCTAAATTCCTAACTTGGGACTGAGATATTCTCTCGCACATACTGCCGAGCAGTAGGCCCCAAATGTCGGCTAAATTCCTAACTTGGGACTGAGATATTCTCTCACACATACAGCCGAGCAGTAGGCCCCAAATATCGGCTAAAGTCCTAACATGGGACTGAGATATTCTCTCGCACATACTGCCAAGCAGTAGGCTCCAAATGTAGGCTAAATTCCTGACTTGGGTCTGAGATATTCTCTCGCACATACTGCCAAGCAGTAGGCCCCAAATGTCGGCTAAATTTCTAACTTGGGACTGAAATATTCTCTCGCACATACTGTCGAGCAGTAGGCCCCAAATATCGGCTAAATTCCTGACTTGGGTCTGAGATATTCTCTCGCACATACTGCCAAGCAGTAGGCCCCAAATGTAGGCTAAATTCCTGACTTGGGACTGAGATATTCTCTCACACATACTGCCGAGCAGTAGGCCCCGAATGTCGGCTAAATTCCTAACTTGGGACTGAGATATTCTCTCACACATACTGCCGAGCAGTAGGCCCCAAATGTCGGCTAAATTCCTGACTTGGGTCTGAGATATTCTCTCGCACATACTGCCGAGCAGTAGGCCCCAAATGTCGGCTAAATTCCTAACTTGGGTCTGAGATATTCTCTCACACATACTGCCAAGCAGTAGGCCCCAAATGTCGGCTAAATTCCTAACTTGGGTCTGAGATATTCTCTCGCACATACTGCCGAGCAGTAGGCCCCAAATGTCGGCTAAATTCCTAACTTGGGACTGAGATATTCTCTCGCACATACTGCCGAGCAGTAGGCCCCAAATGTCGGCTAAATTCCTAACTTGGGACTGAGATATTCTCTCACACATACAGCCGAGCAGTAGGCCCCAAATGTTGGCTAAATTCCTAACATGGGACTGAGATATTATCTCGCACATACTGCCAAGCAGTAGGCCCCAAATGTCGGCTAAATTTCTAACTTGGGACTGAGATATTCTCTCGCACATACTGTCGAGCAGTAGGCCCCACATATCGGCTAAATTCCTGACTTGGGACTGAGATATTCTCTCGCACATACTGCCGAGCGGTAGGCCCCAAATGTCGGCTAAATTCCTGACTTGGGACTGAGATATACTCTCACACATACTGCCGAGCAGTAGGCCCCAAATGTCGGCTAAATTCCTGACTTGGGTCTGGGATATTCTCTCGCACATACTGCCGAGCAGTAGGCCCCAAATTTCGGCTAAATTCCTAACTTGGGACTGAGATATTCTCTCACACATACTGCCGAGCAGTAGGCCCCAATTGTCGGCCAAATTCCTAACTTGGGTCTGAGATATTCTCTCGCACACACTGCCGAGCAGTAGGCCCCAAATGTAGGCTAAATTCCTAACTTGGGTCTGAGATATTCACTCGCACACACTGCCGAGCAGTAGGCCCCAAATGTCGGCTAAATTCCTAACTTGGCTCTGAGATATTCTCTCTCACACACTGCCAAGCAGTAGGCCCCAAATGTCGGCTAAATTCCTAACTTGGCTCTGAGATATTCTCTCACACATACTGACGAGCAGTAGGCCCCAAATGTCAGCAACATTTCTAACTTGGCTATGAGATATTCTCTCACACTGCCGAACAGTAGGCCCCTAATGTCGGCTAAATTCCTAACATGGGTCTGAGATATTCTCTCGCACATACTGCCAAGCAGTAGGCCCCAAATGTAGGCTAAATTCCTAACTTGGGTCTGAGATATTCTCTCGCACATACTGTCGAGCAGTAGGCCCCAAATGTCAGCAACATTTCTAACATGGCTCTGAGAAATTCTCTCACACATACTGTGAAGCAGTAGGCCCCAAATGTCGGCTAAATTCCTAACATGGGACTGAGATATTCTCTCACACATACTGCCGAGCAGTAGGCCCCAAATGTCGGCTAAATTCCTAACTTGGGACTGAGATATTCTCTCACACATTCTGCCAAGCAGTAGGCCCCAAATGTCGGCTAAATTCCTAACTTGGCTCTGAGATATTCTCTCACACATAGTGCCAAGCAGTAGGCCCCAAATGTCGGCTAAATTCATAACTTGGGTCTGAGATATTCTCTCACACATACTGCCGAGCAGTAGGCCCCAAATGTCGGCTAAATTCCTAACTTGGGTCTGAGATATTTTCTCACACATACAGCCGAACAGTAGGCCCCAAATGTACGCTAAATTCCTAACTTGGGACTGAGATATTCTCTCACACATACTGCCGAGCAGTAGGCCCCAAATGTAGGCTAAATTCCTAACTTGGGTCTGAGATATTCTCTCACACATTCTTCCGAGCAGTAGGCCCCAAATGTCGGCTAAATTCCTAACTTGGGACTGAGATATTCTCTCACACATACTGCCGAGCAGTAGGCCCCAAATGTCAGCAACATTTCTAACATGGCTCTGAGATATTCTCTCACACATACTGACGAGCAGTAGGCCCCAAATGTCAGCAACATTTCTAACTTGGCTCTGAGATATTCTCTCACACATACTGTGAAGCAGTAGGCCCCGAGTGTCGGCTAAATTCCTAACATGGGACTGAGATATTCTCTCACTCATACTACCGAGCAGTAGGCCCACAAATGTCGGCTAAATTCCTAACTTGGGACTGAGATATTCTCTCACACATACTGCCAAGCAGTAGGCCCCAAATGTCGGCTAAATTCCTAATTTGGCTCTGAGATATTCTCTCACACATACTGCCAAGCAGTAGGCCCCAAATGTCGGCTAAATTCCTAACTTGGCTCTGAGATATTCTCTCGCACATTCTGCCAAGCACTAGGCCCCAAATATCGGCTATATTCCTAACTTGGGACTGAGATATTCTCTCATACATACTGCCAAGCAGTAGGCCCCAAATGTCGGCTAAATCCCTAACTTCCATCTGAGATATTCTCTCACACATACTGCCCAGCAGTAGGCCCCAAATGTCGGCTAAATTTCTAACTTGGGACTGAGATATTCTCTCGCACATACTGCCGAGCAGTAGGCCCCAAATGTCGGCAAAATTACAGACTTGGGTCTGAGATATTCACTCGCACATACTGCCAAGCAGTAGGCCCCAAATGTCGGCTGAATTCCTGACATGGGACTGAGATATTCTCTCACACATACTGCCCAGCAGTAGGCCCCAAATGTCAGCTAAATTCCTAACATGGGACTGAGATATTCTCTCACACATACTGCCGAGCAGTAGGCCCCAAATGTCGGCTAAATTCCTAACTTGGGACTGAGATATTCTCTCACACATACTGCCGAGCAGTAGGCCCCAAATGTCGGCTAAATTCCTGACTTGGGTCTGAGATATTCTCTCGCACATACTGCCGAGCAGTAGGCCCCAAATATCGGCTAAATTCCTAACTTGGCTCTGAGATATTCTCTCGCACATACTGCCCAGCAGTAGGCCCTAAATGTCCGCTAATTTCCTAACTTGGAACTGAGATATTCTCTCGCACATACTGCCGAGCAGTAGGCCCCAAATGCCGACTAGATTCCTAACATGGGTCTGAGAAATTCTCTTGCACATACTGCCAAGCAGTAGGCCCACAATGTCGGCTAAATTCCTAACTTGGGTCTGAGATATTCTCTCACACATACTGCCGAGCAGTAGGCCCCAAATGTCAGCTAAATTCCTAACTTGGGTCTGAGATATTTTCTCAAACATACTGCCGAGCATTAGGCCCCAAATGTCGACTAGATTCCTAACATGGCTCTGAGATATTCTCTCACACATACTGCCCAGCAGTAGGCCCCAAATGTCGGCTAAATTCCTAACTTGGGACTGAGATATTCTCTCGCACATACTGCCGAGCAGTAGGCCCCAAATGTCGGCTAAATTCCTAACTTGGGACTGAGATATTCTCTCACACATACAGCCGAGCAGTAGGCCCCAAATATCGGCTAAAGTCCTAACATGGGACTGAGATATTCACTCGCACATATTGCCAAGCAGTAGGCCCCAAATGTAGGCTAAATTCCTGACTTGGGTCTGAGATATTCTCTCGCACATACTGCCAAGCAGTAGGCCCCAAATGTCGGCTAAATTTCTAACTTGGGACTGAAATATTCTCTCGCACATACTGTCGAGCAGTAGGCCCCAAATATCGGCTAAATTCCTGACTTGGGTCTGAGATATTCTCTCGCACATACTGCCGAGCGGTAGGCCCCAAATGTCGGCTAAATTCCTGACTTGGGACTGAGATATTCTCTCACACATACTGCCGAGCAGTAGCCCCCGAATGTCGGCTAAATTCCTAACTTGGGACTGAGACATTCTCTCACACATACTGCCGAGCAGTAGGCCCCAAATGTCGGCTAAATTCCTGACTTGGGTTTGAGATATTCTCTCGCACATACTTCCGAGCAGTAGGCCCCAAATGTCGGCTAAATTCCTAACTTGGGTCAGAGATATTCTCTCACACATACTGCCAAGCAGTAGGCCCCAAATGTCGGCTAAATTCCTAACTTGGGTCTGAGATATTCTCTCGCACATACTGCCGAGCAGTAGGCCCCAAATGTCGGCTAAATTCCTAACTTGGGACTGAGATATTCTCTCGCACATACTGCCGAGCAGTAGGCCCCAAATGTCGGCTAAATTCCAAACTTGGGACTGAGATATTCTCTCACACATACAGCCGAGCAGTAGGCCCCAAATGTTGGCTAAAGTCCTAACATGGGACTGAGATATTCTCTCGCACATACTGCCAAGCAGTAGGCCCCAAATGTAGGCTAATTTCCTGACTTAGGTCTGAGATATTCTCTCGCACATACTGCCAAGCAGTAGGCCCCAAATGTCGGCTAAATTTCTAACTTGGGACTGAGATATTCTCTCGCACATACTGTCGAGCAGTAGGCCCCACATATCGGCTAAATTCCTGACTTGGGACTGAGATATTCTCTCGCACATACTGCCGAGCGGTAGGCCCCAAATGTCGGCTAAATTCCTGACTTGGGACTGAGATATTCTCTCACACATACTGCCGAGCAGTAGGCCCCAAATGTCGGCTAAATTCCTGACTTGGGTCTGGGATATTCTCTCGCACATACTGCCGAGCAGTAGGCCCCAAATATCGGCTAAATTCCTAACTTGGGACTGAGATATTCTCTCACACATACTGCCGAGCAGTAGGCCCCAAATGTCGGCTAAATTCCTAACTTGGGTCTGAGATATTCTCTCGCACACACTGCCGAGCAGTAGGCCCCAAATGTAGGCTAAATTCCTAACTTGGGTCTGAGATATTCACTCGCACAAACTGCCGAGCAGTAGGCCCCAAATGTTGGCTAAATTCCTAACTTGGCTCTGAGATATTCTCTCTCACACACTGCCAAGCAGTAGGCCCCAAATGTCGGCTAAATTCCTAACTTGGCTCTGAGATATTCTCTCACACATACTGCCGAGCAGTAGGCCCCAAATGTCAGCAACATTTCTAACTTGGCTCTGAGATATTCTCTCACACATACTGTGAAGCAGTAGGCCCCAAATGTCAGCAACATTTCTAACTTGGCTCTGAGATATTCTCTCACACATACTGTGAAGCAGTAGGCCCCAAATGTCGGCTAAATTCCTAACATGGGACTGAGATATTCTCTCACACATACTGCCGAGCAGTAGGCCCCAAATGTCGGCTAAATTCCTAACTTGGGACTGAGATATTCTCTCACACATTCTGCCAAGCAGTAGGCCCCAAATGTCGGCTAAATTCCTAACTTGGCTCTGAGATATTCTCTCACACATACTGCCGAGCAGTAGGCCCCAAATGTCAGCAACATTTCTAACTTGGCTCTGAGATATTCTCTCACACATACTGTGAAGCAGTAGGCCCCAAATGTCAGCAACATTTCTAACTTGGCTATGAGATATTCTCTCACACTGCCGAACAGTAGGCCCCTAATGTCGGCTAAATTCCTAACATGGGTCTGAGATATTCTCTCGCACATACTGCCAAGCAGTAGGCCCCAAATGTAGGCTAAATTCCTAACTTGGGTCTGAGATATTCTCTCGCACATACTGTCGAGCAGTAGGCCCCAAATGTCAGCAACATTTCTAACTTGGCTCTGAGATATTCTCTCACACATACTGTGAAGCAGTAGGCCCCAAATGTCGGCTAAATTCCTAACATGGGACTGAGATATTCTCTCACACATACTGCCGAGCAGTAGGCCCCAAATGTCGGCTAAATTCCTAACTTGGGTCTGAGATATTCTCTCGCACATACTGCCGAGCAGTAGGCCCCAAATGTCGGCTAAATTCCTAACTTGGGTCTGAGATATTCTCTCACACATACTGCCAAGCAGTAGGCCCCAAATGTCGGCTAAATTCCTAACTTGGGTCTGAGATATTCTCTCGAACATACTGCCGAGCAGTAGGCCCCAAATGTCGGCTAAATTCCTAACTTGGGACTGAGATATTCTCTCGCACATACTGCCGAGCAGTAGGCCCCAAATGTCGGCTAAATTCCTAACTTGGGACTGAGATATTCTCTCACACATACAGCCGAGCAGTAGGCCCCAAATGTTGGCTAAATTCCTAACATGGGACTGAGATATTCTCTCGCACATACTGCCAAGCAGTAGGCCCCAAATGTTGGCTAAATTCCTGACTTAGGTCTGAGATATTCTCTCGCACATACTGCCAAGCAGTAGGCCCCAAATGTCGGCTAAATTTCTAACTTGGGACTGAGATATTCTCTCGCACATACTGTCGAGCAGTAGGCCCCAAATGTCAGCTAAATTCCTAACATGGGACTGAGATATTCTCTCGCACATACTGCCGAGCAGTAGGCCCCAAATCTCGGCTAAATTCCTAATTTGGGTCTGAGATATTCTCTCACACATACTGCCAAGCAGTAGGCCCCAAATGTCGGCTAAATTCCTAACTTGGGACTGAGATATTCTCTCACACATACTGCCGAGCTGTAGGCCCCAAATGTCGGCTAAATTCCTAACTTGGCTCTGAGATATTCTCTCGCACATACTGCCCAGCAGTAGGCCCTAAATGTCCGCTAAATTCCTAACTTGGGACTGAGATATTCTCTCGCACATACTGCCGAGCAGTAGGCCCCAAATGCCGACTAGATTCCAAACATGGGTCTGAGAAATTCTCTTGCACATACTGCCAAACAGTAGGCCCCAAATGTCGGCTAAATTCCTAACTTGGGTCTGAGATATTCTCTCACACATACTGCCGAGCAGTAGGCCCCAAATGTCAGCTAAATTCCTAACTTGGGTCTGAGATATTTTCTCAAACATACTGCCGAGCATTAGGCCCCAAATGTCGACTAGATTCCTAACATGGCTCTGAGATATTCTCTCACACATACTGCCCAGCAGTAGGCCCCAAATGTCGGCTAAATTCCTAACTTGGGACTGAGATATTCTCTCGCACATACTGCCGAGCAGTAGGCCCCAAATGTCGGCTAAATTCCTAACTTGGGACTGAGATATTCTCTCACACATACAGCCGAGCAGTAGGCCCCAAATATCGGCTAAAGTCCTAACATGGGACTGAGATATTCTCTCGCACATACTGCCAAGCAGTAGGCCCCAAATGTAGGCTAAATTCCTGACTTGGGTCTGAGATATTCTCTCGCACATACTGCCAAGCAGTAGGCCCCAAATTTCGGCTAAATTTCTAACTTGGGACTGAAATATTCTCTCGCACATACTGTCGAGTAGTAGGCCCCAAATATCGGCTAAATTCCTGACTTGGGTCTGAGATATTCTCTCGCACATACTGCCGAGCGGTAGGCCCCAAATGTCGGCTAAATTCCTGACTTGGGACTGAGATATTCTCTCACACATACTGCCGAGCAGTAGGCCTTGAATGTCGGCTAAATTCCTAACTTGGGACTGAGATATTCTCTCACACATACTGCCGAGCAGTAGGCCCCAAATGTAGGCTAAATTCCCAACTTGGGTCTGAGATATTCTCTCGCACATTCTTCTGAGCAGTAGGCCCCAAATTTTGGCTAAATTCCTAACTTGGGACTGAGATATTCTCTCACACATACTGCCGAGCAGTAGGCCCCAAATGTCAGCAACATTTCTAACATGGCTCTGAGATATTCTCTCACACTTACTGCCGAGCAGTAGGCCCCAAATGTCGGCTAAATTCCTAACATGGGTCTGAGATATTCTCTCGCACATACTGCCGAGCAGTAGGCCCCAAATGTAGGCTAAATTCCTAACTTGGGTCTGAGATATTCTCTCGCACATACTGCCGAGCATTAGGCCCCAAATGTCGGCTAAATTCCTAAGTTGGCTCTGTGATATTCTCTCGCACTTACTGCCGAGCAGTAGGCCCCAAATGTCGGCTAAATTCCTAACTTGGGTCTGAGATATTCTCTCACTCATACTGCCGAGCAGTAGGCCCCAAATGTCGGCTAAATTAATAACTTGGGTCTGAGATATTCTCTCACACATCCTGCCAAGCAGTAGGCCCCAAATTTAGGCTAAATTCCTGACTTGGGTCTGAGATATTCTCTCGCACATACTGTGAAGCAGTAGGCCCCAAATGTCAGCAACATTTCTAACTTGGCTCTGAGATATTCTCTCACACATACTGTGAAGCAGTAGGCCCCAAATGTCGGCTAAATTCCTAACATGGGACTGAGATATTCTCTCACACATACTACCGAGCAGTAGGCCCCAAATGTCGGCTAAATTCCTAACTTGGGACTGAGATATTCTCTCACACATACTGCCAAGCAGTAGGCCCCAAATGTCGGCTAAATTCCTAACTTGGCTCTGAGATATTCTCTCACACATACTGCCAAGCAGTAGGCCCCAAATGTCGGCTAAATTCCTAACTTAGGTCTAAGATATTCTCTCACACATACTGCCAAGCAGTAGGCCCCAAATGTTGGCTAAATTCCTAACATGGGTCTGAGATATTCTCTCACACATACTGCCGAGCAGTAGGCCCCAAATGTCGGCTAATTTCCTAACTTGCGTCTGAGATATTCTCTCACACATACTGCCGAGCAGTAGGCCCCAAATGTCGTTTAAATTCCTAACATGGGTCTGAGATATTCTCTCACACATACTGCCAAGCAGTAGGCCCCAAATGTCGGCTAAATTCCTAACTTGGGACTGAGATATTCTCTCACACATACAGCCGAGCAGTAGGCCCCAAATATCGGCTAAAGTCCTAACATGGGACTGAGATATTCTCTCGCAAATACTGCCAAGCAGTAGGCCCCAAATGTAGGCTAAATTCCTGACTTGGGTCTGAGATATTCTCTCGCACATACTGCCAAGCAGTAGGCCCCAAATGTCGGCTAAATTCCTAACTTGGGTCTGAGATATTCTCTCACACATACTGCCAAGCAGTAGGCCCCAAATGTCGGCTAAATTCCTAACTTGGGTCTGAGATATTCTCTCGCACATACTGCCGAGCAGTAAGCCCCAAATGTCGGCTAAATTCCTAACTTGGGACTGAGATATTCTCTCGCACATACTGCCGAGCAGTAGGCCCCAACTGTCGGGTAAATTCCTAACTTGGGACTGAGATATTCTCTCACACATACAGCCGAGCAGTAGGCCCCAAATGTTGGCTAAATTCCTAACATGGGACTGAGATATTCTCTCGCACATACTGCCAAGCAGTAGGCCCCAAATGTAGGCTAAATTCCTGACTTAGGTCTGAGATATTCTCTCGCACATACTGCCAAACAGTAGGCCCCAAATGTCGGCTAAATTTCTAACTTGGGACTGAGATATTCTCTCGCACATACTGTCGAGCAGTAGGCCCCAAATGTCAGCTAAATTCCTAACATGGGACTGAGATATTCTCTCGCACATACTGCCGAGCAGTAGGCCCCAAATGTCGGCTAAATTCCTAACTTGGTTCTGAGATATTCTCTCACACATACTGCCAAGCAGTAGGCCCCAAATGTCGGCTAAATTCCTAACTTGGGACTGAGATATTCTCTCACACATACTGCCGAGCTGTAGGCCCCAAATGTCGGCTAAATTCCTAACTTGGCTCTGAGATATTCTCTCGCACATACTGCCCAGCAGTAGGCCCTAAATGTCCGCTAAATTCCTAACTTGGGACTGAGATATTCTCTCGCACATACTGCCGAGCAGTAGGCCCCAAATGCCGACTAGATTCCTAACATGGGTCTGAGAAATTCTCTTGCACATACTGCCAAACAGTAGGCCCCAAATGTCGGCTAAATTCCTAACTTGGGTCTGAGATATTCTCTCACACATACTGCCGAGAAGTAGGCCCCAAATGTCAGCTAAATTCCTAACTTGGGTCTGAGATATTTTCTCAAACATACTGCCGAGCATTAGGCGCCAAATGTCGACTAGATTCCTAACATGGCTCTGAGATATTCTCTCACACATACTGCCCAGCAGTAGGCCCCAAATGTCGGCTAAATTCCTAACATGGGACTGAGATATTCTCTCGCACATACTGCCGAGCAGTAGGCCCCAAATGTCGGCTAAATTCCTAACTTGGGACTGAGATATTCTCTCACACATACAGCCGAGCAGTAGGCCCCAAATATCGGCTAAAGTCCTAACATGGGACTGAGATATTCTCTCGCACATACTGCCAAGCAGTAGGCTCCAAATGTAGGCTAAATTCCTGACTTGGGTCTGAGATATTCTCTCGCACATACTGCCAAGCAGTAGGCCCCAAATGTCGGCTAAATTTCTAACTTGGGACTGAAATATTCTCTCGCACATACTGTTGAGCAGTAGGCCCCAAATATCGGCTAAATTCCTGACTTGGGTCTGAGATATTCTCTCGCACATACTGCCAAGCAGTAGGCCCCAAATGTAGGCTAAATTCCTGACTTGGGACTGAGATATTCTCTCACACATACTGCCGAGCAGTAGGCCCCGAATGTCGGCTAAATTCCTAACTTGGGACTGAGATATTCTCTCACACATACTGCCGAGCAGTAGGCCCCAAATGTCGGCTAAATTCCTGACTTGGGTCTGAGATATTCTCTCGCACATACTGCCGAGCAGTAGGCCCCAAATGTCGGCTAAATTCCTAACTTGGGTCTGAGATATTCTCTCACACATACTGCCAAGCAGTAGGCCCCAAATGTCGGCTAAATTCCTAACTTGGGTCTGAGATATTCTCTCGCACATACTGCCGAGCAGTAGGCCCCAAATGTCGGCTAAATTCCTAACTTGGGACTGAGATATTCTCTCGCACATACTGCCGAGCAGTAGGCCCCAAATGTCGGCTAAATTCCTAACTTGGGACTGAGATATTCTCTCACACATACAGCCGAGCAGTAGGCCCCAAATGTTGGCTAAATTCCTAACATGGGACTGAGATATTATCTCGCACATACTGCCAAGCAGTAGGCCCCAAATGTCGGCTAAATTTCTAACTTGGGACTGAGATATTCTCTCGCACATACTGTCGAGCAGTAGGCCCCACATATCGGCTAAATTCCTGACTTGGGACTGAGATATTCTCTCGCACATACTGCCGAGCGGTAGGCCCCAAATGTCGGCTAAATTCCTGACTTGGGACTGAGATATACTCTCACACATACTGCCGAGCAGTAGGCCCCAAATGTCGGCTAAATTCCTGACTTGGGTCTGGGATATTCTCTCGCACATACTGCCGAGCAGTAGGCCCCAAATTTCGGCTAAATTCCTAACTTGGGACTGAGATATTCTCTCACACATACTGCCGAGCAGTAGGCCCCAATTGTCGGCCAAATTCCTAACTTGGGTCTGAGATATTCTCTCGCACACTCTGCCGAGCAGTAGGCCCCAAATGTAGGCTAAATTCCTAACTTGGGTCTGAGATATTCACTCGCACACACTGCCGAGCAGTAGGCCCCAAATGTCGGCTAAATTCCTAACTTGGCTCTGAGATATTCTCTCTCACACACTGCCAATCAGTAGGCCCCAAATGTCGGCTAAATTCCTAACTTGGCTCTGAGATATTCTCTCACACATACTGACGAGCAGTAGGCCCCAAATGTCAGCAACATTTCTAACTTGGCTATGAGATATTCTCTCACACTGCCGAACAGTAGGCCCCTAATGTCGGCTAAATTCCTAACATGGGTCTGAGATATTCTCTCGCACATACTGCCAAGCAGTAGGCCCCAAATGTAGGCTAAATTCCTAACTTGGGTCTGAGATATTCTCTCGCACATACTGTCGAGCAGTAGGCCCCAAATGTCAGCAACATTTCTAACTTGGCTCTGAGATATTCTCTCACACATACTGTGAATTAGTAGGCCCCAAATGTCGGCTAAATTCCTAACATGGGACTGAGATATTCTCTCACACATACTGCCGAGCATTAGGCCCCAAATGTCGGCTAAATTCCTAACTTGGGACTGAGATATTCTCTCACACATTCTGCCAAGCAGTAGGCCCCAAATGTCGGCTAAATTCCTAACTTGGCTCTGAGATATTCTCTCACACATAGTGCCAAGCAGTAGGCCCCAAATGTCGGCTAAATTCATAACTTGGGTCTGAGATATTCTCTCACACATACTGCCGAGCAGTAGGCCCCAAATGTCGGCTAAATTCCTAACCTGGGTCTGAGATATTTTCTCACACATACAGCCGAGCAGTAGGCCCCAAATGTACGCTAAATTCCTAACTTGGGACTGAGATATTCTCTCACACATACTGCCGAGCAGTAGGCCCCAAATGTAGGCTAAATTCCTAACTTGGGTCTGAGATATTCTCTCACACATACAGCCGAGCAGTAGGCCCCAAATGTTGGCTAAATTACTAACTTGGGACTGAGATATTCTCTCACACATACAGCCGAGCAGTTGGCCCCAAATGTTGGCTAAATTCCTAACTTGGGACTGAGATATTCTCTCACACATACTGCCGAGCAGTAGGCCCCAAATGTAGGCTAAATTCCTAACTTGGGTCTGAGATATTCTCTCACACATTCTTCCGAGCAGTAGGCCCCAAATGTCGGCTAAATTCCTAACTTGGGACTGAGATATTCTCTCACACATACTGCCGAGCAGTAGGCCCCAAATGTCAGCAACATTTCTAACATGGCTCTGAGATATTCTCTCACACATACTGACGAGCAGTAGGCCCCAAATGTCAGCAACATTTCTAACTTGGCTCTGAGATATTCTCTCACACATACTGTGAAGCAGTAGGCCCCGAATGTCGGCTAAATTCCTAACATGGGACTGAGATATTCTCTCACACATACTACCGAGCAGTAGGCCCACAAATGTCGGCTAAATTCCTAACTTGGGACTGAGATATTCTCTCACACATACTGCCAAGCAGTAGGCCCCAAATGTCGGCTAAATTCCTAATTTGGCTCTGAGATATTCTCTCACACATACTGCCAAGCAGTAGGCCCCAAATGTCGGCTAAATTCCTAACTTGGCTCTGAGATATTCTCTCGCACATACTGCCAAGCACTAGGCCCCAAATATCGGCTATATTCCTAACTTGGGACTGAGATATTCTCTCATACATACTGCCAAGCAGTAGGCCCCAAATGTCGGCTAAATCCCTTACTTCGATCTGAGATATTCTCTCACACATACTGCCCAGCAGTAGGCCCCAAATGTCGGCTAAATTTCTAACTTGGGACTGAGATATTCTCTCGCACATACTGCCGAGCAGTAGGCCCCAAATGTCGGCAAAATTACAGACTTGGGTCTGAGATATTCACTCGCACATACTGCCAAGCAGTAGGCCCCAAATGTCGGCTGAATTCCTGACTTGGGACTGAGATATTCTCTCACACATACTGCCCAGCAGTAGGCCCCAAATGTCAGCTAAATTCCTAACATGGGACTGAGATATTCTCTCACACATACTGCCGAGCAGTAGGCCCCAAATGTCGGCTAAATTCCTAACTTGGGACTGAGATATTCTCTCACACATACTGCCGAGCAGTAGGCCCCAAATGTCGGCTAAATTCCTGACTTGGGTCTGAGATATTCTCTCGCACATACTGCCGAGCAGTAGGCCCCAAATATCGGCTAAATTCCTAACTTGGCTCTGAGATATTCTCTCGCACATACTGCCCAGCAGTAGGCCCTAAATGTCCGCTAATTTCCTAACTTGGAACTGAGATATTCTCTCGCACATACTGCCGAGCAGTAGGCCCCAAATGCCGACTAGATTCCTAACATGGGTCTGAGAAATTCTCTTGCACATACTGCCAAGCAGTAGGCCCCAAATGTCGGCTAAATTCCTAACTTGGGTCTGAGATATTCTCTCACACATACTGCCGAGCAGTAGGCCCCAAATGTCAGCTAAATTCCTAACTTGGGTCTGAGATATTTTCTCAAACATACTGCCGAGCATTAGGCCCCAAATGTCGACTAGATTCCTAACATGGCTCTGAGATATTCTCTCACACATACTGCCCAGCAGTAGGCCCCAAATGTCGGCTAAATTCCTAACTTGGGACTGAGATATTCTCTCGCACATACTGCCGAGCAGTAGGCCCCAAATGTCGGCTAAATTCCTAACTTGGGACTGAGATATTCTCTCACACATACAGCCGAGCAGTAGGCCCCAAATATCGGCTAAAGTCCTAACATGGGACTGAGATATTCTCTCGCACATATTGCCAAGCAGTAGGCCCCAAATGTAGGCTAAATTCCTGACTTGGGTCTGAGATATTCTCTCGCCAATACTGCCAAGCAGTAGGCCCCAAATGTCGGCTAAATTTCTAACTTGGGACTGAAATATTCTCTCGCACATACTGTCGAGCAGTAGGCCCCAAATATCGGCTAAATTCCTGACTTGGGTCTGAGATATTCTCTCGCACATACTGCCGAGCGGTAGGCCCCAAATGTCGGCTAAATTCCTGACTTGGGACTGAGATATTCTCTCACACATACTGCCGAGCAGTAGCCCCCGAATGTCGGCTAAATTCCTAACTTGGGACTGAGACATTCTCTCACACATACTGCCGAGCAGTAGGCCCCAAATGTCGGCTAAATTCCTGACTTGGGTTTGAGATATTCTCTCGCACATACTTCCGAGCAGTAGGCCCCAAATGTCGGCTAAATTCCTAACTTGGGTCAGAGATATTCTCTCACACATACTGCCAAGCAGTAGGCCCCAAATGTCGGCTAAATTCCTAACTTGGGTCTGAGATATTCTCTCGCACATACTGCCGAGCAGTAGGCCCCAAATGTCGGCTAAATTCCTAACTTGGGACTGAGATATTCTCTCGCACATACTGCCGAGCAGTAGGCCCCAAATGTCGGCTAAATTCCAAACTTGGGACTGAGATATTCTCTCACACATACAGCCGAGCAGTAGGCCCCAAATGTTGGCTAAAGTCCTAACATGGGACTGAGATATTCTCTCGCACATACTGCCAAGCAGTAGGCCCCAAATGTAGGCTAATTTCCTGACTTAGGTCTGAGATATTCTCTCGCACATACTGCCAAGCAGTAGGCCCCAAATGTCGGCTAAATTTCTAACTTGGGACTGAGATATTCTCTCGCACATACTGTCGAGCAGTAGGCCCCACATATCGGCTAAATTCCTGACTTGGGACTGAGATATTCTCTCGCACATACTGCCGAGCGGTAGGCCCCAAATGTCGGCTAAATTCCTGACTTGGGACTGAGATATTCTCTCACACATACTGCCGAGCAGTAGGCCCCAAATGTCGGCTAAATTCCTGACTTGGGTCTGGGATATTCTCTCGCACATACTGCCGAGCAGTAGGCCCCAAATATCGGCTAAATTCCTAACTTGGGACTGAGATATTCTCTCACACATACTGCCGAGCAGTAGGCCCCAAATGTCGGCTAAATTCCTAACTTGGGTCTGAGATATTCTCTCGCACACACTGCCGAGCAGTAGGCCCCAAATGTAGGCTAAATTCCTAACTTGGGTCTGAGATATTCACTCGCACAAACTGCCGAGCAGTAGGCCCCAAATGTTGGCTAAATTCCTAACTTGGCTCTGAGATATTCTCTCTCACACACTGCCAAGCAGTAGGCCCCAAATGTCGGCTAAATTCCTAACTTGGCTCTGAGATATTCTCTCACACATACTGCCGAGCAGTAGGCCCCAAATGTCAGCAACATTTCTAACTTGGCTCTGAGATATTCTCTCACACATACTGTGAAGCAGTAGGCCCCAAATGTCAGCAACATTTCTAACTTGGCTCTGAGATATTCTCTCACACATACTGTGAAGCAGTAGGCCCCAAATGTCGGCTAAATTCCTAACATGGGACTGAGATATTCTCTCACACATACTGCCGAGCAGTAGGCCCCAAATGTCGGCTAAATTCCTAACTTGGGACTGAGATATTCTCTCACACATTCTGCCAAGCAGTAGGCCCCAAATGTCGGCTAAATTCCTAACGTGGCTCTGAGATATTCTTTCACACATAGTGCCTAGCAGTTGGCCCCAAATGTCGGCTAAATTCATAACTTGGGTCTGAGATATTCTCTCACACATACTGCCGAGCAGTAGGCCCCAAATGTCGGCTAAATTCCTAACTTGGGTCTGAGATATTCTCTCACACATACAGCCGAGTAGTAGGCCCCAAATGTACGCTAAATTCCTAACTTGGGACTGAGATATTCTCTCACACATACTGCCGAGCAGTAGGCCCCAAATGTAGGCTAAATTCCTAACTTGGGTCTGAGATATTCTCTCACACATACAGCCGAGCAGTAGGCCCCAAATGTTGGCTAAATTCCTAACATGGGTCTGAGATATTCTCTCGCACATACTGCCGAGCAGTAGGCCCCAAATGTCAGCAACATTTCTAACTTGGCTCTGATATATTCTCTCACACATACTGCCGAGCAGGAGGCCCCAAATGTTGGCTAAATTCCTAACTTGGGACTGAGATATTCTCTCACACATACTGCCGAGCAGTAGGCCCCAAATGTAGGCTAAATTCCCAACTTGGGTCTGAGATATTCTCTCACACATTCTTCCGAGCAGTAGGCCCCAAATGTTGGCTAAATTCCTAACTTGGGACTGAGATATTCTCTCACACATACTGCCGAGCAGTAGGCCCCAAATGTCAGCAACATTTCTAACATGGCTCTGAGATATTCTCTCACACTTACTGCCGAGCAGTAGGCCCCAAATGTCGGCTAAATTCCTAACTTGGGTTTGAGATATTCTCTCGCACATACTGCCGAGCAGTAGGCCCCAAATGTAGGCTAAATTCCTAACTTGGGTCTGAGATATTCTCTCGCACATACTGCCGAGCATTAGGCCCCAAATGTCGGCTAAATTCCTAACTTGGCTCTGTGATATTCTCTCGCACTTACTGCCGAGCAGTAGGCCCCAAATGTCGGCTAAATTCCTAACTTGGGTCTGAGATATTCTCTCACTCATACTGCCGAGCAGTAGGCCCCAAATGTCGGCTAAATTAATAACTTGGGTCTGAGATATTCTCTCACACATACTGCCAAGCAGTAGGCCGCAAATTTAGGCTAAATTCCTGACTTGGGTCTGAGATATTCTCTCGCACATACTGTGAAGCAGTAGGCCCCAAATGTCAGCAACATTTCTAACTTGGCTCTGAGATATTCTCTCACATATACTGTGAAGCAGTAGGCCCCAAATGTCGGCTAAATTCCTAACATGGGACTGAGATATTCTCTCACACATACTACCGAGCAGTAGGCCCCAAATGTCGGCTAAATTCCTAACTTGGGACTGAGATATTCTCTCACACATACTGCCAAGCAGTAGGCCCCAAATGTCGGCTAAATTCCTAACTTGGCTCTGAGATATTCTCTCACACATACTGCCACGCAGTAGGCCCCAAATGTCGGCTAAATTCCTAACTTGGGTCTACGATATTCTCTCACACATACTGCCAAGCAGTAGGCCCCAAATGTCGGCTAAATTCCTAACATGGGTCTGAGATATTCTCTCACACATACTGCCGAGCAGTAGGCCCCAAATTTCGGCTAATTTCCTAACTTGCGTCTGAGATATTCTCTCACACATACTGCCGAGCAGTAGGCCCCAAATGTCGTTTAATTCCTAACATGGGTCTGAGATATTCTCTCACACATACTGCCAAGCAGTAGGCCCCAAATGTCGGCTAAATTCCTAACTTGGGACTGAGATATTCTCTCACACATACAGCCGAGCAGTAGGCCCCAAATATCGGCAAAAGTCCTAACATGGGACTGAGATATTCTCTCGCACATACTGCCAAGCAGTAGGCCCCAAATGTAGGCTAAATTCCTGACTTGGGTCTGGGATATTCTCTCGCACATACTGCCAAGCAGTAGGCCCCAAATGTCGGCTAAATTTCTAACTTGGGACTGAAATATTCTCTCGCACATACTGTCGAGCAGTAGGCCCCAAATATCGGCTAAATTCCTGACTTGGGTCTGAGATATTCTATCGCACATACTGCCGAGCGGTAGGCCCCAAATGTCGGCTAAATTCCTGACTTGGGACTGAGATATTCTCTCACACATACTGCCAAGCAGTAGGCCCCGAATGTCGGCTAAATTCCTAACTTGGGACTGAGATATTCTCTCACACCTACTGCCGAGCAGTAGGCCCCAAATGTCGGCTAAATTCCTGACTTGGGTCTGAGATATTCTCTCGCACATACTGCCGAGCAGTAGGCCCCAAATGTCGGCTAGATTCCTAACTTGGGTCTGAGATATTCTCTCACACATACTGCCAAGCAGTAGGCCCCAAATGTCGGCTAAATTCCTAACTTGGGTCTGAGATATTCTCTCGCACATACTGCCGAGCAGTAGGCCCCAATTGTCGGCTAAATTCCTAACTTGGGACTGAGATATTCTCTCGCACATACTGCCGAGCAGTAGGCCCCAAATGTCGGCTAAATTCCTAACTTGGGACTGAGATATTCTCTCACACATACAGCCAAGCAGTAGGCCCCAAATGTTGGCTAAATTCCTAACATGGGACTGAGATATTCTCTCGCACATACTGCCAAGCAGTAGGCCCCAAATGTAGGCTAAATTCCTGACTTAGGTCTGAGATATTCTCTCGCACATACTGCCAAGCAGTAGGCCCCAAATGTCGGCTAAATTTCTAACTTGGGACTGAGATATTCTCTCGCACATACTACCGAGCAGTAGGCCCCAAATGTCGGCTAAATTCCTAACTTGGGACTGAGATATTCTCTCACACATACTGCCAAGCAGTAGGCCCCAAATGTCGGCTAAATTCCTAACTTGGCTCTGAGATATTCTCTCACACATACTGCCAAGCAGTAGGCCCCAAATGTCGGCTAAATTCCTAACTTGGGTCTAAGATATTCTCTCACACATACTGCCAAGCAGTAGGCCCCAAATGTCGGCTAAATTCCTAACATGGGTCTGAGATATTCTCTCACACATACTGCCGAGCAGTAGGCCCCAAATGTCGGCTAATTTCCTAACTTGCGTCTGAGATATTCTCTCACACATACTGCCGAGCAGTAGGCCCCAAATGTCGTTTAAATTCCTAATATGGGTCTGAGATATTCTCTCACACAAACTGCCAAGCAGTAGGCCCCAAATGTCGGCTAAATTCCTAACTTGGGACTGAGATATTCTCTCACACATACAGCCGAGCAGTAGGCCCCAAATATCGGCTAAAGTCCTAACATGGGACTGAGATATTCTCTCGCACATACTGCCAAGCAGTAGGCCCCAAATATAGGCTAAATTCCTGACTTGGGTCTGAGATATTCTCTTGCACATACTGCCAAGCAGTAGGCCCCAAATGTCGGCTAAATTCCTAACTTGGGTCTGAGATATTCTCTCACACATACTGCCAAGCAGTAGGCCCCAAATGTCGGCTAAATTCCTAACTTGGGTCTGAGATATTCTCTCGCACATACTGCCGAGCAGTAGGCCCCAAATATCGGCTAAATTCCTAACTTAGGACTGAGATATTCTCTCGCACATACTGCCGAGCAGTAGGCCCCAAATGTCGGCTAAATTCCTAACTTGGGACTGAGATATCCTCTCACACATACAGCCGAGCAGTAGGCCCCAAATGTTGGCTAAATTCCTAACATGGGACTGAGATATTCTCTCGCACATACTGCCAAGCATGAGGCCCCAAATGTAGGCTAAATTCCTGACTTAGGTCTGAGATATTCTCTCGCACATACTGCCAAGCAGTAGGCCCCAAATGTCGGCTAAATTTCTAACTTGGGACTGAGATATTCTCTCGCACATACTGTCGAGCAGTAGGCCCCTAATGTCAGATAAATTCCTAACATGGGACTGAGATATTCTCTCGCACATACTGCCGAGCAGTAGGCCCCAAATGTCGGCTAAATTCCTAACTTGGGTCTGAGATATTCTCTCACACATACTGCCAAGCAGTAGGCCCCAAATGTCGGCTAAATTCCTAACTTGGGACTGAGATATTCTCTCACACATACTGCCGAGCAGTAGGCCCCAAATGTCGGCCAAATTCCTAACTTGGCTCTGAGATATTCTCTCGCACATACTGCCCAGCAGTAGGCCCTAAATGTCCGCTAAATTCCTAACTTGGGACTGAGATATTCTCTCGCACATACTGCCGAGCAGTAGGCCCCAAATGCCGACTAGATTCCTAACATGGGTCTGAGATATTTTCTCAAACATACTGCCGAGCATTAGGCCCCAAATGTCGACTAGATTCCTAACATGGCTCTGAGATATTCTCTCACACATACTGCCCAGCAGTAGGCCCCAAATGTCGGCTAAATTCCTAACTTGGGAATGAGATATTCTCTCGCACATACTGCCGAGCAGTAGGCCCCAAATGTCGGCTAAATTCCTAACTTGGGACTGAGATATTCTCTCACACATACAGCCGAGCAGTAGGCCCCAAATATCGGCTAAAGTCCTAACATGGGACTGAGATATTCTCTCGCACATACTGCCAAGCAGTAGGCCCCAAATGTAGGCTAAATTCCTGACTTGGGTCTGAGATATTCTCTCGCACATACTGCCAAGCAGTAGGCCCCAAATGTCGGCTAAATTTCTAACTTGAGACTGAAATATCCTCTCGCACATACTGTCGAGCAGTAGGCCCTAAATATCGGCTAAATTCCTGACTTGGGTCTGAGATATTCTCTCGCACATACTGCCAAGCAGTAGGCCCCAAATGTAGGCTAAATTCCTGACTTGGGACTGAGATATTCTCTCACACATACTGCCGAGCAGTAGGCCCCGAATGTCGGCTAAATTCCTAACTTGGGACTGAGATATTCTCTCACACATACTGCCGAGCAGTAGGCCCCAAATGTCGGCTAAATTCCTGACTTGGGTCTGAGATATTCTCTCGCACATACTGCCGAGCAGTAGGCCCCAAATGTCGGCTAAATTCCTAACTTGGGTCTGAGATATTCTCTCACATATACTGCCAAGCAGTAGGCCCCAAATGTCGGCTAAATTCCTAACTTGGGTCTGAGATATTCTCTCGCACATACTGCCGAGCAGTAGGCCCCAAATGTCGGCTAAATTCCTAACTTGGGACTGAGATATTCTCTCGCACATACTGCCGAGCAGTAGGCCCCAAATGTCGGCTAAATTCCTAACTTGGGACTGAGATATTCTCTCACACATACAGCCGAGCAGTAGGCCCCAAATGTTGGCTAAATTCCTAACATGGGACTGAGATATTATCTCGCACATACTGCCAAGCAGTAGGCCCCAAATGTAGGCTAAATTCCTGACTTAGGTCTGAGATATTCTCTCGCACATACTGCCAAGCATTAGGCCCCAAATGTCGGCTAAATTTCTAACTTGGGACTGAGATATTCTCTCGCACATACTGTCGAGCAGTAGGCCCCACATATCGGCTAAATTCCTGACTTGGGACTGAGATATACTCTCACACATACTGCCGAGCAGTAGGCCCCAAATGTCGGCTAAATTCCTGACTTGGGTCTGGGATATTCTCTCGCACATACTGCCGAGCAGTAGGCCCCAAATTTCGGCTAAATTTCTAACTTGGGACTGAGATATTCTCTCACACATACTGCCGAGCAGTAGGCCCCTTTGTCGGCTAAATTCCTAACTTGGGTCTGAGATATTCTCTCGCACACACTGCCGAGCAGTAGGCCCCAAATGTAGGCTAAATTCCTAACTTGGGTCTGAGATATTCTCTCGCACATACTGTCGAGCAGTAGGCCCCAAATGTCAGCAACATTTCTAACTTGGCTATGAGATATTCTCTCACACTGCCGAACAGTAGGCCCCAAATGTCGGCTAAATTCCTAACATGGGTCTGAGATATTCTCTCGCACATACTGCCAAGCAGTAGGCCCCAAATTTAGGCTAAATTCCTAACTTGGGTCTGAGATATTCTCTCGCACATACTGTCGAGCAGTAGGCCCCAAATGTCAGCAACATTTCTAACTTGGCTCTGAGATATTCTCTCACACATACTGTGAAGCAGTAGGCCCCAAATGTCGGCTAAATTCCTAACATGGGACTGAGATATTCTCTCACACATACTGCCGAGCAGTAGGCCCCAAATGTCGGCTAAATTCCTAACTTGGGACTGAGATATTCTCTCACACATTCTGCCAAGCAGTAGGCCCCAAATGTCGGCTAAATTCCTAACTTGGCTCTGAGATATTCTCTCACACATAGTGCCAAGCAGTAGGCCCCAAATGTCGGCTAAATTCATAACTTGGGTCTGAGATATTCTCTCACACATACTGCCGAGCAGTAGGCCCCAAATGTCGGCTAAATTCCTAACTTGGGTCTGAGATATTCTCTCACACATACAGCCGAGCAGTAGGCCCCAAATGCACGCTAAATTCCTAACTTGGGACTGAGATATTCTCTCACACATACTGCCGAGCAGTAGGCCCCAAATGTAGGCAAAATTCCTAACTTGGGTCTGAGATATTCTCTCACACATACAGCCGAGCAGTAGGCCCCAAATGTAGGCTAAATTCCTAACTTGGGCCTGAGATATTCTCTCACACATACAGCCGAGCAGTAGGCCCCAAATATTGGCTAAATTCCTAACGTGGGACTGAGATATTCTCTCACACATACTGCCGAGCAGTAGGCCCCAAATGTAGGCTAAATTCCTAACTTGGGTCTGAGATATTCTCTCACACATTCTTCCGAGCAGTAGGCCCCAAATGTCGGCTAAATTCCTAACTTGGGACTGAGATATTCTCTCACACATACTGCCGAGCAGTAGGCCCCAAATGTCAGCAACATTTCTAACATGGCTCTGAGATATTCTCTCACACATACTGCCGAGCAGTAGGCCCCAAATGTCGGCTAAATTCCTAACTTGGGTCTGAGATATTCTCTCGCACATACTGCCGAGC
>CAMPQE020000234.1:0-17200 GCA_946902985.2 Meconema thalassinum
GGAGTGACGAACTGCGCGCCACCTCCCTTTATATAAGGTGCAACTGCACCACTTGACTACGAGAACTAAAAGTTCAAGCAGCCTTAACCTCCCTATGAAGGCTTCCAAAAAGATGGTATATTGGCTTTCACGGCCGGTGAATTAAAACTCAGCAATTCTTCTAGGTTTGTGCCGTGTCTTGTGTGGGGTTTCGCCTAGGACACCAAGCTAGGCTCATCGGCGGGCTCTTGGTGTCCCCGCCCGGACCCCCACAGGAGTGACGAACTGCGCGCCACCTCCCTTTATATAAGGTGCAACTGCACCACTTGACTACGAGAACTAAAAGTTCAAGCAGCCTTAACCTCCCTATGAAGGCTTCCAAAAGGCCGATGAGCCTAGCTTGGTGTCCTAGGCGAAACCCCACACAAGACACGGCACAAACCTAGAAGAATTGCTGAGTTTTAATTCACCGGCCGTGAAAGCCAATATACCATCTTTTTGGAAGCCTTCATAGGGAGGTTAAGGCTGCTTGAACTTTTAGTTCTCGTAGTCAAGTGGTGCAGTTGCACCTTATATAAAGGGAGGTGGCGCGCAGTTCGTCACTCCTGTGGGGGTCCGGGCGGGGACACCAAGGGCCTGCCGATGAGCCTAGCTTGGTGTCCTAGGCGAAACCCCACACAAGACACGGCACAAACCTAGAAGAATTGCTGAGTTTTAATTCACCGGCCGTGAAAGCCAATATACCATCTTTTTGGAAGCCTTCATAGGGAGGTTAAGGCTGCTTGAACTTTTAGTTCTCGTAGTCAAGTGGTGCAGTTGCACCTTATATAAAGGGAGGTGGCGCGCAGTTCGTCACTCCTGTGGGGGTCCTGGCGGGGAAACCAAGAGCCCGCCGATGAGCCTAGCTTGGTGTCCTAGGCGAAACCCCACATAAGACACGGCACAAACCTAGAAGAATTGCTGAGTTTTAATTCACCGGCCGTGAAAGCCAATATACCATCTTCTTGGAAGCCTTCATAGGGAGGTTAAGGCTGCTTGAACTTTTAGTTCTCGTAGTCAAGTGGTGCAGTTGCACCTTATATAAAGGGAGGTGGCGCGCAGTTCGTCACTCCTGTGGGGGTCCGGGCGGGTACACCAAGAGCCCGCCGATGAGCCTAGCTTGGTGTCCTAGGCGAAACCCCACACAAGACACGGCACAAACCTAGAAGAATTGCTGAGTTTTAATTCACCGGCCGTGAAAGCCAATATACCATCTTTTTGGAAGCCTTCATTGGGAGGTTAAGGCTGCTTGAACTTTTAGTTCTCGTAGTCAAGTGGTGCAGTTGCACTTTATATAAAGGGAGGTGGCGCGCAGTTCGTCACTCCTGTGGGGGTTCGGGCGGGGACACCAAGAGCCCGCCGATGAGCCTAGCTTGGTGTCCTAGGCGAAACCCCACACAAGACACGGCACAATCCTAGAAGAATTGCTGAGTTTTTATTCACCGGCCGTGAAAGCCAATATACCATCTTTTTGGAAACCTTCATAGGGAGGTTAAGGCTGCTTGAACTTTTAGTTCTCGTAGTCAAGTGGTGCAGTTGCACCTTATATAAAGGGAGGTGGCGCGCAGTTCGTCACTCCTGTGGGGGTCCGGGCGGGGACACCAAGAGCCCGCCGATGAGCCTAGCTTGGTGTCCTAGGCGAAACCCCACACAAGACACGGCACAAACCTAGAAGAATTGCTGAGTTTTAATTCACCGGCCGTGAAAGCCAATAAACCATCTTTTTGGAAGCCTTCATAGGGAGGTTAAGGCGGCTTGAACTTTTAGTTCTCGTAGTCAAGTGGTGCAGTTGCACCTTATATAAAGGGAGGTGGCGCGCAGTTCGTCACTCCTGTGGGGGTCCGGGCGGGGACACCAAGAGACCGCCGATGAGCCTAGCTTGGTGTCCTAGGCGAAACCCCACACAAGACACGGCACAAACCTAGAAGAATTGCTGAGTTTAAATTCACCGGCCGTGAAAGCCAATATACCATCTTTTTGGAGGCCTTCATAGGGAGGTTAAGGCTGCTTGAACTTTTAGTTCTCGTAGTCAAGTGTTGCAGTTGCACTTTATATAAAGGGAGGTGGCGCGCAGTTCGTCACTCCAGTGGGGGTCCGGGCGGGGACACCAAGAGCCCGCCGATGAGCCTAGCTTGGTGTCCTAGGCGAAACCCCACACAAGACACTGCACAAACCTAGAAGAATTGCTGAGTTTAAATTCACCGGCCGTGAAAGCCAATATACCATCTTTTTGGAAGCCTTCATAGGGAGGTTAAGGCTGCTTGAACTTTTAGTTATCGTAGTCAAGTGGTGCAGTTGCACCTTATATAAAGGGAGGTGGCGCGCAGTTCGTCACTCCTGTGGGGGTTCGGGCGGGGACACCAAGAGCCCGCCGATGAGCCTAGCTTGGTGTCCTAGGCGAAACCCCACACAAGACACGGCACAAATCTAGAAGAATTGCTGAGTTTTAATTCACCGGCCGTGAAAGCCAATATACCATCTTTTTGGAAACCTTCATAGGGAGGTTAATGCTGCTTGAACTTTTAGTTCTCGTAGTCAAGTGGTACAGTTGCACCTTATATAAAGGGAGGTGGCGCGCAGTTCGTCACTCCTGTGGGGGTCCGGGCGGGGACACCAAGAGCCCGCCGATGACCTTAACTTGGTGTCCTAGGCGAAACCCCACACAAGACACGGCACAAACCTAGAAGAATTGCTGAGTTTTAATTCACCGGCCGTGAAAGCCAATATACCATCTTTTTGGAAGCCTTCATACGGAGGTTAAGGCTGCTTGAACTTTTAGTTCTCGTAGTCAAGTGGTGCAGTTGCACCTTATATAAAGGGAGGTGGCGCGCAGTTCGTCACTCCTGTGGGGGTCCGGGCGGGGACACCAAGAGCCCACCGATGAGCCTAGCTTGGTGTCCTAGGCGAAACCCCACACAAGACACGGCACAAACCTAGAAGAATTGCTGAGTTTTAATTCACCGGCCGTGAAAGCCAATATACCATCTTTTTGGAAGCCTTCATAGGGAGGTTAAGGCTGCTTGAAATTTTAGTTCTCGTAGTCAAGTGGTGCAGTTGCACCTTATATAAAGGGAGGTGGCGCGCAGTTCGTCACTCCTGTGGGGGTCCGGGCGGGGACACCAAGTGCCCGCCGATGAGCCTAGCTTGGTGTCCTAGGCGAAACCCCACACAAGACACGGCACAAACCTAGAAGAATTGCTGAGTTTTAATTCACCGGCCGTGAAAGCCAATATACCATCTTTTTGGAAGCCTTCATAGGGAGGTTAAGGCTGCTTGAACTTTTAGTTCTCGTAGTCAAGTGGTGCAGTTGCACCTTATATAAAGGGAGGTGGCGCGCAGTTCGTCACTCCTGTGGGGGTCCGGGCAGGGACACCAAGAGCCCGCCGATGAGCCTAGCTTGGTGTCCTAGGCGAAACCCCACACAAGACACGGCACAAACCTAGAAGAATTGCTGAGTTTTAATTCACCGGCCGTGAAAGCCAATATACCATCTTCTTGGAAGCCTTCATAGGGAGGTTAAGGCTGCTTGAACTTTTAGTTCTCGTAGTCAAGTGGTGCAGTTGCACCTTATATAAAGGGAGGTGGCGCGCAGTTCGTCACTCCTGTGGGGGTCCGGGCGGGGACACCAAGAGCCCGCCGATGAGCCTAGCTTGGTGTCCTAGGCGAAACCCCACACAAGACACGGCACAAACCTAGAAGAATTGCTGAGTTTTAATTCACCGGCCGTGAAAGCCAATATACCATCTTTTTGGAAGCCTTCATAGGGAGGTTAAGGCTGCTTGAACTTTTAGTTCTCGTAGTCAAGTGGTGCAGTTGCACTTTATATAAAGGGAGGTGGCGCGCAGTTCGTCACTCCTGTGGGGGTCCGGGCGGGGACACCAAGAGCCCGCCGATGAGCCTAGCTTGGTGTCCTAGGCGAAACCCCACACAAGACACGGCACAAACCTAGAAAAATTGCTGAGTTTTTATTCACCGGCCGTGAAAGCCAATATACCATCTTTTTGGAAACCTTCATAGGGAGGTTAATGCTGCTTGAACTTTTAGTTCTCGTAGTCAAGTGGTGCAGTTGCACCTTATATAAAGGGAGGTGGCGCGCAGTTCGTCACTCCTGTGGGGGTCCGGGCGGGGACACCAAGAGCCCGCCGATGAGCCTAGCTTGGTGTCCTAGGCGAAACCCCATGCAAGACACGGCACAAACCTAAGAAGAATTGCTGAGTTTTAATTCACCGGCCGTGAAAGCCAATATACCATCTTTTTGGAAGCCTTCATAGGGAGGTTAAGGCGGCTTGAACTTTTAGTTCTCGTAGTCAAGTGGTGCAGTTGCACCTTATATAAAGGGAGGTGGCGCGCAGTTCGTCACTCCTGTGGGGGTCCGGGCGGGGACACCAAGAGACCGCCGATGAGCCTAGCTTGGTGTCCTAGGCGAAACCCCACACAAGACACGGCACAAACCTAGAAGAATTGCTGAGTTTAAATTCACCGGCCGTGAAAGCCAATATACCATCTTTTTGGAGGCCTTCATAGGGAGGTTAAGGCTGCTTGAACTTTTAGTTCTCGTAGTCAAGTGTTGCAGTTGCACCTTATATAAAGGGAGGTGGCGCGCAGTTCGTCACTCCAGTGGGGGTCCGGGCGGGGACACCAAGAGCCCGCCGATGAGCCTAGCTTGGTGTCCTAGGCGAAACCCCACACAAGACACTGCACAAACCTAGAAGAATTGCTGAGTTTTAATTCACCGGCCGTGAAAGCCAATATACCATCTTTTTGGAAGCCTTCATAGGGAGGTTAAGGCTGCTTGAACTTTTAGTTCTCGTAGTCAAGTGGTGCAGTTGCACCTTATATAAAGGGAGGTGGCGCGCAGTTCGTCACTCGTGTGGGGGTCCGGGCGGGGACACCAAAAGCCCGCCGATGAGCCTAGCTTGGTGTCCTAGGCGAAACCCCACACAAGACACGGCACAAACCTAGAAGAATTGCTGAGTTTTAATTCACCGGCCGTGAAAGCCAATATACCATCTTTTTGGAAGCCTTCATAGGGAGGTTAATGCTGCTTGAACTTTTAGTTCTCGTAGTCAAGTGGTACAGTTGCACCTTATATAAAGGGAGGTGGCGCGCAGTTCGTCACTCCTGTGGGGGTCCGGGCGGGGACACCAAGAGCCCGCCGATGAGCCTAACTTGTCGTCCTAGGCGAAACCCCACACAAGACACGGCACAAACCTAGAAGAATTGCTGAGTTTTAATTCACCGGCCGTGAAAGCCAATATACCTTCTTTTTGGAAGCCTTCATACGGAGGTTAAGGCTGCTTGAACTTTTAGTTCTCGTAGTCAAGTGGTGCAGTTGCACCTTATATAAAGGGAGGTGGCGCGCAGTTCGTCACTCCTGTGGGGGTCCGGGCGGGGACACCAAGAGACCGCCGATGAGCCTAGCTTGGTGTCCTAGGCGAAACCCCACACAAGACACGGCACAAACCTAGAAGAATTGCTGAGTTTTAATTCACCGGCCGTGAAAGCCAATACACCATCTTTTTGGAAGCCTTCATAGGGAGGTTAAGGCTGCTTGAACTTTTAGTTCTCGTAGTCAAGTGGTGCAGTTGCACCTTATATAAAGGGAGGTGGCGCGCAGTTCGTCACTCCTGAGGGGGTCCGGGCGGGGACACCAAGAGCCCGCCGATGAGCCTAGCTTGGTGTCCTAGGCGAAACCCCACACAAGACACGGCACAAACCTAGAAGAATTGCTGAGTTTTAATTCACCGGCCGTGAAAGCCAATATACCATCTTTTTGGAAGCCTTCATAGGGAGGTTAAGGCTGCTTGAAATTTTAGTTCTCGTAGTCAAGTGGTGCAGTTGCACCTTATATAAAGGGAGGTGGCGCGCAGTTCGGCACTCCTGTGGGGGTCCGGGCGGGGACACCAAGAGCCCGCCGATGAGCCTAGCTTGGTGTCCTAGGCGAAACCCCACACAAGACACGGCACAAACCTAGAAGAATTGCTGAGTTTTAATTCACCGGCCGTGAAAGCCAATATACCATCTTTTTGGAAGCCTTCATAGGGAGGTTAAGGCTGCTTGAACTTTTATTTCTCGTAGTCAAGTGGTGCAGTTGCACCTTATATAAAGGGAGGTGGCGCGCAGTTCGTCACTCCTGTGGGGGTCCGGGCGGGGACACCAAGAGCCCGCCGATGAGCCTAGCTTGGTGTCCTAGGCGAAACCCCACACAAGACACTGCACAAACCTAGAAGAATTGCTGAGTTTTAATTCACCGGCCGTGAAAGCCAATATACCATCTTTTTGGAAGCCTTCATAGGGAGGTTAAGGCTGCTTGAACTTTTAGTTCTCGTAGTCAAGTGGTGCAGTTGCACCTTATATAAAGGGAGGTGGCGCGCAGTTCGTCACTCCAGTGGGGGTCCGGGCGGGGACACCAAGAGCCCGCCGATGAGCCTAGCTTGGTGTCCTAGGCGAAACCCCACACAAGACACGGCACAAACCTAGAAGAATTGCTGAGTTTTAATTCACCGGCCGTGAAAGCCAATATACCATCTTTTTGGAAGCCTTTATAGGGAGGTTAAGGCTGCTTGAACTTTTAGTTCTCGTAGTCAAGTGGTGCAGTTGCACCTTATATAAAGGGAGGTGGCGCGCAGTTCTTCACTCCTGTGGGGGTCCGGGCGGGGACACCAAGAGCCCGCCGATGAGCCTAGCTTGGTGTCCTAGGCGAAACCCCACACAAGACACGGCACAAACCTAGAAGAATTGCTGAGTTTTTATTCACCGGCCGTGAAAGCCAATATACCATCTTTTTGGAAACCTTCATAGGGAGGTTAAGGCTGCTTGAACTTTTAGTTCTCGTAGTCAAGTGGTGCAGTTGCACCTTATATAAAGGGAGGTGGCGCGCAGTTCGTCACTCCTGTGGGGGTCCGGGCGGGGACACCAAGAGCCCGCCGATGAGCCTAGCTTGGTGTCCTAGGCGAAACCCCACACAAGACACGGCACAAACCTAGAAGAATTGCTGAGTTTTAATTCACCGGCCGTGAAAGCCAATATACCATCTTTTTGGAAGCCTTCATAGGGAGGTTAAGGCTGCTTGAACTTTTAGTTCTCGTAGTAAAGTGGTGCAGTTGCACCTTATATAAAGGGAGGTGGCGCGCAGTTCGTCACTCCTGTGGGGGTCCCGGCGGGGACACCAAGAGCCCGCCGATGAGCCTAGCTTGGTGTCCTAGGCGAAACCCCACACAAGACACGGCACAAACCTAGAAGAATTGCTGAGTTTTTATTCACCATCCGTGAAAGCCAATATACCATCTTTTTGGAAGCCTTCATAGGGAGGTTAAGGCTGCTTGAACTTTTAATTCTCGTAGTCAAGTGGTGCAGTTGCACCTTATATAAAGGGAGGTGGCGCGCAGTTCGTCACTCCTGTGGGGGTCCGGGCGGGGACACCAAGAGCCCGCCGATGAGCCTAGCTTGGTGTCCTAGGCGAAACCCCACACAAGACACGGCACAAACCTAGAAGAATTGCTGAGTTTTTATTCACCGGCCGTGAAAGCCAATATACCATCTTTTTGGAAGCCTTCATAGGGAGGTTAAGGCTGCTTGAACTTTTAATTTTCGTAGTCAAGTGGTGCAGTTGCACCTTACATAAAGGGAGGTGGCGCGCAGTTCGTCACTCCTGTGGGGGTCCGGGCGGGGACACCAAGAGCCCGCCGATGAGCCTAGCTTGGTGTCCTAGGCGAAACCCCACACAAGACACGGCACAAACCTAGAAGAATTGCTGGGAAATATGAAAGTTTTAAACCAAAGGGTGTAGTGACGTCACTAAAATGGTCGCCATCTTTAAATAATGCAAAGTATTGAAATCAAAAGTAGCCTATATGTTAACCAGGTAAATCAACTACTTCCATGTAAAATTCATGTAAGTCGGACCAGTTGTTCTTGCGGGATTGAGTAATACACAGACACACACCATCTCATTTTTAGCCTCGGTTCGCTCGCGTCATAGTCGTGTCATATTGTTATTGAATGACATGCAGGTTTAACCCCCTTAACACCACTTTAGAACCAGAATATCAAAAATCCCTCCTTAGTAGACTTTTTCGGCACACAACAAACATATCCCCTTCTTCTAACTTTAATAGTTTTGATTGGTCTAAGAGAGTGAACATCCAAAAATCCTTCCTTAGTGGACGTTTTCCTTCCAGAATTTCACCCCTCCCCATTGGATTTATGAAAAAAAAAACCGGTCGAACACCTACTTATTTTAAATATTTATTCATTTATTTATTTTTAAGCTGATTGAAACTCGGAGAAAATCAAACTCCTCGCCTATGTCGTTTAAGAGATACACGCTCCGTTAGGACTCTTTCAACCCCCACTTTTCATCCCTTTCACCTCATAATATACACCACATCGAAAAACCATTAGACATATGTCAGCTTATTTTTAATGATTAGTATATATGCCAAGTATCACATCCCCAAATGAAACCACTCAGGAGATATTGTTATTCAATGAAATGCACGTTTACCCCCTTAACACCTCTTTAGAACCTGAATATCCAAAACTCTTACCTTAGTGGACGTTTTCCTCATACAAAGAACTTATCCCCAAAATTTCATGTTTCTAACTTCAATAATTTTGGCTGGGCGATGATGAGTGAGTGAGTCAGTCAGGATATTTTCTTTCATTTATTTTTGAGAATTTCACCCCTCCCCATGAACCCCTTAAATTGGATTTATGAAAAAAAAACGGTCGAACCCCTATTTACTTATTTAAAGTTGTTTCCCCCCTGAGTTTGATGAGTGAGTAAGTGATTCAATCAGTTAGGACACTTTCTTTCCTGTTTTCCCCCCGAATTTCACTCCTCCCCATGGGCCCCTTAAATTGGATTTATGAAGAAATGGTCGAACACCTATTTACTTATTTTTAAGCTGCGTTTTCCGCTGAATTTCAAACTTATCGCCTATGTTGAATAAGAGGTACAGTACACGCTCCGTTAAGAATCCTTCAACCCCCAATTTTCTCCCCTTTCACCTCATAATATACACCATATCGATAAACCCTTTGACATATGTCTGCTTATTTTGAATGCTTAGTTTATATGCCGAATATCACATCCCCATATGAAACAACTCGTGAGATATTGTTATTCAATGAAATGCAAGTTTAACCCCCTTAACACCCCTTCAGAACATGAATATCCAAAAATCCATATTTAGAGGACTTTTTCGACATACAACGAACATATCCCCAAAACTTCTAGTTTCTAACTGCAATAGGTTTGCTGGGGGATGATGAGTGAATATCCAAAAATCCTTCCTTAGTGGACTTCTTTCCCCAGAATTTCATCTCTCCCCATGAGGCCCTTAAATTGGATTTATGAAAAAACGATCGAACACCTATTTACTACTTTTTCAATCTGATTTTTCTCCCTGAGATTCTTACTTTTTGCCTCTGTCTTTTAAGAGATACTTGCTCCGTTAAGAATCCTTCAACACTCACTTTTCACACATACGCTTCATAATATACACCACACCGAAAAACCCTCAGACATGTGTGTTCTTATTCTTAATGATGAGTTTATATGCCTTGTATCCCATCCCAAAGGAAACCAATCGGTAGATATTGTTATTCAATTAAATGCAAGTCTACCCCCTTAACACCCCTTTTGAACCTGAATATCCAAAATTCCTTCCTTAGTGGACGTTTTCGACATACAACGAACATAGCCCCTTAATGTCATGTTTCTAACTTCAATAATTTTGGCTGAGGGATGATGAGTGAATGAGTAAGTCAGGACATTTTCTTTCAATTATTTTTCAGAATTTCACCCCTCTCATGAACACCTTAAATTGGATTTATGAAAAAAAAACGGTCGAACACCTATTTACTTATTTTTGAGCTGTTCTTCCCCCCTGAGTTTGATGAGTGAGTGAGTTAGGACACTTTCTTTCCTGTTTATTCCCCCAGAATTTCACCCCTCTCCAAGGGCCCCTTAAATTGGATTTATGAAAAAACGGTCGAACACCTATTTACTTATATTCTAAGCTGTCTTTTCCCGACGAATTTCAAACTTCTCGCCTATGTCGTTTAAGAGATCTGTTAAGAATCCCTCAACCCCCAATTTTCACCCCTTTCACCTCATAATATACACCACATCGATAAACCTTTAGACATTTGTCTGATTATTTTAATGATTAGTTATATACCGAATATCACATCCCCAAAGAAACAACTCATGAGATATCGTTATTCAATGAAATGCACGTTTACCCCCTTAACACCTCTTTAAAACCCGAATAACAAAAATCATTCATTAAAGTAGTTGACGTTTTCGACATAAAGCGAACATATTCGCAAAATTTCATGTTTCTAACTTAAATAGTTTTCACTGGGCGTGATGAGTGAGTGAGTCAGACAGGACATTTTCTTTCAATTATTTTTACCAGAATCTCACCCATCCCCATGGGCCCCTTAAATTGGATTGATGAAAAAACGCTTGAACACCTATTAACTTATTTTTAAGCTGTGTTTTTCCCCTGAGTTTGATGAGTGAGTGAGTTAGTCAGTCAGTTAGGACACTTTCTCTCCTTTCCCTCCCCCAGAATTTCACCCCGCCCCATTGGCTCCTTAAATTAATTTATGAAAAAACGGTGGAACACTGATTTACTTATTTTTTAAGCTGATTTTTTTTCGCTGAGTTTCAAATTTCTCGCCTATGTCGTTTAGGAGATAGGCCTACACGCTTCGTTAGGAATCCTTCAACCCCCACTATTCACCCCTTTCACCTCATAATAATACACCACATCGAAAAACCCTTAGACACATGTCTGCTTATTTTTAATGATTAGTTTATATGCCGAGTATCACATCCACACATGAAACCACTCGTGAGATATTGTTATTCAATGAAATGCAGGTTTAACCCCCTTAAGACCCCTTTAGAACCTGAATATTCAAAAATCCTCCCTTAGTGTATGGTTTTGACATACAACGAACATATCCCGAAAATGACATGTTTCCAACTTCAATATTTTTGGCTGGGCGATGATGGGTGAGTGAGTCAGGACATTTTCTTTCATTATTTTTTTCTTCAGAATTTCACCCCTCCCTATGAACCCCTTAAATTTGATTTATCAAAAAACTGTCGAACTCACATATACTTATTTTTAAGCAGGTTTTCCCCCTGAGTTTGAAGAGCGAGTGAGTCAATCGGTTAGGACACTTTCTTTCCTGTTTTTTTACCCAGAATTTCACCCCTCCCCATGGGCCCCTTAAATTGGATTTATGAAAAAACGGTCAAACACCTATTTACTTATTTTTTGCTGATTTTTTTCCGCTGAGTTTCAAACTCCTCGCCTATGTCGTTTAAGAGATACATGTTCCGTTAGGAATCTTTCAACCCCCACTTTTCTCCCCTTACATCTCATAATATACACCACATCGAAAAACACTCAGACCCGTGTCTTCTTATTTTAATGATGAGTTTATATGCCGAGTATCACATCCCCCAATGAAACCAATCGGGAGATATTGCTATTCAATGAAATGCAGGTCTACCCCCTTAACACCCCTTTAGAACCTGAATACCCAAAAATCCTTTCTTAGTGGGCGTTTGCGGTCCTTGAGGAAGCTGCATACCAAATTTCATTCCAATCCGTTGGGTTGTTTCTGAGATTTCGTGATGAATGTGTGAGTGAGTGTGTGAGTGGTATTTGACAAATATCTAGTAGATAGTGTCAAGTCTTTGTTATGCTATACTCGGTTGACAGTGCTTTGTGAGCAGTTGAGTAACTAACGGGATTTCAAGTAAAGATCCTCATTTTCTATACCGGTAGTGCAGAGCGCAAATGGCATCCAGTCGGCCGTGTCTCGACTTGAGCTATGTTGCCATGGAAACTAACTGCCTTGCCATTCCTTCATGAGTATTATTTATGATTTGATTAGCCTGTGCTTGAGTGCAAAAGTGCCGAAATCAGAATAATGAGAAAGTTTATCGAAAATTCATGTAGCCAGCGGTTCCTTCTGGGTCCTAAACTATGTGTATGCAAAATTTGGTTGAGATTGGTGAAACGGTGTAGATTTGTATACGGAACCAACCCACCCACCCACCCACATACATACATACAGACTTTCACTTTTATATATAAGATATGTATCAATCTTTCTCTTCCCAATCCATGCCTACTATGTTTTGGAAGTGAAAATAGGTTAACATTCAAGTACTCCATTAGGAAAGTTACTGTAAAAAAATTAGCTCTCTATCTTAAATGGTTTCCTAGTTATTGGTACCTAAAAATGAAAAATGAGTATTAACGGAAAACAGCTGGCAAAGTTAAAAGTGTATAATTCAGAGCATGGGACGCTAATTTTAAAAAACGAATGTAAGGTAGTTGTAGACATCAAAACCCCAACAAACCATACATATTTTGATTCAGAAAAGAATGAAGAATGTTATAGCGCCAAAATCAAAAAAATCGACTTTTAGCCTACTTTCGATTTTTGCAAAAAATGAAAGTAGACTTATGAGATCAACACAGGGCGAAAAAAGTGTGTCTGTCTGTGTGTGTGTGTGTATGTGTGTGTGTGAGTCTCTCTGTGTGTGTGTATGTATGTGTGTGTGTGAGTCTGTGTGTGTGTATGTGTGTGTGTGTCTGTGTGTGTGTGAGTGTGTGTACTCTGAATGTCTGTCCCCCCCTATCAATTAAACACGGTGAATGCGAATTGAACGAAATTTGGTTCAAAGGTAGCACTAGCAAAGGACACCTCAGTGTCATGTTTTATATCGCCGCCATCTAGACGGAAACGTAATGGCGGCCACACAAATGTTCAAAGTTTAAATCAAATTACGACTAACCTAATCATCCGATCTCTACCAAATTTTGCAACAACATACCTTTATGGGGGCACATCCTTTGACCAAACCAATAGGTCATCAGGGTAATAGTTTGCGGATGGCGGCCATCTTTGTGTGAAAATCGATTCCCCCTATTAATTCGAACACGGTGCAACCGAATGGAACGAAATTTGGTACAGAGGTAGTACTAACAAAAGGCACCTCAGTGTCATGTTTTATATCGCCACCATCTTGACGGAAACGTAATGGCGGCCACACAAATGTTCAAAGCTTAAATCAAATAACGATTAACCTAATCATCCGATCTCTACCAAATTTTGCCACAACATACCCTTATAGAGGAACCATCCTTTGACCAAATGAATAGGTCATTAGCCTAATAGATTGCGGATGGCGGCCATCATTGTGTGAAAATCAATTCCCCCTATTAATTCAAACACGGTGGAACCGAATGGAACGAAATTTGGTACAGAGTTAGCACTAGCAAAGGACATCTCAGTGTCATGTTTTATATCGCCACCATATTGACAGAAAAGTAATGGCGGCCACACAAATGTTCAAAGCTTAAGTTAAATTACGACTAACATAACCATCCGATCTCTACCAAACTTTGCAACAACATACCTTTATGGAGGGAGCATCCTTTGACCAATCTAATAGGTTATTAGCCTAAGAGTTTGCGGATGGCGGCCATCTTTATGTCAAAATTGATTCCCCCTATTAATTCGAACACGTTGGAACCGAATGGAACGAAATTTGGTACAGGGGTAGCACTAGCAAAGGGCACCTCAGTGTCATGTTTTATATCGCCGCCATCTTGACGAAAACGTAATGGCGGCCACACAAATGTTCAAAGCTTAAATCAAATTACGACTAACCTAATCATCCGATTTCTACCAAATTTTGCAACAACATACCTTTACGGGGGGAGCATCCTTTGACCAAACTAATAGGTCATCAGCGTAATAGTTTGCGGATGGAGGCCATATTTGTGTGAAAATTGATTCCCCCAATTAATTCGAACACGGTGCAACCGAATGGAACGAAATTTGGTACAGAGGTAGTACTAACAAAGGGCACCTCAGTGTCATGTTTTATATCGCCGCCATCTTGACGGAAACGTAATGGCGGCCACACAAATGTTCAAAGCTTAAATCAAATTACGATTAACCTAATCATCCGATCTCTACCAAATTTTGCAACAACATACCTTTATGGAGGGAGCATCCTTTAACCAATCTAATAGGTCATTAGCATAATAGTTTGCGGATGGCGGCTATCTTTATGTCAAAATTGATTCCCCCTATTAATTCGAACACGGTGAAACCGAATGGAACGAAATTTGGTACAGAGGTAGCACTAGCAAAGGGCACCTCAGTGTCATGTTTTATATCGCCGCCATCTTGACGGAAACGTAATGGCGGCCACACAAATGTTCAAAGCTTAAATCAAATTACGATTAACCTAATCATCCGATCTCTACCAAATTTTGCAACAACATACCTTTATGGAGGGAGCATCCTTTAACCAATCTAATAGGTCATTAGCATAATAGTTTGCGGATGGCGGCCATCTTTATGTCAAAATTTATTCCCCCTATTAATTCGAACACAGTGGAACCGAATGGAACGAAATTTGGTACAGAGGTAGCACTAGCAAAGGGCACCTCCATGTCATGTTTTATATCACAGCTATCTGGACGGAAACGTAATCGCGGCCACCCAAATGTTAAAAGCTAAAATGTAATTACGACCAACCTAATAATCTAGTCTCTACCTAATTTTGCAACACCATATCTTTATGTGGGAAACATATTCTGACCAAACTGCAAGAACATCAGCCCAATAGTTTGCAGATGGTGGCCAAGTAGGTGTGCAAATCGATTCCCCCTATCAATTCAAACACGGTGAAACCGAATTGAACGAAATTTGGTACAGAGTTAGCACTAGCAAAGGGCACCTCATATTCATGTTTAATATCCCTATAGCACGTTGTATTTCAACAAGCTACTACAACCAACATTCAATCATACTCCTTGAAAAGGACAAAGAGTTATAACAATACCCATGCATTTAGGAGAAAGTAGGCTATATGTTCTTTACTGAACATCTTGTTTCATCATGCAAGAGTACGTGGTGTCCTTAAACAGATTACCTCGGATGTAAGGTGTGGCAGCTTAGTAGAGATGAAACGATTAGCTCAGGACAGGGAGGCAAGGAGGTCTGCATGGATCGAGTCGAAAGACTGAAGACTCAAACAACAACAGTACATTACTAGATCTGCCACCATATACCTACTCATGTTCACTCTGACATAAAACATGTCGAAAATGAACCAGAAATCGACAAAACAATCATGTTACAGGGGAGCTGGATCAGGGTCACACTTTGAGAACTACGATAAGTAGCTACGATATGAATAAAGATTCATGCAGTGATATGTTCTACGTGGTTCCAAATGAAAGTGTAGGAGTCTGTATAAAGACTTATGGTTAATGAATTCCATAATTATTTTCTTAAATAAAATTCTGTCCCCAAAGATAATTTCATTGAGATGAAACGTAGGAAATAATAATTAAGTACAAGTTTTTCGGGCTTGTAGGCCGTGGTCCAGACAGGATATCTCCCGACGTTTCACCGGAAACTGTGTCCGGCATTATCAAGAGTCCCGCTCCTTTCCTTGGTCAGCAGTGCACTGCGGAAATGAGCGGAACCCTTCTAAATGCCGGACGCAGTTTCCGGTGAAACGTTGGGACTGCTGACCAAGGTAAGGAGCGGAACCCTAGATAATGCCGGACGCAGTTTCCTGTGAAACGTCGGGAGATATCCTGTCTGGACCACGGCCTACAAGCCCGAAAAACTTGTACTTAATTATGAACGCCGGCCGTGAAAGCCTAAGCTGTAGGAAATAATGTCTAATTAATGAAAATCTCTAACTGCTCTATATCAGTTATTAGTAGTCATCTAATGACTTTATGTACAAAATTTAAATCGCTGTCTATACTGGATAATGAGTAGCCAAATTGAACTATATTGTCTCCCAGAGCGGAATATTTACCATATATAACTACATTACCGTGCATTTTATATCTAGTAGCGACGCTCTTGCCAGTTCGCCCAGTTTTATTAGCTTTGGAGTTTGAGCAAATAATTCTCTAAACTCTTTAATTTATTATATTCACTTGAACTATGAGAAAACTAATAATTGACCTTCCATTAGTGTTGATGTTCTTCAAAGCAATTAAAAATTTAAACTTCCTGAACATATTGGTGTGTGGATATAATTTCTTGTTCGTGTAACTATTGGTGACATATCTTGAGTAATTAGTGAGATGTCTGGTGTGTTTTTAGTATTAATTATAATGGTAGTTAAAAACTTCCGAGTAAAACCATTTGCCTGAGCTGTTGAGAAAACTTTGTTAATTTCTTTATTGTACAGTACGTATTAGGTGTTAGTTAGTTATCGTTGTTTTTAAGGGGCGAAGCCACGAGGTCATTTGCCCTTTAGGTATAAGGTGTACGAGGAACATTAACTGCGTTATTTATTAAAGGGTTATTTGGAACATGTATATGTGAGCCTGGGTTTGTGGAAACACTCCTTAGCGTATGTGTGGTTTTTTTCCTTCGAGATATCAAAAGACAACTGATTGGAATTTCTTCAGTTATATCGCTCACCACGACCGCGAAGGGAAGCTGTAGCACGTCCAGAGGCCGGAGGATCGAATACCGGCGCTGACATTGGCTATGCTAAGTGTGATATTTTCCTGGCTTTCCACACTCCCTACATACAAATGCTGGTATAGCACCTAATTGAAAGTCCCGGGGCACCTATCCAATCCCAATCATTGCAGTTACACACAAATCTACAGTCACCAGAAGAGCACAGGTTATCAGAGAAATTAAAAAAACACACACACACCCATGTACATGGAGCTAATGAACTCAGATATCCTCATATGAATTAACACTTATATTGTTTGAAGCCATTTTTCAGTGTTGCCTTAGTAAATACATTATTAATCTCATGTACTCTTTTCTCAGGATTAGGAATAACACATCACAACTGGATACAATCCAGAAATCGAACGCGGACCTCCGGGAGAGCAGCCGAGAATGCTAGCCGCTATCCAACGAAGACATGAAAGCTCTTAAAATAATAACTTTTAATCTTTGTTCATTAGCTTTCATAATATAAGGAATCTTTCCAAAAAGCGGCTTCGGTGGCGTAGTTGATAGCATGCTGAGCTTGTATGCCCAAGTTCAAGGGTTCAAACCCGGCCGAAATCGTTGGATTTTAATAAGAGCTTTAAAATCCATCAGTATGCCTTCCTTCGGAGGGGAAGTAAAA